>JAZAVK010000011.1:0-456404 GCA_037954305.1 Neonectria magnoliae | reverse complement strand
GGTCGTGTGTGTGTGTGTGTGTGTGCTTGCGGCTCACGTCTCGGCTTCGGCCTTTGGACCGAGAGAATGTGGGCTTCCTACGAATTAGTAGAATTGCCCCAGTTGGGGAAAAAGGACAGGAGAAGGCAGGTTGTCTTTCTCCTTTGGCTAGTCGGTGAGTGAGTAAGCGAGTCAGGCCGGGGGTTGTTCTTGATAGTCCCTGGTGAGAGTGAGTGGTCGGAGTTTAATGGTGTCTTTGTGTCGGAAAGCCGAGACTCATGGATCGAGCCAGCTTGGTTCCCGAAATGGAGATGGTATGTTCAAGGGGGGTAATCTTTTCCCTTCTGCAAGCTTGGATATTTGTTTCTGGCTGTCTTTTGGCTTGCTAAAGGCCATGTCGAGTTGCTGGATGCTATCTCTGTACTTATGATTGACTGACTGGCAACATTGACCCTCTTCTTCTCAACACCAGACATCTGAATTTCATTCAAGCACCTGTCGCTGCTTTCTTCCCCCCAGGCAAATCTATGATCTACCAGAGCCCATCTGTAGGGCTGCTCCGCAAGGCCCAGACTGGATCTATCCCATCTCGGCTCCTGGAGTTAAGGGCGAGAGGCCGAGCCGCGACGGGCCTAAGCCCAACACAGAACAGAAGAGCGATCTACACCACCACAAAACCTCTTGAGTGGACTTGGTACTCACTCTGGTTAACGAGTACGCAGTACGTAGTTACACAACTTCGTACGCCTTACTTCTCGCTGTTGAGCTGAAAGACTGCGGGGGTAGGAGACCTGTGCTTCCGGGATCAGCGTTCCGACTGTTTGAATAAGCAACCTATGAGGTTGAGGGCACCCGGCACGATGTAACTTACTGACTAACTTAATTCACGGGTCTCTTATCTCGCGGCCGAAAGGGCGAGTGCGAATAGCCCGTGCTGTGGCAAATGCCCGGTCGGATCCGATCTGATCGGATTTGGCGTTTGCCTGCCAAATCAGTTCGGTTGTCTTGTTACAAGTTCTATCATCTGTCGTCATCGAGACTGCGTGTTTTGCCCAACGTGGATCAGTGGCTTACTTGGATCATACGCTTACCTAAATCAGAAGCTTACTTATATTGTGTGGGATAGATAACCCATGCGAGATAATGTGGGATATTCAACTCACATCTCAAGTGGGATGCCACCTGATATCGTGTAAACATTTCGTCGACATACGTATGATTATTGGTACACAGGAAGTGCCTCCCCTCCTCTATCATAATGGCACATCGGGCATGGCTTAACCTGCTCATTCTCATGTTTCCTCATCGGATGAACTCCTTGAGCCCCTTGGAATCCTCAAACGTCACCTTGCCGTCCTGGTGCACCGCCGCCACGTGAATGGCACTCACGCTCTCCTCCGACTTGACCGACTCTGTCGTCTGTGCCTTCGCGGCCGTCTCGGTCGTCTTCGCGGCCTCCAGTGCCTTGGGCTTAGCCGGCAGCTCCAAAGCCTCTGCGAGCACGCCCGCCGGTGCATCTGCAATCTCGTTCACCTGCTCCTTGGTCAGGATGTCCGACACGCGGACGCCCCGGCTAGACATGAGGATGGTGCTCGGGCCGTGGAATTGCAGGAAGAGGCGATCGCCCCAGATGGTTCGTCGTGTCGTGGTCCGCAAGCTGTAGAAAACCTGCGCAGCGTACTTGTAGGCGCTTGAATTGCGGATAGTCGTTATGAACTCCGTTTCGGGGATCCATTTGGTCAGCGAGGGGACCTGGAGGCGCAGGCTTGAGCTCTTGAACCGGAACGGCTGCGGGGGATTTCTTGACACCGTGTAGGCCACCACGCTGCCGGGATGCGCCACAAACTCCTCGCCCTCCTTCAGCGTGAGCTTGTAGATCTGTCCGGGCGCCGAAAGAGCAGCCAGGCCTCGGCCCGTTAGGTGAGTGCTGCCCCAGTGCGCCAACGACAGGTTCCTTTGGATCCTCGTCGACGGCGAAAGCGTGTGTCCTGTCCACGCCAGAAGTGCGTTTCGCTGTGAGACCATCCAATCCGTCGTGCCATCGAGGCGCAGAACCGAGAACGAAGTTATGGGCGACTTGGTCGAGATGAGAGCCGTGATCGGGGCCGTGGCGGAGATTCGCTGGTAGAGGAAGGGCACGCCGAGGAGAGCTCGCGTAGTTGGGTTCAGGACGGAGAGGGTTGACTGGGCCTGCGAGAAAAGGTCAGACAAGTCGCTCGGCAAAGGTTTGGTGATCCAATGGCCTACATGTTCGGGCTTCCCAGCAACACCGACCAAGGTGCCTCGTCTAGTGTAGAGCTTCTGCGACGCCGAGAGCGTCACGGACAGCAGCGAGTACGGGGCGCCGAGGACCTCGAAGCGGGCATCTGCAGCAAGGCGCGGTCAGTCTTGTGATGGTCCCGCAGGTCAATGGCAAGGCGCGGCCCTACCGGCGGAATCCCGCGCGTCGGCCGGAGCTCCAAAAGCATCGCCGCCGGCCGCGGGCGAGTCCGTGGTCGGCGCAGCGCTGATCTGGATGGCCCTGCACTGCCGGCAGACGTACGACGGCGCCGAGCGCGGCCGGAGCTGCAGGCCGCGTGCCGTCTTGAGGAGCGACGATTGGCCTCGCATTGTCGTCGAGGAGGAGGAGGAGGAGGTGGTGGTGAAGCTCTAACTTGCGTTGGATCGTGACGACGTTGAATTGGGCCTTTTTTTATTTCGAGCTCTCCCACTTGCACTTGGCACGGTCCGTGATTGCGCCAGAAAAGCGTGATAGCCGTACGCAGGACGGCTTTTCCCGTGCTCCGACGTCACCATTCGCTGGGTACCTAGGTACCTTATAGCTGCCTCTAATGGGTTAGATCCATTAGATAATTAGATAGCAGGTGAGGTGCTAACCCGGGCCAGCTATCACGTGCCGTTGCTCGGTCAACCTCACCGTATTCTTTGCTTGTTGTATCGCTTCGATGCTCGGCTAGCGTAATCCGCAACCACCACAAACCCTTGGTTATAGCAAACCTACGGTAACTCACCGACTACTAACCATACAGCATACAGACCTGCCATGCGGCAAGATTGGTAGGCTCAGACTTCTTCTCTTCCGCGACGCTGCCGAAACCTCCTCTCCGCTACGCTCCCTCCTGCGTCTCTCCTGCGTCTGTCCTCAGCTGTCGCTCACCACTCAATTCCTCCGCCATGTCTGTCCGCGTCGTCGCACGAATACGGCCGCTCCTCGAGAAGGAGCTCGACAAGGACATCATCGTCCGTGCCGAAAGCGTCGATCCCAGCAAACCCAACACCATCGTCAAGATCCCAAACCCCAAGAAGGAGGCCGAGGAGTTCTCCTTCGCCTTCAATGGCGTCTACGACCAGTCCACCACCCAGGAGGCACTGTTTTCTTCAGAAGGTGCGAGGTTTTGGGTACGCTGGTGATTGATTAAAGTGTCGTGTATTGACTTGAACAGTGGCCCCGTACCTAAAGTCGCTCTTCCAAGGCATCGATGTCACGCTCTTCGCCTACGGTGTCACCGGTACCGGCAAGACTCACACGATGCGAGGCGGATTGAAGCTGGCTGACCGTGGGGTGATTCCCCGGTTACTGAGCGGTGTCTTCCGGAGGGGCAAGAAGATCATGAAGGATTCGCAGGGCGAGACGACGGTGCAAGTCACCCTGTCGTACTACGAGATCTACAACGACAAGGTCTATGACCTGCTCGAGCCACCCGAGAAGCGCACCCCGACCGGGCTGCCTCTCCGTGCCGAGGCCAATGGAAGGACCGTCGTTGTCGGTTTGTCGGAGCGATCGTGCGAGGATCTCAAGGACTTTGAGAAGCTGTACATCGAGTCCAACAACAACCGTATCACAGCCGCCACCAAGCTCAACGCCCACAGCAGTCGCAGCCATGCCATCCTACGGGTCAAGGTGACACAGACTACCGGGGACATGGTGCAGGAGAGCACGGCTTCAGCCATCGACCTGGCTGGTTCAGAAGACAACCGTCGTACCGACAACGATAAGGAGCGACTGGTCGAATCCGCCGCCATCAACAAGAGTCTATTCGTCCTCAGCCAATGCATCGACGCCATCTCCCGCGGCGACAAGAGGATACCGTATCGCGAATCCAAGATGACGCGGATCTTGTCTTTGGGCCAGAACAAGGGCATCACCGTCATGATTCTGAACCTCGCTCCTCTGCGAAGCTACCATCTCGATACCCTGAGCAGTCTGAATGTCAGCTCTCGCGCGAAGCGAATCGAGGTCCGGGAGATTGAGAACGAAGTCGTCTTCAAGCAAGTTCCTAGAACGAACTCGACCCTTCTCGGGGGAGCGACCGCGGCTCGACAAGCTCTTCGCCCCATCGCCAATGTGCACAACGTCCACACTGGCAACGTCGCGGCCAAGGCTGCCGAAGCCACCAAGGCTGCCGAAACCAGCAAGCCCGTCAAGGCGTTCAACGTCTACACGGACAAGACGAAGCCCGCCCTTGCCACGCGACCCATCGCCAACTCTGGCCTGGTTCGCCAATCCAACTCCAACAAGCGACCTTCTGAGAATGAGTTCACTACAAGGCCGAGTAAAATCTCAAGGCCCACGGGCGCAGCACCTGTCACGGTGTCTGCGGCTCAGATCGAGGCCATGGTTGAGAGGAAGGTCAGCGAAGTCCTGGCTGCTCGCATGGCGGCTGAGAAGGCTGTGCAACATCCCCCAGTGCATGTCCAGCCTGACATCACCGAAGCCGTCCAACGACGTCTGGATGCCCTCGAGAAGCGTATCGATAGTGACGAGTGGCGCGACGATTCCAAGTCGGACGGCTTGAGGTTCCTGCTGGCTGCCCGCCAGCACAAGGAGCGAGGCGACGATGTGGCAGCGCTGAAGATGTACGAGATGGCTCTGCCGTACTTCCCCGGCCAAGCGAAGTTGGTGGCCAAGATCGAGAGGTTAAGGACTCGCCTCAACGGATCCGCCGCTGTTACGTCTGAGCATCATGATGAGCCGCGAACCGAGAAGAAGAAGCGACGTCCGGTCTACGAGGACGAGGAGGGTGACTACCACGATGGCGAGGCTGACGTGGACGAGGAGTCTGTCATGCGTCCTGCTCCCAAGCCCAAGTCGCGTAAGCTCAAGGTCAAGACCCTTGCCCTCCTCCCCGAGCAAGACGGCCCTGCGTCACCACGCACCAAGCATCTTCTCGACATCGTCAACTCGCGTGACCTTGAGCTGATCCGGGGACTCGTTGGCTTTGGCGCCAAGAAGGCCCGCGACCTCGTCGACCACCTCGAGCTCGTCAGCGCTGAAGATGGTGGTCGTGTCGAGAGCCTCGCGCAGCTTATCACCGTGCCGGGCATGGGAAGCCGCACCGTAGAGAGGGCGTATGAAGGACTGGTGGTATAGAGGAATGGACGGCTTGGTCCTGCGGTGGGCCTCGGTTTGCATAGTGTTGCTTGGTTCCGGAAATAGGCGTTTTTGGGGTAACGGTTGGTTTGGTATAGGTTGCATTGGGCGGTGTTTTTGATATGGTAAGCGTAGCTGCTAGTCATGCTTCAAACGTTAAAAAAGATTCCTATCTATTAATCGACTTGCGCGTTCATTTGAATTCTGCTAATGAAGAACCTTGCAAAGTAGTTGCTTTGTTTTTGAACAGCGCTGTAGGTCTTAGTATAGCAATGAACTTCGGCTTTTCTGCTTCGAGGTTCAGGGTAGCTTCCATCTCCAAAAACTTACGTCCATTTTATAGCCTCGCACGGTTGAAGGCTACCAGCGAAGACATAGGGAACTAAGGCGCGATAGTAGACTTGGTAACAGTGAAAAATGTAAATTTAAGGATAGATGTTTGAATATATGTCAAGAACGTGGGCACAAGGCCAGAAGCCTGGGCGCGCTTCAGGTCTTCGTGATCACTGATCATGATGAATCGCGTCTTTTCATCCGCCTCTCTTTATTCTCCTTCAACTTGTCGTTTGTCTCGGCATTCGACTTACTCTGGTCCTTGGACTTCTTTCTCCTCTTCTTCGCATCGCTATCCCGACGACTCATCTGAAGAGCCCGAGTCACCGCCATCGTTGCCACCCTTTCTCTCCAAGTCCGCATCGTCTTCATCGCCCGAGTCCAAATCCGAGTCTGAATCAGATGATTCGGAGTCAAATATATTTTTGAGACGGCCCTTCAGGTTGACAGTATCAACCCGAACGCGATCTCGCTGTGCGATGTGGTCTTCTGTTAAACCGTGGGTTTGTTTGAGATACATGTCGAATTGCTCCGGGGAGATGCAAATGGTACGAAACTCGTCCTTAACGATGACAGGTACCGGGTTCTCGCTGTCACGTACTTTGCACTCGGCGAGGGATAGGGCGGTTTGGAAAGCGTTGCGGATCTGCCGGCCATTCCAGTGCTAAACATCGAACGAAGCGTCTGCAAAGGCGAGGATCTTCTTCTGTTGAACAACAATCCCCGGCTTACCTTCTTCAATCCGTCCTTCGCTCCGCTCTTTGAGACGTCTAAGGTTCATCTTCCAAATCTTGAGAGATTTCTTCTTGCTCAAGGTTGGGTAGTAGAGTGTCAAGTGGAGGCGGGAACGAAATGCATCGTCAATAGCGCCGACATGATTTGTCGTGATGAAAGAATACCCTGATAGTACTCTATAGCGCGCAAGAATACTACAGCACATCAGAAAGAGGGCTTGTGCTGGATATAGGAGACATACCCGAGACAATACCGTTCCGTTCCAAATTGTCCTTCTGCTCGAAGTTAGCACTCATATAAACCAACACCCGGGGACCATCTTACGGTTCGCTTCGCAAGAAAAATATCTGCCTCATCCAGGATCAGAACACATCCCCATTGTGTGCAAGGCCAAACAGCTTCTCGAGGTAGCGTTCGACAACCTGAGGATTGTATCCGAGATCGCCTGGGCTCTCAAAGCTTGATCTTAGGGGCCGAGGACACAAGAGCAGCGATTCCGACTTCGACTCCGACTCTGACTCGGATGATTGGAGAGGTTGAGAGGTTTATTGGAGGACCTAGACCTCAGGCATCGAGACTTTAGGCACTTTGAACCTTAAGGCAATGAGATTCTCGGCTTGATACTTACGGCTACTCAACTACTTACTACCTAATCACCAATACTTAAACAGAGGTAGTTCAACGCACTTACTTCACAGGCCCGATGGTGGCGGGCGGCGATGGATTTTGACTTCCTCTCGGCCGCCTGCGACTTGTGAGGTGGCAGATATTAATAGCTTTCCTTGTCTGATTGGGCTAGAATGCCCAGATGCAACACCCGCCAGCCCTCTTTTTTATGTCATGATGAGCCGTCGAGCCAACCATGACGAATGCCAGATGTCTGAGAATTTACACCTCAGCTACTGTATGCAGCTTTTGCCCCTGTAACCTGAGTGGCTGAGACCGAAGGGTGAGGAGCGGGAGTCGCATGAAGATCAGGCTCGGCATGGAAAAGGTGAAGATTCTACTACGGGCTGCTTTTTTGTCTTACAGTTCCGTGTCTCGCATATGTTAGCCGCCCAGGGCATGAAGCGAGGTCGACTTGATTGCGACCCACGGTCTGCGTCCTGCAGCTCATTCCTTCCAAATTGCTCTGAATCAAATCAAATCGTTCAGTGTGTTTCGGCGGCTGACGATTCGACATCGTCCATTTATTTGGTGTGGGATCGACCTGAAACAGTCGCGTGAGCGTGCAAATCCATCGACGGACATGCGCAATCGTTCTTGGCATTGTCCGCAGGCATTCAAATTCTACTGGACTGTAATTGCGACGCACAGCAGGGAGCATTCATGGAGAGACAAGACGTTGTGGTAATTGCTTTGTGTAATGCTTCATTCCGATCGTGAACCGCCTGCATTTGCTATGTACAGGAGCAGCGCTCGACAGTCGCCCGCCAGCTCTAGAAGATAGATTGTCATGGAGAAATAAATGGAGAAAACAACTCCCAAGGGAAACAACGCCTTATAGGAAATTAGTCTCGGTGAATACCGATGGCGCGTCCAACTGTATGCTCTTGAAAGCCCCCTGTTTCCGATGCTTTTTGCATGGAAATATCCAAAAATGGGGGAGAGATGGGACGGGAAATGAGTATCCAAGAAAGTGAGAATTCGTCAAAAGACGCACCCGACAGCCATGAGCCGTCGGGGGAGACTTCGTCATCAGTGAGCCCGAATGGAATCCGTCCATCCATCCATCCATCCATCCATCCAGCTCATGTGCTGCGTTCCATGCTTATGCCTGCGCCCTCTATACGCCTAGGCCGTCGCGCCGAGTCCGTCAATCGTACAGATGCCGTGTCCCGGATCGTGGCGGGACTGGGGTATTTTTCTTGCTTTAAAATTTCTTGTTTGTGTTGTTTAGTTGTTTATCGGATCATGCTGGTTCGTCGCTCCTTGATGGTGGACAAGGACATGTCCTTGCTGAAGCCGTTGAAGTGAGGAATGGAGCTGAAGCGGTTCAACCTCTTGCGCTCTCGGTCCGTCTGGGGCTGTTCCACCGGGCCGTCGACCTCGGCGATGTGGTCAGGTAGAGGACCAGGGATAACGTCGGTGCTTGTAGAGACAGCCGTCTCGCCGTGGAGGGCATTGATGTTGGAGGAGCCTGTGGAGGAGCCGGTGCTGTTGGGGGTCTGGTAGACGTACTCCCCATCCATGTAGACGGCGTTGGAGACGAAGGTGGAGCGGCGATGGCGGCGGCGGGTGTAACGCTGCTCAAGACGGAAGAGCTCCAGCTTGGCCTGAATCTTGTCCATAAGACTCTTGCCCATGATTGCGGTTGGAGAGTTGGTGTAGGTTGGTGTAGGTGGGCGTGGTGCGCAGAAGCGTGTTAGTGCTTCTAGATCAAGGTTGGCAACGAGTTACGTGTTGTTGAGAAGAGCGGCTTGGAGCGTAGGAGCAATAGGAGGAAGAATATGTTGCTGATGATTAGGGTGATGGGATCTCGCACTCAATGCAGATCGTCCGTCGCGAGTTGGCGAGGGTAATGTCTCAGGTTATGTCTTGTGTCGTCACTGGCAATAGGGGGCGAATGATGTGCGACGATTACACGAGGTTTTTCCTTGATGACGCGGTCGTGGCTGGTGATTATAAAAGGAGAGTAGAGGACGCAGATACAGAGAAGGGAAACACCTGGAAATCCGTTCTTGATCGTCCGAGGAAGGGATCCAAACGAATGAGTGAAGTGGGTGGGAGACGGGGGGTAGAAGAAGGAAGAGGATTGAGATGGCTGGTGTGGAAAGGGTGGAAGATGGAACTTGGAACCGAAGAGTCCAGGCGGAAGAGAAGACGGAGCCCGGGCGCCCTCCACAGTGCCCGTAGCGCTTCCCGTAGCGTGGCAGGCCCTGGCGTCCAGCGATAAGACTTGGACACTGGGAGGGAGTTCAGCAGAAATGGAGGTACCTGGCTGAGAGAGAACCTGCCCAGTTGAGCCAAGGGGGAGGCAGACAGGTACCTCCGGTAGGGTGGGCTTGGGGGAGCTAGGGGAGCCAGGAACGACAGCCCAGTGGCGGTCCCTGGCCCCAGCCGCTGAACGGTAAGGTAGGTAGGTACATCAGGTACCTAGCTCGGATGCTGAGCGCTGGACGCTGAGCGCTGGGGGGCTTCCCACTCCAGCAGCTGGGCTGGGTCCCCCCTGGAGACGGAGCTACAGGGGGATGCCCGGAAAGTGGGTTCCATGGATCCAATTGGGGGGCTGCTCGGCACACTGAATGGACGGCTTTGGAGGAAGCCCGCTAAAAGCACAGGGCAGTTATACCCACTAAGGCGCCGGAGGGCCCCATACCCGACAACCCGCCCACGCCCGCACCGTCGTTCAGCGGGCTTCCTTCCAACCCAAGCATGCGTTCCCTGGCCTTGGATCCATTTGGACTGAATCTTCAGACACCTGCAGAGGCACATTTCTGGGATCGCATGGCATGGCAAGGTGGGCGTTCATGGCATTGGCCCATCGGTGACAAGGCCCGAGTTTGGCTCTAGAACGCGTCCATGGAAGCACGCAAGAGGGGCTCTCTGCCTCTCCAATGCAGAGAGAGAGAGAGAGAGAGAGGGAGAGAATGTGTGTGTGTGTGTGTCATGGAGTCGCTCTTCAGATCTATGCTTCTTGTCACGGTGGCTTCGAGTCAGAGCTTTGTGGTTAATCAATCACGTCACAAACGGCTCGGAGCGGCCATGAAGAAAGAAATCACGCGAGCCTGACCTACTGATGACGGGAGGCTTAGACTGTGTGTCTCTCAATCGATTCAACCATCAATTGCAATTAAACGCGCGTCCTCAAGCTCGGCTTGTCACAAGGATCAGCCATTCTTCTCGCGTCCCATCAACCTCGTATGGCGTTGACTAAGAGCAACCCACCGGGAATCAATCTCTCCTTGCTCGTTTCCATTCCCCACTCACTCGTCTTCAGGGCTTCACGGGCTCGCGTGGCGATTTAAGCCCAGGGCGGCATAGCACGACACGGCATAATAGCACCAGACGGCCATGGCACGAGTCGCTAAGGTCGACTAATTGCATGGATGGTCAACGGCTGGGCGCAGCAATGGGGCCCTTCTCCCCAAGGCCTCAGGTGCCATGTTGCCTGCCATGGTCGCATTCTTACCAGGGCGTGCGTTCTTTCAATCAAGGTCTGCCCGTCTCTCTCTTTCAGGAAGGGCACACACCACCATCACGGCCCTCCCATCCGTCCTCCGTTGTCAGCGCAAGGAGCGCTAGCGGGCGGGTTGGCGTTGGCGGGTTGACGCAGGGGGCGCCGTTCTGAGGGTCTGAGTTGCGTCCATAAGTAGGTTCCGTTCAGGGATCCCTTCGCTACCACCGGATGCAAAGCGAGTCAGTGCCAGAGTGATATGGATCGCATATAATGCTGGACAACGCTTGTGAGAGAGCCCAGGGGCGATCCCGCTGAAGATGGGGTCGTCCGCGCGAGGTGGAAAATAACCACTAATTAACATTGGATGACAGAATGGGCTTGACGATTGATGTCACTCACTGGGTTGGACTGATCTGATGCTAGGGATCTTCAGGGCCGCCGTCCATCCTCATCAACGCCAACCACCTATTCACAACCCTCCCCCCTTTGCGCGAATGCCGCAGACTCTTCTCCCACGACTTCCAGGGAATCTCATCCTCACCACCACCCACCCAAGTCCCGACAACGCCTTTCTTCAGTGGCGAATACGCTCTCAAGCCCCTCTGGCTTCCATGCCCCCATGCTAATATGCATGGCATGGTTCATCCCACATGCTGCATTAGGCATGGCTCGCCGCACCAACGGCCCAAGTCAGTCAACCTCCATCGCGCGATCCCAGCCTCCACGTGCATTTCTGCCCTCCTTTCCACTGCTTCCCCTCGTTCTTCTCCAGCCCTCTTGGGATGCGGCACAGTATCGGTAGCATCTGTCTGCATAAGGCACGCAGTCAAAGCCAAAGATCCGAATACGCATTGCAGCTGCATGAAACAGCTCTGTTGGGGATGCCCCTCGAGTTGACTGCACAAAAAGTCCACCTCCTACGTAGTATAGTATCAATTCGTATTAGCACGCACAAACCGTTTCGCTAGCAAACGCACTTCCACAAGTTGACTGTTTAACCGAGCTCATCGTCCCAGGTGGCTGGCGAGACGAGACACGCCACGCGCGCTGCTCCCCGTCCACGCTTTCGGAGCGAGTCAGATACATCCTTGCCAAGTACTTTCTGCACGTAGCAGCCGATCGCCAGGCACGAACTTGGGTCCGGCTACTCGTCCGTCCAGTCACTACTGACGGCGTTGCCGCTTCGGGCTAAAGAGCGATGGACTACTGCTCAGTAGTTTCTTATCACCGGCAGCAGTTCTCTTCATCAGACAGAGGGTTTCCTTGATGGTCTTCTTAGATCCCTATCCGAACCGTCGTTATAGAAGTGGTTTGGATTCCATCGCGCTAACCCCGCCGCCAGGTCATCATCATCTGGGAAACAAATGGCTGGGATCATCGTCAGTGCTCACGAGGCTAGCTACCTACACAGTAACGCTCAATTGACTTCAGCTCATCATCACTTTGAAATGCCAGCTAAGTGCCCAGTAATGCTACAAGTACGGTACCCTAATTACTTAGTGCGTCATACCAATGTGTAAATGCCCATCTGATCAAATCGTGATGGCCAATATCGAATCAAGGTTCTGGATGGCCTTTTTTCCAATTTGCACATGAAGCCAGAACAGGTCTAGCAGACGGCTTATTAATTATTGTGCTACATGGGCTGTGAGAGCTCTCAGTTCTTAATGGAAAGAATGACTGACCCTACCTAGCTAACTAGCTAAGTGCTCCTTCCCAGTTTGGCCCGAACTCGTCACTCACGTAAAGCGCCGGGCCTTATTCCCACGACCTCTATCTACATGGCATGAACTGCGTACACTTCCAACCCACCTTGCTATCTCTCTCAAACTCTCCATCCGGTTCAATTCCTGACTGAACTTCTACAACTTCTACAACTGCCATAGACACAAGTGGGCGCACAAGCTAGCCTCCCCCGTGTTACGACTTATGTCAACTTCGCTCTTGTTTGACGAATACAAGTTTTGACCGAGCACTTGACAATCTCGTCCTCGTATTATTGTCTCAATCCCTCCGTGCCGTCGGGACTCTCGCTACGACTGTCCCATTCTAGTTGTACAGCCGTGAGGTTACTAGATCGTCGTCTCGAGGACGTAAGATGTTCTCCAGGCACCAGAACATGTGTTACAATGACCACGGCAACCCAGGACCGTTTGCGTTGCACGACAACGGACCGGGAGAGACGAAATCTCGGATGTCAGGCCAAGGCTAGTTGACCGTCATACAGCATGGCAGCTTCTCGCGTTGACACCTCCCCTGAACGACAGCTACAGCAAACCAATTCTCGCCTTGACTCAAACGGGCCGAGTCGAGAGCCCACGCCAAGGCCTCAGACCATGCTTGGTCACGATGATCGGAGCCGTTACAACTCACAATGGTCAACAGAAGATGTGGCGCAAAATCTACACCGCAGCATTGGTGTTTAGTGTATCAGACACCTGCCGAGACCTGTCTCGATCCGAGACGGCAAGTACGGCAAGTTGTGAGTGTCCACGGCCCCTATGTGACATGAAAGCGAATCCGACGGCTTCTGCATATGTGCATCACGACTTCGCCTGGCAAATGGGCTACCCTGTTACTGCCGTGTCAAAGATACACTCGGATTGCAGCATGCATTATGTGTCTTCCCGAGACAAGGCAATCTTGATCAATCTTCCGAAGTGCACCAAACAAAGTCGTTCAAGGTGATATGGGTTCACCAAGCTTCCTTATAATACGTGATATTCTAGGAGTTGAGACTCCCCTTGTTTCTCTTCATTCCAAGACAGGCAGAATTGTAGCTGCCTACCATGAAGTTCTCATACTCGTTAGGCGTCCTATTGGGGGCTATATCTGTGGCTGCCAAAGACCAGAGACTTCTCATCGGCCCAGGCGGCGTCTCCAGTGGTCGCGTGCGCTCAGGGGGGACTCGGAAGTTTATTGTCGAAGTCGAACAGGTATTTCCACAAATCTGAACACTTTGAACCCAAACTCACCATGTCTAGCGCTCGAGTCTAGGCCACGTATCTCACCAGCTTCTGTCAAAGCCGAACCGAAAGGGTGGCTACTACAAGGAGTTTGACTGCAGCGATGTCTTCTCTGGCATGGCACTTGAGACCGACACCGACAACATTGACACTCTCCGTCAGATGGACGGAGTTGTCAATGTATGGGCTGCAAGCATTGTGCCGAAACCACAAGTCGCAAAGACCTCGCATTTTCCATCCAATGCCGGACGCAACTATTCCATCCACCAATGGACTGGTGTCGACAGGCTGCACGCCAAGGGCATTCGTGGCAATGGGGCTACTGTTGCAATAATAGACACTGGCATCGACTACACTCACAAAGCGGTATGGCCACATGTTAAACCGGCAATTGGGCGCTGTTTACTAACGACTCCAGCTCGGTGGTTGCTTTGGTCCTGGGTGCAAAGTTGCTGGTGGATACGATCTTGTTGGGGCAGACTGTGAGTTTTCTTCTGGGATACTTGTCACAAGTGCAGGGCTCATTCCATTCTAGGGGACACGAAGAATGAAGAGCGGTACCCAAAACGACCAGACAACGATCCTATGGATTATCACGGCCACGGAACACACGTCGCGGGTATCATTGCTGCCAAAAACAAATGGTAGGTCTGCTTAGAAGTAGCTGGGAACCTGAGCTCATGGATGTGAACTCGATGTCACTAACTGCGACTAGGCTTACCGGAGTTGCACCGGATGCAGAGCTGCTGATTTACAAAGTATTCTCTGATGTACGAGTTTGACCCAATTACCTATGAACTACCCTGGCTGACTGTGATCTTTCAGGATCCTTGGGAAACCGATGAAGAGACCATTATGCAGGCTCTATGCGATGCCTACAACGCAGGGGTTTGTTTGTACCCCCTTTCATATGGCAGCTGTCTAATCCACTCATAGGCCGATGTCATCTCCACAAGTATCGGCCAGCCCAATGGCTTCTCCGATAATCCATGGGCAGTTCTTGCTAACCGCCTCGTGGATAAGGGCGTTGTCATAACCGCGTCAGCTGGAAACGAAGGAGAATCCGGGCCCTTTTATGGCAGCAGCGGTGCTATGGGCCAAGGGGTCCTCGCAGTCGCAGCAGCTAATGTCTCTACGGATCCCAACGCCGAGAAGTCCGACGAAAGTATCGCGCCGGTGCCGGTCTATTTCACCACCTGGGGCCCATCCAATGAGCTCCTCCTCAAACCTGACATCGCAGCCCCTGGATTCGATGTGGTCAGCACAGTGCTAAACCAGAGTTACGAAGAGTTGAGCGGGACTTCCATGGCCGCCCCGTACATTGCAGGCATCGCCGCATTGTTCATCGGAGAACATGGAGGTCGTGAGTTCCACGGGGCAGGACTCGGCAAGATGCTCCATGACCGTATCGCCTCCAGCGGAAGCAGTCTGCCTTGGGTATCAGACCGTCTCTGGCGCAACTTCACCGCGCCTCCCTTCCAGGTTGGCACGGGCTTGGTTGATGCGTGGAAGGTTCTAAGCTACGACACTCAATTAGACTATGAACCCATTGCTCTGTTGGATACCGAGTTGTTCGTCCCACGATGGAAGTTCAACATCACCAACAACGGAAGCAAACGGCATCGGTACACCTTTGAGCTCGAGCCTCAAGCTGGTGTTGACATCTTGGATGAGTACTACGGAGTCTTGCCTTTGTACGAACTCGAGCCACGACGCATTGTTCCGCCAGTTACTCTTCCAGATCCCGTCCTTATACGCCCGGGGAATACGAAGGAAGTTGAGTAAGTCATTTACAACAACCTCCACCTCCTTAGCTCATGACTTTTAGGGTGACCTTTGCGCTACCCTATGTCGACGACGACTATCTTCCCCTGTACGGGGGCAAGGTTTGGGTTGTGTCCAACCACGGGGAGAGACTCGCAATTCCATACGGAGGTTAGTTGATCTACGCATGTGCCTTTGACCGTTTGTAATTAACCACGCTTCTTAGGAGCGGCCTATGACACTGAGAAGGCATTTGACAACATGTTCATCGCGGAACCATCGATAACAGACCTCGATGGGGATTGGGCGTATGTGATGATATCGCAAAGTTTTGTTTCTGGACTGACGTAACCAAGGTGGTCTTTCAACGTGAACAAAAATTCCAACGACTTCATCGAAATCGGGGCAAGGCTCTCCTACCCGTGCACAAACCTTCGTTGGGACGTATGTTCTGCCTTTCCACGCTTGCTCATCTCATATCTCCTAACTAACTTGCTATGCTAGATCTTCGACTCCAGCTGGACCGAAAACCTTTGGCATTACCCACCCGAGGTCGGCCTACGGGGATACGTGGGATCCGCGACCACGTACCGCGACTCGGACCAGTACTGGTTCTTCAACCCCGATGTGAACAACATAACCGATACGCTGCCTTTCCCGTTGACGCGGATACCCCGTGGGTTCCGCCTGTTCTGGTGGTTCGGCAAGCTTGCCAACGGGACTCAGATCGCCCCCGGGAATTACACGTGAGTAGCACATCAACTTGCTCGTGGTTGTCGAGAAATGCTAACTTGTGTGGAAGCCTGCGTTTCGCAGCTCTGCGGCCGTATGGCAACCCGAACATCTCGGATCATTGGGACGTCATGCACAATGAAGTGGGCAACATCCAGATCCTGCCGTTCAATACCACCACTGCTTCCAACTCGACCCAGACATATCGACGAGCTCGTCATTGATCTGGGACTGGTTTAGTTTGAACGTGAGACGCTGGCCTGGGGGTGGGATATCTAATCAAGCCGTGTTTGGTTCTCGGAAAACGGGCGAGGGTTTTGTGGATAGCTCGCTTCTACAGACACTGAATTCTCTCTACATACCTAGTTGACTTGTTTACGAGATCCGTCGCTCTGGGAATGTGATGCGTGTACCGACGTTCGTGCCTTTGACCATGTCAGCCTGACCCCGGATAAAGGAATCAGCCTTCTTTTGACATCCAATTACTCCTTTACCTCAAGCCTTAGCTGGAGAAATTTTTACCGGGATCAAAATTACATTCGATTTTTCAGCATCTAGCTCTCTATGAGCGACCTTCTATAACCAGATTTAATCAACTTCGCCAGTCCACGAGTGCTTCTCCCTTACGACACGATCTTGGTATCTCCTCCACAAAGTCAAGTCTAGCCGTAAACTAACCATAACCATAACCATATAGAACCTTAACATGAGCTAATCTTCATCATAAACTAATCTTCATTATTACTGCGCTTCTCTACCCTAGGCCCATTTGCCTAGGAGGCTCATGATAGCTAGGCCAGCTATGAGGCCAAAACCGGCGAGGGTGGTGGTGAGTATATCAGCATCAGCCAGCTCAGCCTGCTTGCCGTGAGGGCCGACCATCCAATCAGCCGCCCACATCTCGACGAGACCGACCCAGATGAGGATACCGGCGGAAAGGGCGTCGAGAGTACCAATGGCAATGAGAGTAGAGCGATTGCTGCCGTTGAACTGTTGGAGGACACCAATACCGATGGCCATGCCGATCGGGGTGATGAAGGCGAAGAGGGTGGCGAGACCAAGCTTCTTCTTCGTGCTGAGGCCGACGGGAACGACGATGACATCGTCGCTGGAGGCGGAGTCACTGGGAGTGACAGCCTTGTCGGAGTTTTGGGTTACGGTTTCTCGGGATGACTGGGCTTCAGGGACGACGTGAGCGTCGGCTGTGGTGCCGATGGTGGCAATGCGGCTACCGAGGGCAATGCCCTCGAACATTTGGTGGAAGAGGATGACGACGAAGAGGGTGATGAAGTACTCGTCGCCGGAAACAACGAGTGTTAAGCCAATGACTTTAGAATATGAGCTGTGATCCGGGTGTTCGTTCAAGGAGGGAGTTGCTTACGAAGTGAGTGGAAGATAATGCCAGCTTCCATAACGAGAATACTGACCACCTCGGTCGATAGGAAAGAGTTGGCCTTCTGGGTCTGGCTGAGGGCAGCAGAAGACTTGACCTTGGCCAGAACAATACGCTGACCGATGAACTCGACGAGGAATGAGAGGAAGATGCCAGCCATGACAATGGCCGCAGTGGTGGCTTCGTAGGTCAGTTCACCCATACACTCATTGCTAAACATCAGGAAGGCATGGGTAAAAAGCTGTCGCAAAGGGTTAGCAAGGGCGGCAGAGTTAAGCACAGGGAAACATACGTGAACAAATGCAGTGGAGACGATGATACCAGTGCCGAATTGCTTCAGCACAATGAATATCAGGTTCAGCTTAGTAGGCATCATCCTGAAGAGCAAGATTGGTCCAAAAACACCTGTGAGAAGTTAGATTAAAGTCATTCGAACCAAAATAAACGTGAGATGTACCGATAGAGCTAGTTGCGAGAATGACAAAAAGCAGGCCAACGCGGAGACCGATGTTAAAGTCTCTGCTTGGGGCTTCACAGGTCGACTCTGACTCTGCGGACTCGCTTTCACTACCTGTGCAGTGTCTGGACAGAGTTAGCCAATGTGATTGGGTTACGCTTGGGGAGATGAGTTGACTTACTCGACACCAGCATGAAAATGACAATGCTGGTTCTCACTGGAACTCTCGGCTTCGGATTCTGACTCATGATCGTGCTCAGTCTCACTCTCGTGGTCATGCTCCTCTTCACTTTCGCTCTCATGGTCGTGATCCTCCTCTGTCTCGGCTCCTTCAGCCTGGACAGGAACATCTTCCCCATCGGAGTCGACGCAGAACCTAAGGAAAGTCAGCATGGGTTAGCGGAGTGTCCGAGGTTGATGTCTCACATGTCCGAGTCATGAGCATGACAGTCGGTGTACCGTGAAGGCACGTCACTGGTAGCAGTGATTTGTACATCAACAAGATACTCCGTCTCCCTGGCGAAACAGTAGCTATTTATGGTCAGTATGTTGTGAAGAATAACGCAAGTCAGGGGTAAAGGATAGGCTAACACGCTTGATTCATGGAGATGACAACTTGTGATGGCAGTGACCTCGGGCTCTACAGCTGTGGTTGTGGCAGCATCGGTTTGTCTAGGGGCCAGACGTGCGGCTGCGGCACCGGCCACGGCAAAGCCCCAGCCAGTGAGGGACAAGGATAGGACTGTATGCATGTCGAGACGCTGTAGGTCAGATATATGAGAGCAGTGGTAGAGGCGGTGATGGTGGTGGTGGCGATGGCGACAGCGGGTAGACTAGATTATGGGTGTGATCCACGAAGGAGATGCCAGAATCTAAGGCCTAGGATCCAAGGCCGGCCTTATGCCTAAGGCTAAGGAGCAGGCAGTGTATGGACTAAGCCTAAGCTTAACATATAAGCATAAATGGTAGTGGCGGGTAAGTACAGCAGATGCAAGAGCCGCAGCAGCAGTGTCCTTATTTTGCCGGTAAAGAGATCCGAGATGATGCAGGAGAAGAGCAGGACCAGGGAGGAGGAGGAGGAGGAAGAGGAAGAGGAGGAGGAGAGATTCGGGGAGCTGAGACTTGAGAGGACGCCGCTTTGATTCAACTTGTGACGAAGAAAAGAGGAGCAGGATCTTCCACGGGCCATGGTCATTGGCAAACTCTCTGGCGTCAGCCGCCATTCACTGCGCCAAGACGGGCAGCTCAGGTCCATCCAGGTGAAGTTGAGGACCTTGATGGCCAGCGGCCAAGTACCTTGTACTTTGTACCTCGACGAGATGAGGACCTTGATGGCCACCAAAATCCTTGTCGCCAAGACCAGGGCCCAGCCGCGCTCTAGGATCAAGCATGTTGACTTTTCAGCGCGATATAATGGCCAGACTCGAGGATAGAGAGGTTTGATGAGCGCTGAAATGGCGTGGCATCTTGAACGAGCTGGTCGACCGACCGGGAATACATGGTGTGAGACTGAATCAGAGGCTGATACATTGAGAGGGAGCAGCTCATCTCAAGCTCTCAGCGGATCCGCCGACTGACACTTCTGCCCGGACCCAATTCTCCATGTTAGGTGTCGCCGTATTAAGGTCCCGTACCCGTCGCTACTGGGTCGCCTTCTTCACAGAGCCAAGCGTGGAAGGTTCGCTAAACCACATATGAATTCGTATATCCACTTCCCATGGCCAATGTACGGGATCACAATGGCATTCCTTGCCCAGGAAGAGGGGTTGATGGGTGGCTTCGACTTGCGGAATCCTATTGGAATTCTATTCGTGTGGCTGTGAACATCCAATCCTGTGCCTCGAGAGATCGAGATGCACTTCAGATGGACTCATGGAATTGCGATTTGCTCGATGGCCTGTGGTTGAAGTCTGGGCTCCCGTTGAATCTGCCCGACGTCAACCCATGCTGTGATATTCAGGCATTGGACGATGAAGACGGACTCGTGCAATCTTTTTTTGTTTGTTTGTTGGTAGAGAACAAATCGATGCTCGATGTTGTACGGAGTTAAGTCCCAAGCTGATGCCCTCCAGTTTGGGGAAGCTGAAGGAGGAGATGTAAATGCGCGCCTCTAATTGGATTAATCTCATGCTAAGGACTAGATACTGAGGCACACATGACTTGGGTACTTTAAGGCATCAAAACCCCCATCGGATACTTCGCTGTGCGCCTTAGCCAAGTCCCGGACTAACACCACTCTGCGCCGGCCCTTAGTCAGCCTCGCACCTATCATCATTTTTCGCGTTACCGGGTTTAATTGAACAACGCCAGAAAACGCGTCTCCCAGGGGGCTGTGGGGGCCATCCACGCGACTCTCCGCCATCCATTGACGTCGCCTAGCACTTTCACCGTCGTCCGATTCTCCTTCTTGCGAGCTCCTGAATCTGGGCAATTACCCATCGTGCACTTCAGAAACACACAACTTCTCACCATGGCGTCACGACCAGAATTGAAGGTCTGTGCTTTTGATTTATTCTCTCCCGTGTAACCCGGAAACCTGACTGACATTTCGTGTGCAACAGCTCGACGATGAGGGCGGCTTCATCCGCTTCTTCAAGTCGCTCCCAGAAGTCGACGGGGACTCGATCCGTGTCTTCGATCGAGGCGATTGGTACACCGCCCACGGCCAGGATGCCAACTTCATCGCCAAGACCGTGAGTGCATCTGCCTGCTCGCGTCAAACCTGCTTCCTCACACGTCTCCTAGGTCTACAAGACAACCTCCGTCGTTCGACAGCTCGGCCGAAACGACCACACTGGACTTCCGTCCGTCACCATGACCATGACCGTCTTCCGCCAGTTCCTCCGCGAGGCCCTTCTGAAACTCGGCAAGAGGATAGAGATCTGGCAGAGTGCCTCTGGTCGCATGAACTGGAAGTGCATGAAACAGGCCTCGCCAGGCAACCTGCAGGACGTCGAGGAAGAGCTCGGAAGCCAGATTGATGCAGCCCCCATGATTCTAGCCGTCAAGATCTCTGCCAAGGCCTCCGAGGCGCGCAACGTGGGTGTCTGCTTCGCGGATGCTAGCGTCCGGGAGCTCGGCGTCAGCGAATTTCTAGACAATGACCTGTACTCCAATTTCGAAGCCCTCCTCATCCAACTGGGAGTTCGCGAGTGTCTGATACAATTCGACAAGGCCGAAAAGGACAAGGACCCGGAGCTTGCAAAACTAAAGAAGATCATCGACAACTGCGGCGTGGCGATTGCTGAGCGGCCATCTGGAGACTTTGGCATTCGGGACATCGAGCAGGATCTCGCGCGTTTGCTCAAGGACGAGCGTGCCACCACCCTGCTGCCTCAGACAGATCTCAAGCTAGCCATGGGATCTGCCGCGTCTTTGATCAAGTATCTCAACGTCCTCCAAGACCCATCCAACTTTGGCCAGTACCAGCTCTACCAGCATGATCTAGCCCAGTTCATGAAGCTGGATGCTGCTGCCCTCAAGGCGCTCAACCTCATGCCCGGCCCGCGAGACGGGTCTAAGACAATGAGCATCTTCGGCGTGCTCAACCACTGTAAAACACCAGTTGGCAGTCGATTACTTGCCCAATGGCTAAAGCAGCCTCTAATGAGCAAGCAAGAAATCGAAAAGCGACAACAGTTGGTCGAGGCCTTCTTTGTCGATACTGAGCTCCGCCAGACCCTCCAAGAGGAGCATCTCCGCTCTATTCCTGACCTGTACCGACTTTCCAAGAGGTTTCAGCGCGGCAAGGCGAATCTCGAGGACGTTGTTCGAGCATACCAGGTTGTTATCCGCCTCCCCGGGTTCATTGGCACATTTGAGGGAGTCATGGATGAGGCGTACCGTGATCCTCTCGATGAGGCTTACACTACCAAGCTCCGTGACCTCTCCGACAATCTTGGCAAGCTACAGGATATGGTGGAGCAGACCGTCGACCTCGACGCGCTGGACCGCCACGAGTACATCATCAAGGCAGACTTTGACCAGAGCCTCCGTATTATCCGCAAGAAGCTCGACCAGCTCGACCAGGACATCCGCGCCGAGTTCATGGCTGCGGCTGACGACCTCGGCCAGGATCCCGACAAGAAGATCTTCCTCGAGACCAACCACAAGGTCCACGGTGTGTGTATGCGTCTCACCCGGCAAGAAGCTGGCTGCATCCGCAACAAATCCGGCTATCAGGAGTGCTCGACGCAGAAGAACGGCGTCTACTTCACCACCAAGCAACTACAGGCCTACCGTCGCGAGCATGATCAGCTTTCCCAGAACTACAACCGGACCCAGAGCAGTCTGGTCCACGAAGTTGTCCAGGTGGCGTCTTCTTACTGCCCCGTCATTGAACGGCTCGCAGGCGTCCTCGCTCATTTGGATGTCATTGTATCTCTCGCCCACACCTCAGTTCACGCCCCAGAACCCTACGTCCGACCCAAGATGCACCCTCGTGGTGAGGGCCAGACGGTGCTTCGAGAAGCCCGGCATCCGTGTATGGAGCTGCAAGACGATGTGCAGTTCATCACCAACGACATTGAGCTCACGCGCGACAAGTCATCTTTCCTAATCATCACCGGTCCCAATATGGGTGGCAAGTCGACTTATATCCGTCAGACCGGTGTTGTTGCTCTCCTCGCCCAGATTGGATGCTTCGTGCCCTGTGCCGAGGCTGAGCTCACCATCTTCGACTCCATCCTTGCGCGTGTGGGCGCCAGCGACTCGCAGCTCAAGGGAGTGTCGACCTTCATGGCCGAGATGCTCGAGACGGCCAACATTCTCAAGTCGGCCACTTCAGAATCACTCATCATCATCGACGAGCTTGGCCGCGGCACCTCGACGTACGACGGCTTCGGCCTGGCGTGGGCCATATCGGAACACATCGTCAAGGAGATTGGCTGCTTCGCCATGTTCGCGACACACTTCCACGAGCTCACGGCCCTGGCAGACCAGTACCCGCAAGTCCAGAACATGCACGTCACAGCGCACATCAGCGGTACCGGCGACGACGCCGAGGCCAAGAAGCGCGAGGTGACGCTGCTGTACAAGGTGGCACCCGGCGTGTGCGACCAAAGCTTCGGCATCCACGTCGCGGAACTGGTGCGCTTCCCGGACAAGGTGGTGCGCATGGCGAAGCGCAAGGCCGACGAGCTCGAGGATTTTACCACCAAGCACGAGGACCTGGCGCTGAGCTACAGCAAGGATGACGTCGAGCAGGGCAGCGCCATGCTCAAGCAGGTGCTCCTCGAGTGGAAAAACAAGGTCGGAAAGGGGGAGATGAGCCAGGAAGAGCAGGTGGCAACGCTCAAGAAGCTGGTCGGGGCGAATGCCGACTTGCTGGCCAACCCGTTTTTCCAGTCGGTCAAGACTTTGTAAGACGGACACGTCCGCGGGTAGAAAGTGGCGATGTTACTACAGCGAAAGGGCACATGGCGGAGACATACCAATTCTGGTAATGGGAGATTAGGAACGGGACAGCTCGGGCGTTCCGGAGGGTTTGGGTTTAAGACACGAGCGATAATAACGAGGGTATCTAAGCAAAGAGCTGCTTGAGTGAAAATTGACGATCGATACAATTATTTGCACTTGTGTACGTGTTCGGGCTCTGCGTCGACATCGATGCTGTCTGTAAGCATGGACCTGACTTTGGCGTCTTGGCATCTTGGCCATTGGTCAACTCTAGGCATAAGCTTATTTCTCGGCCTGCAAATCAGACGGCACAGATAATAACCGCGTGCCTGCTTTACTCGCTAGAATGCGAAAAGAAGCCAGAATTGAACCCAATTAACACATCGGGAGGCCTTTTTCGGAGCTGTACAAGGCATCACAGCAAAGGCGCATATTGACAAGTCGCAGTAACAAAGGCGCAAGCCGACAAGCTGCAGCGGCAAAAGGAAGAAATGAAGGAATGCAACTCAATTAACATCTTTACCACCCCTGGACCTATCCTTGCCGTGACTCATCGTGACTCAAAGCCAACCTTGAAAAGAACAACAAACGCCCTAACGCTGGAGTACTCTTCAAACCGATCCCCAATCAACGAAGAGAACCACTAGCAGAAAAGAAGACAAAGAAAGGAGAAGAAGGAAAAGAAGAAAGAAGAAGAAAAAAAATGTCCGCCCAAAAACCAACCGTCACGCTCCGCGAAGCCACCCTCGCCGACGTCCCGGCCATGGTGGACGCCTACTTCGACGGCTTCTTCGGCAGCCCGCTGACCGTGCGGTGCTTCCCGCCCGACGAGCCCGAGGTGCGCGCCTACTGGACCAAGCGCGTCGAGGGCAACATCGGCCTCCCGGGCAACCACATCGTCGTCGCCGTATCACCGGACGACCCCGCCTCCTCCTCCGGTCCCGGCCCCGGCCCCGGCCCCGGCATCCTGGGCTGGGTCCGCTGGGTCCGCTGCCC
Source organism: Neonectria magnoliae (assembly GCA_037954305.1). Classification (NCBI taxonomy): domain Eukaryota; kingdom Fungi; phylum Ascomycota; class Sordariomycetes; order Hypocreales; family Nectriaceae; genus Neonectria; species Neonectria magnoliae. The sequence continues at coordinate 432,161 of JAZAVK010000011.1, read as the reverse complement.
CGAGGGCCCGCCCCCGAAGCACCCGCTCGCCTTGACCCCGGCCATGTACCCGTCCAGCGGCGACGGCGCCGCGGCGGCCCGCTTCTTCCAGGCCGCCGGCGATGCGGCCGTGCGCTACGTCGCCGGCCGGGAGTACTGGCTCCTGAGCACCATCCTGACGCGGCGCGATGCCCAGCGGCGCGGCGTCGGTGCGGCGTTGATGAACTTCGGCGTGGAGCGCATCGACAAGGACGGATGGATGGCCTATACGAATGCGAGCAAGGCAGGGAGGCCGCTGTATGAGCGGTTCGGTTTCAAAGTGGTGGGACAATCGTGGTTTGATGAGTTGGGATTGGACATGTTCCACATGGTAAGGGACCCAAAAGCAGTCATTGGTGCTTGATAAGGCCAGGAGCAGTTGAGAAGAGCATGGTCCAAAAGGAGATGTCATTACCGAGATTCATAGATCATTCGCACTGCATGTATAAACAAGACGGGCCTATAAACGAAGGGAACGAAACAATAACAAGAGACCACGCACAGCACACGTTAGCCACCAAGCAGTCCATCAACCAACGCCCTTAGCCTTCTGCTTTCCAAGTCTTCTCTATCCGGCCATCTAGAATTCCGAGTCGACGCAGTCGTCTTTCTATCCTGGCAGTGAAGCCCCCACAGTCTTCTTCTATCGCGAAGCTAGGCCTTCACCGGTCTTCCTCCACATTCCGTTGCGCTTCCAAGTCCAGTTCTTGAGGAACTCGGGATCCAAGCCAGTCTCGAATGCCTCGTTGCGGGCTTCGATCTGGGCATTGAGCAGAGCCTCGCGGGCAGCTGTGCCGCGGTTGCGCAGCTTGGGCATCCAGTCAATGGCATCGATAGCCAGGCTGAAGCGGTCAGTCTGGTTGCGAATGGCCAGCTCAAGGGGCGTGTCGATGTTGCCCTTCTCCTTGTAGCCTCGAACATGCAGGTTGCGGCTGCCGGGGCGCTTGTAAGTCAGGCGGTGCACCATCCACGGGTAGCTGTGGAAGTTAAAGATGACGGGCGTATCCTCTGTAAACAGGCTGGTCCACTCCGTATCTGTCAATCCGTGAGGGTGATCGCTGGGGTGGATCAGCTTGAAGAGATCCACACAGTTGACACAACGGATTCTGAGTTCAGGGAAGTGATGGAGCAGAAGGTCGATGGCCGCCAGCGACTCATGGGTGCTAACATCACCGCAGGATGCCATAACGAGATCGGGGTCCTCGCCGGCATCAGTGCTGAACTGAGGCCAAATACCGATACCCTTGGTGCAGTGCTCGATGGCAGCATCCATGGTAAGGTACTGGAGATGCTCCTGCTTATCCGCTACGACAACGTTGACGTAGTTGACAGATCGCAGACAGTGGTCCATGACTGGTTATACTGTTAGCTATGCACTACGGTGGGAGAATAGGAGGTTTCTTACCAGACAGCAAGCAGTTTCCATCAGGAGGAAGGTAAATTCGGACGACTTCGGGGCTCTTGTTGGCTACAACATCGAGGAAACCGGGATCTTGGTGGGTGAAGCCGTTGTGATCCTGTCGCCAGACGACAGCGGTCAACAGAATGTTGAGAGATGCGACCTTGCTTCGCCACTCAACCTCGAGACATTTCTCGATCCACTTGCAGTGCTATAGGAGAGTTAGAAGTTGTGAAATAATTCGAAGAAGCGTTTCTTACCTGGTTGACCATGGAGTCGATAACATGGATGAAGGGCTCGTAGCTGTTGAGCAGTCCGTGGCGGCCACTGAGGATGTAACCCTCGAGCCAACCCTCGCAGGTGTGCTCGGAAAGCATCTCCATGACTCGGCCAGCCTTGGCGAGGTTTCCGCCGTTCTTGTCCTCGTCAAAGTACTCGCCCATCCAGACCTTCTTGCCAGCAGCATAGACACCGCCCAGCTTGTTAGACTCGGTCTCATCGGGACCGAACAGTCGGAAGTTGTGCATGTTGGCGGCAACGACATCCTTGAGAAAGACAGCCATGTTGGTCATGCTAGCGGCCATGACGTTTCCAGGATTCTCAACCTTGATGGTATAATTTCTGAAATCGGGCATCTTCAGCGGCTTCTTAAGTTGACCACCGTTTGCCACGGGGTTGGCGCTCATGCGGCGCAGGCCGTCGGGGCAGAGATCCCTCAGAGCTTGGATAGGCTTGCCTTCCTTGTCGAACAGGCGCTCGGGCTCGTAGCTGCGCATCCAGTCCTCAAGAACCTTCAAGTGCGCAGGGTTGGTCGCGGGGTCCGTGATGGGAACTTGGTGAGCACGCCAGTAACCCTCGAGGTAGTTGTCGTCAATCTTTCGCGGGGCAGTCCAGCCCTTGGGGCTTCGGAGGATGACCATGGGCCACCTGGGACGCTCCGCCTCACCGCTTTCACGGCACTTCTTCTGGACGGCTCTGATTTCGTTGACACACTGCTCGAGCGTAGCGGCCATTGCCTGGTGCATAGTCTCGATGTCGTCACCTTCGACAAAGTAAGGCTGCCAGCCGTAACCGAGGAACAAGTTCTCGAGCTCCTTGTGCGAGATACGGGCAAGAAGGGTCGGGTTGTTGATCTTGTAGCCGTTGAGGTGGAGGACGGGCAAGACAGCGCCGTCAACAATGGGGTTGAGAAACTTGTTGCTGTGCCACGCGGTAGCGAGGGGACCAGTCTCGGCCTCGCCATCACCAACCATAGTCACAGCGATCAGGTCGGGGTTATCAAAGACGGCACCGAAGGCGTGCGAGACGGAGTAGCCCAGCTCGCCACCCTCGTGCAGAGACCCTGGGGTTTCCGGGGTAGCATGGGAGCCAATGCCGCCGGGGAATGAGAAGCTCTTGAAGAACTTCTGGAGACCCTCGAGATCCTGGGACTTTTCAGGATAGACCTCGGAGTAGACGCCCTCGAGGTAGGACTGCGAGAGGACGGCTGGAGCACCGTGGCCGGGGCCGGAGATGAAGATGGAGTCAAGGTCAAACTTCTTGATGAGGCGGTTGAAGTGCATGTAGGTGAAGATCTGGCCGGGGGCAGATCCGAAGTGGCCGAGCAGGCGAAGCTTGAGATGATCGGTCTTGAGAGGCTCGCGGAGAAGAGGATTCTCCTTGAGATAGATCATGCCCAAGGACAGATAGCAGCTGGCCTTGAAGAAGTCATTGTACAGAACGATCTCTTCTGGAGAGAGCGGCTCGCCCTTGACGGTGGATCGGGCGAGACCGTAGGGCTGGATGGACTTGACTTCAGCCATTGGTGGGGGATTGTGAGGGGAAACAAAAGTTGAAGTGAGGATCAACTCTTTGGATGAGAGCTGAGGAGGAACCAAGAGAATGGGCAAGACCAAGAGGAATAGGCGTTGGGGCACTTCTTATACAAAAGACGAGCGGCTAGTGCCAAGACCAGAGAGGGCAAGTTACACAAGCGAGAAAGGGGTACATGGGGACTCACGGATAGGCGTGCGAGGAGTGTGAGCAGTGCGGTGAGTGAGGGCAAGCAAGCTCCCGCCCAGGGCTATGCCGCAGGTTTACGAGCAGCAAGGCACCGAGGACGAGGCCGTTGGATCGGATCAGCAGACCATGAGAAGCTACGGGCGTGGATGTATTTCCATAGGGGCAAGGGCGTGGGAGAGGCTGCTTGCTGGGTTCGGTGTAGCCAAGCCGACAGAAGAGCTGCCAAGCTGCCAAGAAGGGTGCCAGATGGTGGCATAAGGTGGCATAGGGTGGCATGCGTGGGGGGTGTCGATCGAAGAACCGCAAGCCAGCCAGAGAGGCCAGGAAGACGGGCCGGACAGGCCAACAAGTCGTCATGCATTCGCAAGTTTCGCAGGCGGCCGTGGCGCTGACACTGGCGTCAAGTCAGTCAACCGCCGAGAGCAGAGGGCCGAATAGCGCAGGCATGTCGTCGCTCTAGGCTCGCGGGGTGGGTGGTGACGGCGACGGCGAAAGGTGGTCTGATTCTCCAGAGTGCCTCATCGGCGGGACGCAGCGATGCGCAGACGGCCGGTCGACACCACAGCCCCACTCCACCGCCCGCTTGACTTGATGCTTGAGTGAGCGTCGCCCCTCGTAACGACGCAAGCGTCTTCAGAGTCTCCAGAGGGGAGGCGGCGGCACGGGAGGGGAAGAGGGTCGATGTCGACGGGCGATGGCCAATGGCCGCGAGGTGCAGAGACGACGCGACGCAGCGCATGGCCGTGGTAGCGCGTGTGGTTGGGTGAGCCTGGAGTTGGCGTGGCATGTTGCCCAGTCGGGCCTTATTCGACGTCGGGCGGTTTTGTCAGTTGTCTCTCGGGTTGTGCTGTGCTGGTGATGAGCGATGTGAGGTATTCGTACAGTGCAGTTAGTACATACGAGGAACGGAGGGAGGCGGAGAAAAGAGTCGACGTTTCCTGGAGAGTGTGGGTGGATTGGGGCGGATAGGGAAGCTTCCTAGGGGGGCGCAAGGAGGGTCCTCATTCCATACCTCTTGCCGTCCATGCCTCTTGCCATGCCATCCTTGGCTCCTTCAGGTTTATTGGCTTGCAGGCGAGTTTACGATTGGGCAGTAGGTGCCCTGTAAGCCTGTAAGACAGAAAGCCACAATACTGGACTTGCACCTTTTCATGCGCCCGTTGTTGCCGTGCCATTGGCAATAGAAACAGAAGGTACCTACCTACTCCGGCCCCCAAGATGCTGCACCTTCTTCCATTCATTCATTCATTCCCTCAGGCTCCAGCGAACAAGCACACAAGTTAGACTACAATCAAGGAACACACGGTCGTCGCCGGTCTCCCGGGGCCCCAAAGCCGCTACAGTGGAGTGAGAGGCGGATACCCGCCTGCGGATTGCCGGCTGCTAGTGCCGGCGAACCTGAGCCCCAGTCAGAAGAGTACACGCTGTTTGCGTGGTGATCCCCGCGGGGACCCAGGTACCGCACTATCCCACGGTCCACCCCGGGGACCCTTCAAACCCAACTGCTAGCCCCGGCCATCAGCGATCCAAACATCTGATGCTCCAACATGCAAGAGGCGTCATGACACTTTTTTCTGCCCTAGCAATAATTTCCCATCCGCAGGGCATCCCACTTCCCATCTCTCTCCTCTCGCCCAAGCCGCCGCCCCGAAAAAGCTTGCCAGCCTCACAACCCAGTTTTGTGAACCTTTTTCATGCAAGTTACGTAGCAATTACCAGGTATCTCGATCGCGCCAGCTCCCAAGGCCTCCTCAGCTCGGCCCATCGCGGCGGTCCAAGTTTCTACTAGGGGGCGCTTCCAATTTCCAATTTCCTGGTTCCAGACTTTTTTTTTTGGTCTGCCGCCGCGCCCCCCCTCCAGTTCTAGTTAGAGCTCATCCGATCCGACTATCTGGTGGGCTGAAGAAGCTCGCCGACGGCTTGTGAAAGCTTCTGACTTTGATAACAGCTCCTCCTCTCGATACAACTCCTCACCCAGGCTGAAGGCCATGGATCAATCCCCCTCCCGTCGCCTCTCGGGCGGTCAACGGCCGGGAGAATGTTTTCAAGCCTCAGAGGTGCATGAGCTATCTCGCTTCTTACGAAATACGGCAACCCAGTTGACTCATCACAGCCTCCTTCCGCATGTGGAGATGGGATTGTCCAGGACGATGCCAGAGACGAGGCAAATATCTCGGTCAACCGCTATAGGCCATAGGTATGAAAGTCCGCGCGTAACTAGGTGACTATCTACAGCAAACTGGGCGCATACTGGGTACGTTCGCCTGTCTCGGGGCCCGATCAACAAGGGTCCAAGACAACGGACAACATGCAGATGGGCCATGGATGCAGCCAGTTCCCAACTCGTTTGCATCAGCGCTGACAGTGATCCATCCACCCTCTCCGTTCTCCGTCTTCCGTTCTCTGTTCTTGCGGATCCTTTGTCTTTACCTGATCTGATGTCTCTTGCTCCTTTCATGGTTTTCATCCCTTGCCAGCTGGCATCATGCCGCCGGAGAGGTTACTCGGAGTACGTCTTCTTCCCTTGCCTACTAGCATCATGCCGCCGAAGAAGTTACCCCGAACACGGCTTTTGTCCCTTGTCAGCCGGCAACGGCATCATGCTATCGAAAGAGTTAGTTAGGTACAGCTTCCTCTCGAGGCAACTCCCGGTGAACGAAAACAGCGAGCCATGCCATGGCCTTCGACTTTTCCATCGACGGAGACAGACATGGATGTTCCAAAAAGGCCAACCTGTACTAAGTATGTCTCAGGCTGTTCTCGTCTGTCCGTGGTTCTGGTATCCCAACCCTTGTCATGAAACCTTAAGTTCTTATCCTTAAACACCCCCTCACACCGGGGAGGAGGGAGGGGGGATTTCAACAATCCCACAATCCCATAACCCCTCCTCCCACATTTGCCCATCTGCCAAATGCACATGAAAGATCCAGCGCGCCGGCCTTACCACAATGCGACCCATCTTGGTTTTCCAAAACTACGCAGCGGAACCGCGCATGCGCCATGCGGCTTGGCCCATTCCCTCGGACCTATCAATCTATCAAATCTCGATGATAGCGGCCTCGACGCTCGGCCGAAGCGGCTGCGGCGGAACGCCGGAACCCCGCGGCCGTTGGAAAATGCCGATCCATCTGCACCTACAGGCCACCGGCTCCAACGACAATTCCTTTTCCACAATACCCAGGTCTCTAGCCTAAAAATGCCCCTGCGAAAGTCGTACCGAGATCCCGTCCAGGCATAGTTCTGCTGTCGGCGGTTTGACAGCGGCCCGGTCTCGATGATCTGATCCGACTTGGCAGGGGACCTATTAACTAACAGGCAGGCGAGTCAGCCTGCGAATTCGGAAAATCGCGTACTATGTACAGAATCGAGAGCCACAAATATGTTGCGCGCGGGGAAACTTAAAAGATGGAGCTCTCCAGCTGCTCCGTCACTCCGAGTCCGAAAGGTCCTTGCTCTGCTGGCCCGGGCTTCTCCCGTACATACTGTACCTGTCACCCACCAGTGCTCCGCAGTCCGCAGTCCGCACGTCGAGATTGACGATGAATGAAAGAGAACATGGTCCAACCCGAGCGAGACACGTTTCTCAGATGGTGGGATTGATGTTTTTGTTTTTTTCTACCTCTTCTTCTTCTTCTTCATGCCTTCCATATTATAGGCGGGATGCCGTGCCTCGTCCAAATGCAGTTACATCCATGATTATCACCCTACTTGTCGATTCCGGCTCGATCCCTCTATTCCAAAGACCCCTCCCACGCCTCCCCGATTTATTCATCTCCTAAATAAATGATACAGATCCGTTTACATACCTGCAGATAAATCTAGCAATCGTCTCTTCGGCTTGTCCAGACTGCCTAGAACTAGGTTAGACTACCTTAGGTCCAGATAGACCTGCTATTCAATGTTTCACCCTTGAAAAGTGCTGGTGGCCCGAATATATTGCATTTGCAGCGCGCACCCGGATGGCCGCATCGCGACTCAGGTCTCGAATCGCCTGACCATCATCCCCCATCCGCCATCTCCCGACGAGCCTGTGATACACTTCCAGCGCATGTCCAGCGCATGTCCACGTCCACACATAAACGCAGTTCTGCCTAGTTTCTACGCAAACCTGACGTAAGGGGACCCCGCCACCAGGGCACTTATAAGCTTTCGACTCTCGACCTCCCCGCTCGGCAAGCTCCCTCGTCTCGCAGTTTTCACCCACGCACACCCCCAGTTTCGCTTCTCGACCCGATCAATCACAAAAAGAAAACACATCAAGAGCAAGGGAAGGATATAAAAAGAACGAAACGAACGATGACACAGTGTTTCCCAGCACCGTGGTGCCCCGAGACATGGGGTGCCCTTGCCCACCGTCCCGAGACGCCCAAGCCAGACCCGCCGATCCCGAACGAGCCGGACACGGGCGAGGGAGACGGAATCACCGACTACCAGTCCTGAAACGAGGTGTCTTCGGTATGTCGGCGAGCAGTATGGCTCCGCGAATTAGCTAAGTGATGATGAAGATGACCATTGCGACGCTGCACGAGTGACGACACAGAACGATATACTAGGGGAAGGGGGAGGAATGCGACGCGACATAATGCGACTACGGTGCCCTTTCGCTGAATGGCAGTTTGTACGATGAGAAATGAAAGACAAAAATGAAAGACGAATACGATATTCCGCTGGTGTGAATTTTCACGTTTCCTTTCAATGTTTTATTCCACAGGTTCGCCTTTGGGGTTGTATTTGATGCATGGGACAGATTGTCTTCCTTTGGACTTGTCCAGGGTATTCCTACAAAGTACGAATAGATGACCCTGGATCAGATAGTGCGGTCGTTGCGGGGTGGCGTACGGAAGTACAACATAAAGAGGCTGCTTTCTACGTCACAACTCTGGTTTTAGTTCATCTACGAGATGCAGCGTTCTATCCGCTTGCTGAGAAATTGAATCCCCTACAGCCATGTTACCAAGAAATTCACAACAAAGATTATATCTCCCACGGATCGAGCCCTGTAATTATCGTATGCAGGGTTTGTAGATATCAGATGGATTGCCCCGCTGCGGAAGCCAAGTACTGATGATTTGCTTGGCCCCTCATTGGCTGTCCCCTCGACGTCATACCTCGCCTTCAACTTCAGTGATGGCTTGAACGACAACGGATGCTCGGATACTGACAAGTAAATATATGAAGAACATTTTCCACGTCTTGTCTTACAGATATCGACAAGTTTTGTGAAATATTCCGGGATCTCCTGGCTCAATGCCTAGCCGCCTATCCACGATCAACTCCCTCAAATACTCCCTCACCCTAGACAACACCCATCACCAACTCTTCACAATGAGCGACCCATTGTCACAACCGACTCACGAGTCCAGTCCGCTGAACTCGCTCCCTCCAGAGGCCATTACCTTCGCGGGTCGCATGTACGACGCGGCTCGTGCAGGCGACCTGCCCATCTTCCAGCAGGCCCTGCCCGCCGGGCTGCCGCCGAATTTGACCAACGAGAAGGGCGATACCTTGGTATGAAGTGGCGTTGAAATAATCATTCAAGAGTACTGGCTAATTTACCGGGGTGTTTCCCGTAGCTTATGCTCGCTGCGTATCACGGCCACGCGAAACTTGTCGAGCTTCTCATCCAACACGGCGGAGATCCGAATCGGCTCAACGACCGAGGGCAAAGCCCCCTCGCTGGCGCCGTGTTCAAGAAAGAGGACGCCGTGATCGACGTAGATGAAATCATTTTCTCAGGTTGAGTGGAGTTGCTAATTCCTCGGGATCAGGTACTGCTACAGGGTGGCGCCGACCCAGACTACGGCCAACCGAGTGCGATGCAATGCGTCGCCATGTTCGATCAGGAGGAGACGTGGAAGGCCAATTTCGAGAATGCGCCTGGGAAGGGGAAAGGAGAACCTCCTGCTCCGAAGTAGCAGGTCGGTGAGATTTGGGCGTTGATTAGATGGGCTGTAAGGATATATGCTGGCTGCTTTATTCGGTACGCTATGTCGGAGAGCAAACAGGACGAGTGATGATTTTCTCAGACAGCTTCGTGGTGAAGACAAACACGGACAGTCTTGACTGTTTTGCTCGGTAGAAAACAGAGCGCAACCACAGTCAGATGCCAGGCTTCTGCTCAGTATTGTGAGCCACCCTCTGCTACCCTTGATGGATCACGAGTTTTCGGGCAATCGTTTGCTGCTCGTCCACAGGATACCTTGATTGCCAACAATACGCTTTTGCAACCTGCAAACTTTACTCACACGACTCCGTTGTTTATAAGCCTCACCCAGGACCACTGCGCGACTGAGCGAGAGGTCCACATCGTCAAGCCAAATAAAACAAAAGGCCGAGTCTATTCTCTGCGCATACTCTCTGTTCTATGCGCGTGTCTTACACCCCGTCGTAAGATCATTTGCCAGTAGTTGCTTTCAAACGCCAACAAATCAACGTTCAAGGAGGCTGATTGCTCATCCACACATTTACAGCCGTTTCCATGAGCCGCAACACATCTCTCAGGGTCGTCCAAACATCTCGTTTTCTTATCTCCTCCTGCAAAGTGAAAATTCTACTTCCGTTCCTGCTCATGAGGTGCCGGAAAGAAGGTCCTGACAGCAGGTGATAAAAGGCGCTGGTGGTGTTTTCTTCCGCCCTAGCAAACTCGTCACTTACTTCTTCCTCTCCTCGTCGCCTTCTAGCCATTTTCCCCTGCGTTAAACGCTGCGTATTCTTGTTTCGGCACTCCTTTCGCATCCAACCCGCCTCGCATATGCGTGTACAACTCCACGAGCATCTGGGCTGCAGCGAATCACTGCAACCGCCTCGTATATACAGCAGCTTCGTCAACTAGAATATCGTTTCAGCCCTTCATCTCTACAACACCGAGATAGCATCGATTATTGCCCGGCCAAGATGGCTCCTCTAGACACACTAGCAGAGCGGGCTCTGTCGCATCTTCCTCAGAGGGATACACCTAACCCATCGTTAGCCGGTGATAGTAACAGCCTCGACTCGGGCACCGCGCGCCCCCGATACACTCCGCAGCCCCCAGACTTTGGAGCTGCAGCCAACGCGAACGCAAGCGATCACCGCATGTCGCCCGAGCCCATTAGCATTGGAAGCCCGACGATCCAGCCGGCCCGCGAACCTCCCGTCGTTGGACACACTGCTGCCGTGAACAACGCCCAACCAGCATACGGGCCGCCATTGACGCCCTTCATGCCCCCGAAGCTCATCAAATTTCTGGACAACCAGTTTCCAAGTCGCAGTGACTACAGGGACGAGATGATGGATCTCGGAATCGCATCGAGCTACTGGCTCAAGGTCATGGACAACCACTTCAGGCAGGATGAAGGTGCTGAGAATGCAGAGATTCGCCTCGTGACATACCTCGAGTCCATCATGCGCGAGTGGTACTCGGTCAACCGGCCGGAAATTCCCGGGGGTCCTCGCGGGCTTGCTAAGCTGCGATTCCTTGACTTCAAGCTCAAACTCAGGCTTCATGACATGGGCTACGAGCGTGAAGTGGCCCGAACTCAAGAAGGCCTCCAGGGAGCTGAAGCGTATTGGCGATAGTTGGCGTCTTTATAATGCCTACTTCTCGGCTTCCTCATTTTGGCTTTCGGTCAGGCGTTGAAGGAAACGGGACGTTGGAGGTTGAATAGGCTCCACGGATGCCCCCACGCGGTCCGGCTTGTTTTCTGGCCGGAGTCATACAGTGCCTACTGGTTCAATTAGGTTGAGAAAGCTTGCATATTCATGCATTATAGCTAGGTCTCTGTGTCATCTTTCTCGATAGGCGGTTAGGCTTTAGTCTTGATGCTGAATTCACAGTCCTTGCCTCGCTGACTTAGTTCCAAAGGAGTTCAGAGAGTCCATGCTGCTGCATTCACTTGTATTCCGGCAATTGCTTGGCGGCCACTGGGCGATGCCAACGACCCTGTTTCCAGTTGTTTCCCGAGATTTCAAAGATATCCCTCCAGGGCGTGTTTTGGATGCTGTTCGTCTGGTCGTGACGATGCAGATGGCGATTTCAGCATCCTGGACTTGTCCGCATTTCTGCGGTACAAATCTTGGGTGTTGCATCAGGTAACTTGACTCATCCTAGTGACCTTGAGCAGAGGGATTAAGGATCACAGACGCCGAATAAACTGACTACAGCCATTGTTGATCACTTGATTAAGGCAAATCGTCTTTTTCAAGATGTGAACTGTGACCCCTGACCGACTGCGTTGGTAGGAGGGGACTTGGTCCGTGCACGCGCCTGGGCAAGGAACATGATGGGAGCGAAGGCTGCCACATTTTTTTTTGGAAGCTTCGACGCAGCTCTCCCACTTCCCACTTTGACCCGACGACAACTCGCTTCTTCACCCCTCCATCGTCGGAACAAAGCCTCAAAACTCGCCGTGAAGAGACCGCCGCGAACTTTCCCGAGACCTCCTACTGCTGGAAACCCGCCGCTTCACTCACAATCATGTCGTTCGGAGGCCAAACGCCGACGATTATCGTCCTCAAGGAAGGTCCGTTTTACCCCACCGCCAGCCCGCCCGCCTTCTTGTGTGGGTGCGGATGATGAATCCAGGGGAAAATGAAGCCTAAAGATTGCCCACGAGACTGCACGAGTTGCACCAGATGCACAATACCCGCGGCGCACTCCTCGGCTGACACAACTCCTTCTCTCCCGCAGGCACCGACACTTCCCAGGGTAAGGGCCAGGTCGTTTCCAACATCAACGCCTGTCTCGCCGTCCAGGCCACTATCAAGTCCACTCTCGGTCCGTATGGCGGCGACCTCTTGATGGTCGACGAGAATGGCAGACAGACCATCACCAACGATGGTGCCACCGTTATGAAGGTTCGCACATCCACAGCACATCCGTATACACGGCCGTCCTGTGCCATGGCCCCGAAGCCAGCCCAAGACTGACCAGACCAGCTCCTCGACATCGTTCACCCCGCAGCCCGAATCCTCGTCGACATCGCTCGATCGCAAGACGCTGAGGTTGGCGACGGTACCACCTCTGTCGTCGTCCTCGCCGGCGAGATCCTCAAGGAGGTCAAGGATCACGTCGAACAGGGCGTCAGCTCCCAGGTCATCATCAAGGGCCTGCGGAGAGCCTCCCAGATGGCCGTCAACAAGATCAAGGAGATTTCCGTCGCCACCGACGAGACCAACCGCCGCGAGACCCTCGCCAAGCTTGCTTCCACTGCCATGACCAGCAAACTGATCAAGCGGAATACCCCTTTCTTCACCAAGAGTACGTGAGGTAACTCAACTTTGGAAGGACCCCAGGCTGACAAATGGTATAGTGGTGGTCGATGCTGTCCTGTCGCTCGACCAAGACGACCTTGACGAGAAGTTGATCGGAATCAAGAAAATCCCCGGTGGTTCGCTAACCGAGTCCCTCTTCATCAACGGTGTCGCCTTCAAGAAGACCTTTTCCTACGCCGGTTTCGAGCAACAACCCAAGTCCTTTGTGGATCCCAAGATTGTGTGCCTAAACGTTGAGCTGGAGTTGAAGGCCGAGAAGGATAACGCTGAGGTCCGCGTGGAGCAAGTGTCGGAGTACCAGGCCATCGTCGACGCTGAGTGGCAGATTATCTTCAAGAAGCTCGAGGCGATCCACGAGACAGGTGCCAAGGTGGTGCTGAGCAAGCTACCCATTGGTGATCTGGCTACTCAGTTCTTCGCCGACCGAGACATTTTCTGTGCCGGCCGTGTCGCCAGCGAGGATATGGAGCGTGTGGTGCAGGCCACTGGTGCTGTGGTCCAGTCGACTTGCTCCGACATCCTGCCTGAGCACCTGGGTACTTGCGGCTCGTTCGACGAGCGCCAGATCGGAGGCGAGCGCTTCAACTTCTTTGAGAACTGCCCCGCGGCGAAGACTTGCACTCTGGTTCTGCGTGGTGGTGCCGAACAGTTCATTGCCGAGGTAGAGCGATCGCTGCACGACGCCATCATGATTGTCAAGCGCGCGATTCGCAACCACCTCATCGTGGGTGGTGGTGGTGCCGTGGAGATGGAGATTTCGGCCTACCTGCACGGCTTCGCGGACAAGAACATCCCTCACAAGCAACAAGCCATTATCAAGTCCTTCGCCAAGGCTCTTGAGATCATCCCCCGCCAACTATGCGACAACGCCGGATTCGATGCGACCGACATCCTCAACAAGCTGCGTGTGGAGCACCGCAAGGGCGCCACATGGGCTGGTGTCGATTTCCAGAACGAGGGAGTCACGGACATGATGGAGCGATTCGTCTGGGAGCCCGCGCTCATCAAGATCAACGCCATCCAGGCCGCGACCGAAGCCAGCTGCTTGATCCTCAGTGTCGACGAGACGATCCAGAACGAGGAGAGCCAGAAGCCCCAGGCTCCCGGCCAAGCCCTGCCGCCGGGCGCCGCCCAGCGAGCGCCCAGGGGACGAGGACGGGGCATGCCACGGAGGTAAATAAAAAAGAACAATGAGTTGGGGAAGCAAGAGTGAACCCCGAGATAATAAGGGGATCTGGTGTCACGGGTGGGGGTTTGGAGGAATCTGTATGATACCTAGACATTCCTGGCCTTTAGAAAAAACTTGAACGGCCTCGAGCTTTTTTGAATCTGGCATCCGACACTGAAGGCGATGAGGACGCGAAAAGTGATAATTTCATGATTCGTTTGTCAAATTCTGCCGAAAACTACTAAGCTCATGCCCATGAGAAAAGGATGGTATCGAAACCCAATCAATGCCCGCTTCGCTCCAATGCTCTTTAATGCTCCTCAATGCCGCCCAAGGTGTACACTTCACAACGGCTATCCACCATGCCATATATAGACCCCTCAGCCATATATAGATACTTCATTCCAGGTGCATCGCATCAACCGCCCGGCGTTCCAAAGTTGACTTCGTACAGTGACCTGTCTTTGCCGTCTAGTTCCTGACCCTCGGATTGTACGCCAACACCTCCCACGGCCACGACCCCGTCCATGACATGGGTGTCGTCGTCGTCGTCGTCGTCGTCGTCCTGCTGCTCAATGAGCATCTCCAAGTCGCGATCCACGGCGTCGGGCTCGTCCGGCACGACGTCCTCGGTGGCGTTGAGCAGCGCCTGGAAGTCGGCGGGCGAGTGGTACTGGTCGAAGGACGTGAGGTCGTGAGGCGACGACTGGTTGATGATCTGCGGGTCGATGGGTTGGTAGACGGAGGCGGGCTCGTGCTGGTGCTGGTGATGGTGGTGCACGCCGGGGTGGTCCTGGAGCATGGGGCTGTAGTGGGAGTGGTGATGCTGCTGCTGGGTTTGGTGAGGCGACTGGGGTTGGTGGTGGTGGTGGGCGTGGAGAGTCGGGTCCATGGAGGAGCTCTGGAGGGTGGGTGAGGGAGCAATGAGGGAGATGTCGGCAGGGTTGGCAAAAGGACTGGGGCTCTGGGTTGGGATTTGTTGTGAGAGCGAGTTGATGACATTGTGGTTTGGTAGAGGCAACACTCCTCCCGCGGCACCGGCAGACGACAATGCTGATGCTCCTCCTCCTGCTAGTATACTGCTTCCACTACTGTTGCTATTATGGCTCGCAGTCGTAGAAGTCACAACGCCAACGGCCTTCCTCGCGCCGCCCGGGTTCGGCGTCTTGCCCAGCTCCTTGCACTCGACGCAGCTGCGGATGACGTCGCTGACCGTCTCCTTGATGCGGCTCCAGTGGTACTTCTCGGCAATGGTGGCGGTGGTCTTGTTGATGCCGCCGTGGTGCTGCACGTGGACGCGGCGGGCAATGTCGAACTGGCGCGCCGGGTCGGAGATGACCTCCTTGTCCTTGAGCATGAGCTTGTCGCCGTCGAGCAGCTTATAGTGCGTCGCCGCGCTGCGGAGCCTGCTTTTCTCGGCGCGGTCAGCGCCGTTCGGGTACTCGCCGTACTTGAGGTAGAACTTGATCTTGTCGAAACGCTCTTCACTCACGAGATCGTCGCTTTCGCGCGGCGCCAGGTCGCGGCCGTAGATGATGGCGTCGATGAGCTGGCCCGGGTAGCTCTTGAGGTTGCCGCAGCCCTTAACGCGGCCGATGCGCTTGAAGCCCAGCGCGTCCCAGATGCGGCACGACGCCACGTTGGTCTCGTAGACGAGGTTGAAGACGCTGTACGAGTAGCCCAGCCGCGGCGCCCAGTCCAGGTAGGCCTCGCCCATGAGGCGGCCGACGCCGCGGCCGCGCGACGCGTCGGTAACGATGAAGCCGGCGTTACAGACGTGGCTGCTGCGGCCTGGGTAGTTGGGCTTGATGTAGAAGCTGCCGAGGCACTCCTTGGACCAGTCCTTGCCCTCGACGACGTGCTCGGGGCGCTCGATGTTGCCGAGGAGCATGATGGCGCCGAAGTTCTGGAACCAGTAAGCGGCGAAGGCGTCGGCGGGGAAAGGGTCCGTCATGGGGTACGAGTCGCCGCCGTCGATCTCCTTGTTGAGCTGGTCGCAGAGGTAGGCCAGCAGTGAGGGCGGCACCTGGTGGCGGGACGCGAAGGGCACGATGGTGGCCACCGTCTGCCGGTCGCGGAGCGTCACCTGCTTCGGGAGCATGTCGGCCGGGAACCCGGGGTTGCTGGGGTCCGGGTACGGAGGTGAGCCCGAGACTCGGTAGATAGTGGGGCTTGCCGGATCGTCCAGAATCGCCGGCATCTCGGGCAGCGGATGCTCGTGATAGGAGGGGGGGAGACCTAGCCGCAGGATGTCGAGTTAGCAGATGTAGATGATATCATTTTAACTTTTTTTTCTTCTTTTTTCTTCTTTCATCTGTCCATCTCTCATCCCATTCATATTGTGTTCCTCTCAACATAACGCGCGTTTTGTCCATAGGCGATGCCGAGGCTGGGCACATGCGCCTTTCTCTCTCTCTCTCTACTTGCAACGAAAATACAAAGACAGACACAAGCAAGGGCAAGGGAATATGCATAAGAGACAGGTCCAGAAACAAAAAGACGGAAAGAAAAAAAAGAAGACAAAGAAAAAGAAAGAAAAAAGAAAGAAAAAAGCTAATGCATACCGAGGAAGATGTCCAGACGCAAACAAACTATCGCCAAGCCAAGCCACAGGGCGACACAAAAGCTGCAAGACACACCTTTGACCTACTCTACTTATTTTTTTCTGGGTCTCTCTCTCGCCCAATCGAAAGCCACCTAGAGACTCTGTTCCTCTTTTTTTGTCCTGTGGTGGCGCTGTCGTGACCGTGCTGCGCTTTGATGTGCGGTGTGCTGCGCTGTGATGGGATGTGTCGGCCTGTGCTGAAA
Organism: Neonectria magnoliae; assembly: GCA_037954305.1. NCBI lineage: Eukaryota > Fungi > Ascomycota > Sordariomycetes > Hypocreales > Nectriaceae > Neonectria > Neonectria magnoliae. The sequence goes on along the minus strand of JAZAVK010000011.1, from coordinate 415,515 downwards.
TGTTCGGTCGTGAGCAGTCCTACTTGGTGAGGGGAAATGCGCAGGGGACGAAGTTTTCAGCCCGGGCTTTTTGTTTTTGCTTGTGACTCGGAGCTGCTTGGCGCCCGCTTTACATAATTGCGCGGGGTAATTCTAGACTATGCACGGTGTTAATGCTTCTAGTTATGGGTAATGCGCACTGTGGGCCATATCCTTTGCTCCGTCTCATTATCGGGAACTCTCAGTAACGTAAGTTAAGTATACACTTAAGTATACACACACACTCAGTATCCTCAAACGCAGTCCCTGTGTCCTCGTCAAAGCTTACAGGCTCTCTGTATATGTCTCTCTACATGCTTGGGGGATATTATACATTGCCATATTGTACAACAATTGCTCCTGCTCATCGTCCTCACTCCGGCTTTTCGCTGCTAGGCTTGACCTCCGACTCCTCACTGCCAGGCTTGACATCCGCTTCCTCGCTGCTGGCCTTAACCTCCACCTCCTCGCTGCCAGACTTGAGCTCCGATTCAATCGCGACAGCCTTCACCTTCAGCCCATCCAGCTGCTCCTCGATGCTGGCCAGCTTGACGCCCGTAGCCGGCTCGGCCTCATCTTCAAAGTCAACCGGCAGCGGGATCGATGCCGCCGCACTGTCGCCGGCGCTGATGCTCGCGATCGTCTCAATAGCCGCCTCCTCATCCTTGGGGGTTACTACAGTCTCGCCTAGCGCAGCCTCGCCCATCATGCCCACCATCTCCTCCTCCGTAACCTCCAGCTCCTCTCCGTAGAACTGCGTCCTGAGAAGTTTCTGCTCCTCTTCGGTGAAGCCCTCCACGTTGTGCTGCATCCGGCCCATGACCGCCTTCCTCTCCTCGATGGCAGCCTTGGTCTCCTTCTGAATGTGTTGGTCAAGGTCTTCGGGGTTGCTCCACGCGACGCTTCCCTTGGCAGCATCCTCGAGTCTACGCTTTCGGCCAGCCTCGCCGGCTCGGCCGAGAACACCGGCAACAACAGCCATGGCTCGGAGACTAGCACAACGTCAGCTTAAGTCGACTCTCGCTCGTATCACATAAACAACATACCTGTCATCATTGGCGGGGATGGTGTAAGTCACCCAAGACGGATCCGCATTCGTGTCGATCACACCAATGGTCGGGATGCTCTTCAAACCACACTCGTAAAGCAGAGTGTAGTTCTCTAGGGGGTTGAGACACACAACCAGATCCGGCAACAGAGGTCGAGCAAGACCGCTGTACTTCTCAAAGCCTTCCAACTCCCTGTCCAAGTGGTCCACCACCTTTATGCCCTGCATCTTGAGAATCACATCTCGGTTCGTGATGCCTCCGGGAGTCCATTTGGTGAACAGATGGCAGGCTCCCGCCATCTCAGCGGCCTTGGTCACAATCTCCATCTGGCCCTTCCGGTTTCCCACGAAGAGGATCAGGCCACCGCGGTACGAGACATCCTCCACCACACGAGCCGCACGTCGAAGATGCGCCGCCGTCGTCTCCAGCGAGATGATGTGGACGCCCTGGCGCACACCGTAGATGTACCGCGAGTTAGCGGGGTTCCAGAGCGAGGTGCTGTGTCCCAAATGGGTTTGCGAGGCCATCAGGAGCTCTAGCGAGATGTCCCCGGGTGCGGGCGGGTTGCTGATCAGCTCGTTGGGGATGTAGCGACGCTCGACGCGCGATCCGAGGCTACGGGTCGAATTTTGGATGCGTTGGAACTCGGCGAACTGCTGGGCAGGAGAGGCGGGTGTTGCAGAGCCGGCCGTCTTGTTCGGTGTGGTCCACGACTTGACCCTGTGCTCGTGCGCCGAGTCGCTTCCGAGGGACAGGATACCATCTTGAACAATCCTTTGCTTCTTTCGCGACGCGGACACGATTTTTGGGGGTGCAGGAGGGCCGTTGAGAGGCTGGGCCTCAGCCGGAGTATCGATGACCTCGGTGGAAAGCTGTCGGAGGATCGTCCTGGAGACGGGAGACGCCAATGCGCGGCGGCCTGGGTGTGTCAGCACTCACATTTACAGCAATTGAGCTCGATTGACTCACCATGCCGCACGACAGCGTTCCTCACTATCATGATGAATGCGGTTGCGGGTGCTTTCCTCGAGGGCTTGACGCTTCTTCAACCATCACCAATTTTTGGCCAAGGTAACGGCTTCGGAGCGTGGGATTTTCCGGCCCCGTCAGACCGGAACACGCCATGAGCACGACACAGCTTAACCTTACAACTCCTCCAGCAATGACAATTGCCAAGAAAAAGCTCGATAATCAATTTTGCAGAGCGAATGAGCTGGATTAAACTTGTGAGGGTAATTTTTAGAAACGAAAATTTTCTACATATCTACAATTTCCTTCAGTCTCCGTTTGGCTTCATCATGTCATTATCAAGGGCAGGCGGGTGCTCGGGAAGCACGCTGCTCTATCGACTGGTAATTCTCGCGATAGTGAAGACGCTGACAATAACCACCGCCAGCGTGACGATAGCACCAGGAAGAAGAAGCTCGTTAGGCACGCCAGCAATGACCTGGTCAGGAACAGTGGGCGCTGCCCTGGTTCGGCGTGGCCTTCGCACTGAAGAGGCTGCTTCGTCTTCCTCATCATCTTCGTCCTCGTCCTCATCGTCCTCCTCATCCCCCTCCTCTGGCCACCACTTGCGTCGCTCGCGGAGACCTGATCCAGCTGACAACGAAGGCGTTGGCAGGGGGTTGACCTCGATAGAGGGCTGTATGACTGGCGACTTCTCGGAATCGTGTACGTACAGATCTACCTTGTCATGGTGCATCTGGCGAGCCAGCAAGACGGACTCGACCAGATCTTGGTTAGTTGTGATAGACACAGAGTCTCCCTCATCGTCCACATAGCTGAGGGCGAATCCAGCACCGGTGATCTTGCCATCCTCAACAACGGGGGTACCGCCAATGCCGTCCGACTCGCTGCCGAGCTTAGCAGCGACAGCTGCCACAAAGGCCTCCATACCATCCGAAGCAATAACCTTGACACGATGTACTCGGCCAGAAGGAGCCTTGAACTTAAAGGCAAAGGGAAGTTCTTCAGGGAGTCGCGACTCGACCACTTCGGGGATTGTCGACCGAGCGGGGGACTCGAGGCCGATGTGTGACGCCGAGTCTCCAGGTGCGACACTGTCGCCGAGGCGCTCTCGGGTGACGTCTGGCGACGTGATGCGCGAGCCAAGGTTAGTGTGGTGCATGTTACTACCCTCTCCGGACATCATAGACTCGGTCTCGTTGTCGAGGGAGAGCCAGAACTTGTTCCAGGCAGGCCCCTCGTCATCAGTGGCATTGGACATGGTGTTGATCTGCTCCAGAGTGGCATAGGTAAGCTTGAGAACGTCAACCATGCCGACAATCTCGCCAGTGTCGTTCATGACAGGGAGGTTGAGGTAGTGACCATCTGGATTTCGAGATTAGAGCCGCGGACAGTAAATGGGATGATAAGGGGGATATACCGTGCATCTTGCGGAGAGCAGCCTGGAGGGTCATGTCGATGGGGGCGAAATCGGGATGGGGGGTCATGACGCGAACGACACTGCAGTTGGATGGGTCAAGGCCAGGGGCAATGACTCGCAAGACGACGTCCTTGCTGGTGAAGATGCCGGTAATGGCACCCTGGTCCTGGACCAGAACAGCGGTTGTGCGATTCTCTTTCATAAGCGCAGCAGCCTCCCTGACCGAGGTCCTCACGCTGACAGTGACAGGAGGGATGCCATTAAGGACGGTCTCCAAGGTTGGCCCAGACATTTTGCTACGCAGAGCTTCGACATACTGGATGATTTGCTGGGGCTGCGTAGAGCCAAGTTCGGATTGTACACCCTCGAGGGCATCGTAGAGCTTTCGGGAAGACGAATAGGCGCGCTCAAGCTTCTCCATGGCATCGTAGAAGCACTTCGTGATGTCCAGCACACCAGAGATGTCCTGGTTTTCGTCCATGACAGGCAAATGTCGAAAGCCTTTCCGGACCATCAAATCCAAAGCATCGGTAGCACTGGTGTCTGTTCGGGCACAAAGAGGGTTTTTGGTCATAATTTCAGCGATAGTGACACTAGAGGCCTTGGACCCAGCACCGACAACCCGGAAGGCAAGATCCTTGGCGGTGAAGATACCGGCGATTCGGTCGTCATCGTCGGTGACAAGGACGCAGTCCTCTCGCTTGGCGGCCATGAGCTGGGCGGCCTCGGAGACGGTGGTGTTGGGCTTGATCTGGAGAGCCTGGCTGGGCTTCAGGGCGAGGACGGTGCCTGGAGGGGCCTTTCGGGTGTGTCGAGCTCGGCTCGTGAGGTTTTTCTTCTTGGAGAGGTCATTCTCCAGCTTTCTTCGGATGGCCTGTGGCGAGTGTCGGTCAGCAAAGAACGCAAACGCAGGGTCGAATAGCAGGAGCAGCAGGAGCAGCAGGAGTAATGTGAGAGAGCTCGTAGCCGCGAGGAAGCAAGTGCAGATAACGGACCTCATCACGCTTGGACTGCTTCTGACGACTGGCGCTGACGGAGGAGCTGGCCTCGGCGGGCGGCGGCGCCTGCTCAGGGACCGGCCGAGGTATGCCGGAGCCACCAGGACTGTTGGCGAAGGGAGCAGCACCGCGGCCCTGGCGGGTGGGCGTGCCTCTGTGAGCGCTACCGGACATGGCGGCGGCGGGCGGGAGAGCTGGTCAACGAGAAGTCGGGGTTGTCCGAGGGCGACAACGTGCGTGCGAGGGACAATTGGTGTTGGTGAAGGCGGTCGAAGTCAAAATAAAACCTGTGCCAGGCGGAGCGGCTGCGGCTGCAGAGCAGAGGCGGAAATGATGCGCACACAGCCAATCGCAGCGGCCGAGATGATTGTCGGGCGTGTGAAATGGGGTGATGTTGAAGGGTCGGCGGAGGTGGAGGTGGTGGTGGTGGTGGTGGTGGTGGACGGTCTGGGTGCTTCCTGACACTTTTTGGGGGAGGGGGACGTTGTCGCGGTGACTGCCGTAGAGTGATCACCGGATTACTTCAGTGAATGAAGGTACCTAAGGTACCAAGTGCCGCGCTACCACCTGAGTTATATAAGGTGCCAGCTGCCAAAATTGTCACTACTGGGCTAATTACTAGGAGGTAAGTACTTTTGGAAAGAAATAGCCTGGAAACTGGACCCGATCCAACCTGTCGTTCGTTGCGGCTTCACCCGGCCACGGACCGGAGCACGTGTTTACTCTCCCGTGACAGGTCGTCTATGTTTTCCATCTCGAGTCCATTTACATCCCACATCTCTAGGTACCTATGCTTTGCAGGCAGGGTCTAGCCCTGTGACCCTTCTTGTCCGTCCTTCCACAAAAACACCTCCTTCATCCTAAGATCGATGCGATGCAACCACGGCTACATACCAAGTAGTACTGGAGCCACAGCGCTCGACCCCTCGTGCTAGCCTTGCATGAACTAGCTCTACGAACGATAGGACAAAAGTCTTAAGACCTGCGCCGACAAGGGAAGAAGCATGAACACGTCAGAGACCACAAACAGAGCTCACCGCTTGCTGCTTTCTGTCTGTTTCGTCCCAACTTTCCCATTGGGTATCAAGAAGAAACTGGACAAGTGCAAATGCAAGATGTGCTGGATACTTATGTAGGGTAAGCTCCCGCAAGTCTTTTGTTTATACATGACGTTGGCAGCACGACATGATAGGATCAACCACGATAGAGTATCAACGCGATGGAAGCAGAGCCTCAAAATACGGTCTCTTAATCAAAACGTTCGGGCATCCACAGCACACCGACATCAAGTTTCGCATCCCCGTTTAAACCTGGCTTTAAGATCCATGATTCATCTCCCCCTCAGTAAGGTTAGCAGTAAGCGACGGTCAAGTTTAGTCCTGCAGGACATCTTCAAGCCACCCCTACCATAACGCCTATTCAATAGTCATCGAGACTTGAATATGTCTTATTTAGTAACAGATACTAAGCACTCTTGTCGCCGGGAACTTACAGATGGTGAGTGATTTCTTGGTGAGAGTGTCTTACACTGGTTACCTCCCTAAGAGAAGTAAGAGAAGCAAGGCGAGACCTGATAGAGCTGTTCGGCGGGAGTGATAGGGCGACGAGAAGATGACTGGTATCTCGGCTAGTAAACGAAATAGCATGAAATGACTGGCACTGAAACTTCATATCCCAGTCTGCAAGAGCTCCCTCGCCCACTCTCGGCATCTCCCCTAGGCCAGCCTTCGCGAATCCAGATCGAGGGTTCCCTGGTCTCTATCGAGAAACTGCTTCCCGGGATATTATGGCAACTTGGACGCCCACTGAGACCCCGTCTGCAGCCGGCTAGCATGGAGCTTGCAAAGGTAGCATATCGGGAAATATACGGGCAGGATGTTCCTCCCGGGGTCGTCGGCGACATGGTCATACGGGACGAGTACTTGGGCTGGGTGATGACGGTGAACCCGAGGCCATGGACGTAAGTAATCTTCACCCTAGACCTGCTACTTTCTCTATAATCGCAAACTGCAGCTTACTCTTCCTTTGTTACTGTCTGACTAACAGCCCACGTTGGCCGATTCAAGATCTGTTGATGCGTCCATCCCAGGATGGTTAGCAGTGAGCCACGCCCGAGTCCAGCCGTGGACTGTGCGTGCCGTCTTGCAGAACGCCTCAAAGCTACCCGCCCCTACAACATGCTACAAGGCCTGAAATTCAACGGTCACGGAGCTTTGGTGGTGCATGCGTGTGGACAAATACTGGGAAGTTAAAATAAAACAATGAGATAAGTAATCCTGAACCACAGTCTTGGTTAACCCGGGGAACCAACCGGGCAACGTGGCGATCCGCAGCGTGGTCGAGTAATTGTCCTGGAATGCTCCGAGGTGCGATGGACGGACGGACCTCACGGACCTTGGCGGGCTTACCTGCCTGCCTGGTATGGAGCCGTCCCCGAGCTTCCCGCGAGAGGAGAGCTTGGACACACTCGACCCGAGAGAGCCAACAATGGCTGAAACGAAAACGTCATCGTATCAGGTATCAGGTACAGGCCAGCTGGAGTCGTTGCCACGGGTAGGCGCTTGTGTCTCGGAAATACGACTGGAATGAATTCCTGCCTGTCACGGGGCAGCCCCCGGTAAGCGTTGCGTTGGTAGGACAGCGCCGAGACTGACTGACTGAATGAGTGAATCTATCAGTACGAATAAAGTACGGGAGAGAAGAGGACGCTGGCAGATCACGACCGAGAAAAAGGGAGGCGCTCGGTGATTGCGACTAGATGCATGGGCCACCGAGCATCAGCAAAACGAGTCCCCAAAGCTTGTCAGCCGCGGGAAAAGTGCACAAGAAAAAATCCTGTTTAGAGGGCAATGGGTTCTCGGGCATGTCTTGGAATTGGTCTCGTTAGCCGCGCGGTGGTGCGATACGGGGGGTCATTAGATGGGCTTACATGGGCGACGGTGGTTGCTATGGCGACATAGTCAACACCGCCGACAACCCATTACACCACGATGGCACCCCGAGCAGGTCGTCCAGAGCCTGGCCTCTGAATCCACTCTTCCCGATCTCTCTATTGCTTCCTCTAGGACTAAAATCCACACCTGAAGAAAGAACAGCTGCATATCGCATCGCATCTCTCACACCGCGAAGAAGCAGCTTCCTCCTACCAAACCACCTCCTCTCTCTCCCTCTCTCGCCTGTACAAGGCATATACAAACCCTTCCACAAGTTGCAAAGTCGCCCTCGACTGAGCACGACCACAACTTCTCTCTAGCCCGGCGCTCTGTGCTTGCGCTGCGTGAGGTAAGAAAAACTGCTTGTTACCGCTTCCAATTGGAGTCGACGAGACCATGCTGACACTCTCTCTTCCTCGACGTCCAGTTTCGGACCCAAAGGTTCCCCATTCGACAACTAAAAGAAAACCGACGACAATTCCCCCTCCGGACTCCCTTGCGACAATTAAATATGCTGTCCAATCCCACTGGACTCAACGCCCGTCAACGGCAGCATCGGCGTCAAAACTCGACGCCGACTGCCTTTGAGGGCGTCAAGATCCCCAACCTGCCCAGCACCGCCCAACGGCAAGCCGCCGGCCATCGCCGCGGCCTCAGCCTCGACATCCGACGTCACCACAACGCGGCGGCATCGCCTTCAGCACGGCAGCAGACCTACATGGTAAGTACGACTACTAACAACACAGGATTAGCAACCTCTTCGCAGCATCATGTTCTGCGAGAAGCGCAGCAGCAACGCATACAAGCACGCCCGGGCACGCAGCAGAACCCTTACGCTACCCTCACGCCCAGCGGGAGCGAGAACTACTTGATCTCCCCCCATGGAACTCCTCAGGCACAACGGTTTGACTCGTCCTGCTTCGACCCTAACAACATCCCTTACGATCCATACAGTGGTGACCTGAACGTGATGATGGATAAGGGCCAGGCAGTCTACGGGGACAACCTGTCGGGAGGTAAGGATTTTGATCTTTTTAACAATGACAGTGCTCTTTCGACTCCCACGTTTATGAACTTCCAAGACAGTCCTTCCGCGCAAGGGTGGGCGTCCGAAGGTGACACATCCAGCACGCGGAGGACGTCGCGGAGGATCAGCAACGGGATCCTAGACCGAGTCAGCAAGTTTGAGACCCTCGACGGAGGGCTCCAACGGCCGATTACACCCCCGAACGCGAATTCACAGAGTAAGTCGTCGGCTGGAACATGGAACATGTTGTGCTCACGAGGCTTTGGGCTTACACGACCCGCAGACTACTACCCCCCTTCACCGATGGAGACGCCCCAGGACCGATTGGTGAAGCATGAACATCCCAGCAGATTCCAGGACGGCTACGACGAGTCGATGGAAGAGACCATCAAGCCCGTGAGGAGCCGTGGCAGCAACCGACGAGCCCAGGCCATCTTCCAGGACATGCGACAGCAATCGGAGTCGTCGGCCGCCAGCCCTGCCACATCCAACCCGATGCCCGAGCCGGAAGCCTACAACAGTATGCCCCTGCAGACGCCGGACTATCTGAACATGAACAACTTCAACAGCGAGTTCATGAAGATCGAGAACACCTTCGACCGGGACCAGGTCGAGGCCCATGGTCTCACCATGAACCAACACATCTCTCAGCACGCCTCCCCAGAGAACTCGCAAATGGCTCAGTATATGACCGCCTTCGACAACAAGACTGACCTCAGACCCTATCCCCTGACTGCCCAAGCCCTCTCTGCCCATCCCTCGCAGTCGTCTCCCCACCGCGAGAATGCCCACCGCCGCACCGAGTCTCTGGCCAGCATCGCCAGCGCCGCCAGCATTGCCAGCATCAACATCGAGGAGACCAAGACCGACACGGGCGTCACCCTGGAAGAGATTTCCCAGTACATCCGTGGTCCCGACGCCGGTGACGGCAAGTGGGTTTGCCAGTTTGACGACTGCGGCAAGAAGTTCGGCCGCAAAGAGAACATCAAGTCGCACGTCCAGACCCATCTCAACGACCGCCAGTACCAGTGCCCGACCTGCCAGAAGTGCTTCGTGCGCCAGCATGACCTCAAGAGACACGCCAAGATCCACACCGGAATCAAGCCCTACCCCTGCGAGTGCGGAAACAGCTTCGCCCGGCACGATGCCCTCACCAGGCACCGGCAACGGGGCATGTGCATCGGCGCCTTCGACGGCATCGTCAGGAAAGTCGTCAAGCGAGGCCGGCCGAAGAAGAACCGCCCCGACATGGACTCGCGCATGGAGAAGTCGGCGCGTACCCGCAAGAAGAACATGTCCGTCAGCTCCATGTCGTCCTTCTCCGGCTACTCGGACAGCTCCGCTGCCAACTCGCCGGAAAACGACTACAACATGCTCGACGATATGATGGACATGGGAATGGGCGCTCAGGCTCAGGCTCAGCCTCAGACCCACAACCTGGCCTCCGTCTCCTCCGCTCCGATGACCTCCGCTGCTCCTCCAGCCATCAACGACATGGCCTCGTCTCCTTCGGCAGTCAGCGCCCACTCTTACGTCTCCCCCGAAGCCATCATGGACGGAACCCCTGTGAACACCGGATCTCCCGCCAAGAGCGTCGCCAGCCAGTACAACACTCCCCCCGAGCTGTCCCAGTCATCATCGCCGCCGCCCACTCGGTTCTTCGACGTGGACCCCAACAGCTCGCTCAACACCGACGACCTGAGCTCCCTCTCCGGCACCAGCGCGTTGATGGCTGCCACCTCCAGCATGAGTGGAACCCTGCCCCTTGGAATGAGCGACCACGACGACGACATGCTGCTACAGTTCACCAACGACGACGGCCTTGTGCAGCTAGACCGTGATCCCAGCATGCTCATGATGAGCAAGTTTGACGAAGAGTTCGACAATGCCGTCGGCATGTTTACCAACAACGACGTCTTCTTCGGCAGCACTTGAATCTCAAAACCACCCTCATCTGTATCGTTACGCCGAAAGTTCTCGTCATCTTCCATCGTCATATACACACAATCTCGGGGTATCTTTAATCAAGTGGATCGCTCTGTTTTCACTATACTGGTTGATTCATAATCATTTTCTGCTTGGGAAGAGGTAGCTCGGAAGCCGGATCTCACCGACGCGAATCTTTTTACGACGCTTATGTCCTTGTTCTGTCCATTTTGACGGTTTCCCAGCGCGGGAAGTCTCAATGTAATCAACCAAAAACGTCGCCATCTATTTGATGGGGTGTTTCTTTTTCTTCACTGTGGTGGGTTCTGGCTTGTGTACTATAGGAGGGTTCTTGGGGCTATCATTTCGGATAAATCCGGTGGGAGGCGGGAAAAGGGCGAAACGGTTATTATTTTGGGGTTTAGAAAGCAAAGTGAAGGCGCGGGCCTAGACGCGGACTGCGTCTTTTTGTGTTGGGTCGCCTGAGTTGCGACATACTTTGCTTTTTGGGTAGACAATTCAATGGGGAGCTTCATTGACCACGAACGACTAAATGCTTTTGAAATGTGATGTGAAAGTTGACAGGTGGTGAGTTTTTACGTGACTGGGTTCACTTTGATCCTGTTAATCCGAAGTCTTACTTCACCAAGAATCCGAAGCAACACGTGAGACTATTACTAGATGGACGCTTTACTTTTAGTAGTAGCTCTTGCTTATGCACTCATCTTGATTTACTTTATTCATAGGTCTCTTACCTTGGGAGTGGTTCATCACATGGCAAGTATCTACTTAGCAGCAGTTGCTGTCTTGGCCCACGCAATCACCAGTGGCCCGTTCTTTCTACTTTGCACCTTTTAGGTAAGGTAGGTAGGTACTTAGAAGGTAGAGGTTGATTAGGTGTATTACTTAAGGATACCATAGTGGCTACTCTTTATGCGAGATGGGATAGGCCTATTCATCGTTATCCTCATCGTCATCCTCCTCGCTATCATCCTCACTATGATCCTCGCTGTCATCCACGTCGTTTCTCGGCCAGGGTCCCGGCAGCATTGTTATCCCGGCAGAAATCTCATTATTGCGAACATTGTTGATATCATCCTCGGCGAGAGGAGCGGGAGTTTGTCCATTGTTGGCCGGCGTTCAATAACTCGGTTGCTTCATCTGGGGGTAGGTGGCCGATGTTGCGCGCTAGTACCAACAAGGAAGACCGCCGAATGTACTCCCCAGGAGTTGTCCACATCGTTGAATGGGTGTCTTGAGCGATGCTCTTCCACCATTTTGGCACTTTATATCGCTGGCGTCGGAGTAGGGTCGTGACATAGTGAAAGTACAAGTAACGCTTGTATGGTCGGAAGCTGTTCCGGAACGTTAGGATCTTGCCGTTCATCCGCGCCATAAAGTTTTGCTCGGTATGATCGGGCGTGTCAAAAACGACAATTCGCACATCATTCGAGTCGGGAACTGGTACAAGACTCATTGTGCCATCGTTGAGCGATTCCTCATAAAGTCCTGTCATGGGAATACCATTGTGGGGACTCATGAGGTGACCTTCTTTAGCGGAGGCTGTTCCAAAGAAGTATTCCGCATTCAGTTCTCCAATGTTGTACGGGACAATGTGGGCAGCTTTGATATATTTCTGATTGAAGAATGCGCCTTCAATACAACACCAAGCCCTCTCACCCGGCCCCTCTGCATCATATGAGTGTATAACAGCGTTCCGAAAGCGTAGTTGCGACATCACATCACGAGATTTGAAGAGGCTCAACCTGGCTCCACAAGGTGCCTGTAAACGGCTGATAATGAGATCAATATATGCCCAATCGTCGTGATGCTTGTTTGCCAGCTGGGTATCCATGTCGTCCAGATACTCGCCAATGATTTGGTTCTTGTGGCTCTGGAGAACTGCCAATTTGGCTCGGTGGGCAAGAACGGTCTTCTCGAAATTTTCCATTGTTTTCGTGAAATCTTGTGTTTCCATGTGGATTTCCCCATTATGAAAGATCGAGTTGAGGAAGTGAACATGTTCGTTTGCGCTGTCGAGCTCTGCTCTGATGGCTTCTGTCATAGCCTCAATCTTCCTCTCGACCTCATCGTGAATCAAACGGTTCAGCCCGGCCTCGTCGTCGTCGGAACCTTCGGATGCTTTCGCCTTCTGGATCTTGTCCTCGCTGGTCGCGGAGACATCTGAGAAGTTTCGCTTGGCTTGCTTCGATTTGACAATCACATCACCCGGCTTTTCATGGTAGAGAGTCGCAGGCATTAACTTCGTTACTGAGGCGAGAAGCAGGTGACGGGCGAGTTTGCCAGGTTCACTGGACTTTCAGACACCTCCCGGCTTGCATTCTACCGTGGGGTTTTTGGGATTTTAGTGTTTTTGGCATAGTTCTCAAGGAGCGTGACAGCTCAGAAATGCGTTGATGGTATTTATATGATGGAGATTTAATAGAAGTGATGATGGCTGCACTGAATATTAAACCATTCAACAGAGCCGAGTTGGCGAAGAGGAGAGAGAAAGCTGGGTTGGGGAGGACTTGACTGCTTTAGTACGCAAAAAGGTAAAGCAATCTGGGTTGGGACTTGGAAGATTAAAGTTACATAACTCATACCGTCTGTAGAGTGGCAGAAGTTAGGTTCACTCAAACCTTAGGCATGTGAATCATCCTTAGGGTAAGGGAGCATAGGGCAGTAGGCACCCACGATAAACATATCCTCACTACCTCAGGCAAGCACTAAGGCTACCATCCACAACATCATCTCAAGAGGCAGGCCTAGTTTTCACTGCTACACGCGTCACCGTCATCCTCTCAGCTACCCGGGAACCTATCTCGTTATCACATATAATCATTCTATTCTCAACACCCGGTAACGCCATCCTATCTTTAATCTTAAGACTCCCACCACTATGCAAGTACTATGTTATACTCCAAGCTAGTTCCATCACTGACCTTTAGCTTAGGTGTCTTCATCACCAAGCACCAGCTCGGCACGATCCGACTTTGAGACGGCCGCAGCCACAATCATGCGCATCATCTGGCACATCCCCACCACCGAGCCAGTCTATGACCAAGCCGAAGGTATCCTATATCACTTCGAGGACGTGGAGCTATGCAGAGGGTCAAGGAGGCCTGCGTTTCCTATCGATGGCCGACCGGCTACAGGGAGTAGCTCCCCCCCGATCTAGCATCCAGAGCAGCAACCCAACAACAAGACCGTCAGCCGGCCACAAGCACCAACAGCCGCTAACCAACGTCCCAGCAGCGGCAGTTCGAAGAGGGGCAGGACCGGGATACACACGACATGATCATAAAGCAGGACAATCGAACGTTGATGCCATCATCTAGTATCCACAAGCTGTCCATCGCCGCCCTCAACCTGCTTATCTTTATGCGGAGCCCCATCGCCCAGGACAAAGTTCGCCCGCTCCTCATCTCCATCTCGCAACATCTTTCGCAGGGCAAACCACCGGCGTACGATGCGGCGACGGGATTGTGGCACGATCGGATCGTCTCCATCGGGAGCATATCGACCACGCCGGGGCTCAGCGAGTTTTGCTAGCTGCCAACAACGTTCGCCATATGCACTAATAAGTATATTAACCTGTATGCTAATCCTATCCCTAATGTGATATCTAACCCTAACTGACCTTAACTAAGCCTAACCTCTATCCCTAACTTCTAGCTTTAAATAGATACTATATTAGATCAGTCTAAAAGGGCAGGTAAGCATTAAGTTAACTTAGATAGAACCTCACAGAGAGCTATACCTATTAGTCCATATAGCAAAAGTTGTCAGGGCCCCTAGCAATACTCCCGTGCATGTTAGACCTAAGTAAATAAAATAGAGAATAACATTATAAATTAATTTCTCTTTCCTACTCAGGTTTGCTCGTTTTGCATATAACCAACCCAAGACTCCATCCACCCTCGACTTATTCATGAATTACTTGGCGCACTCCATCCTGTGCTTCTTCCAATCCGCCTTCTGACACGGCCCCGAACAGTACTTTGCCTTCAAACATCCCTGACACTTCTTCAACGACACATCGTTCACCCCGTCGGGTTTACCACAGTTCTTGCACCGGTCCGTCTCGACGCTCAGAGTCCCCATTTGAGCGACGAGACTTTGGTCAACTACCTCCTCCACGAACGGCACCGCGTACGTCGGGTTGATGGCCACCCGCACAGCGTTGGGAGCTGCGTTTTCCCACTCGGGTAGCGGCACAAAGTCCTTGGGTAGTTGCCCGTTGCCGCAAGAACAGAGGGCCTGTTTGCCGGGCTCGAGGCTGAGCGGAATCGTAGCGTGTTTCTTCTTGTACTCGCAGCCAGGGCCGTGAGACCAAGTCCGACATCGCTCTGCCAGCGATGGGAGCACCTTCTTCCAGAGCACCAACTCTGCATCGTTCACGTTCAGCGTGCAGCACTCGAGGGTTCGGATCAGGAGCAGGAAGGCCTCCATCCTCCCTGACTCAATCAGCTCGGTAGTAAAAGGGATAACCGCGGCATCGAGAACCACCGAGGCACTATCTCCATCCAGTCTTAGTGCAGACACGAATAACAGCATGTGAATGCCACCCTGTTCGGGATGGTTGATGGAAAACATGCCCGTCTGCCCACCCTGGAGCCCGGAGGCGAGCATGAACATGGTGAATATCGACTCCTTGAAGTTCACTCTGGGGTCGCCCGAGAGTCCCGTCTCAGAGTCCGCTTCATCACGCAGTCGCTTCTCTCGTGCGGAGAACTGAAGCGAAGTGAGTGTTGTGAGCCATCTCATTTTATCCTGGCTCCTCTGAGCGTCGAGAATCGGAAGCATGTCGAGATTAAGATGCGGTGTGTTCAACGTGTATGGTACACCAGAAGAGAGCGCAGCAGGGAAGATGAAGCCAGCCAGCTCTTCTGAAGTCCCTGATTGAGCTATTGGTGCAATAACCTCGATATACCCCGAAGTACGAGCGATGCGGGTTCTACTGCCAGTCTTTGTGACGGGTAGCGGGAACCTGAGGGGGCAGACGAGCTTGTTATCTCCGAACACGATGTCAATAACAAACGGGCTTTCTTGACTTAGCTCGATTGGGACCTTCTCCTTGAGGAGGTCCTTGCCCTTCTTCGACGTGATGTCGAGGTGACTGGTGATGGTGGTGAGCTTTGTCTGGGTGGGAGGGACCTCAGCCATGAGTTTCGTCGTCTTGTCGTCCTTGCCAATATCAATAGCGCTGCCAAGGCCCTTTACGTTATCACAGATGATAGGATACGATTTCTGCCCAGGCAGGTACTTTGTCACAAACACGGCGGCTCTGTCGTTCAAATTTGTCTCGAAGACAGTCATGTTGAGTCCCAGTGTGTGGCTGTAGAGCGGCGTGCTCTGCACTGAAGGCAACACCGATATGCCAACGATTGTGTGTTTTGGCTCGACCTGAAGTGCAGAAACGGGCACGTAGAATGAGGCAATAAGGGGCGCGGTACCCGACCATCCGTCCCGGTCTTGCTCGATCGAGACCCGGAAGTTGTCCTCGTTGCGGGAGCCCGTCTCCTTGACGTTTCCGAAAATGAGATGGACGTCTCCAAACATGTTGTGCCACTGGCTAGTAGCTTTCGGGCTCGCCCTCAGAGATCCGACAAGACAAGGCGATGCAACCTTGTGCCAAGCGGAGCCCTGGTACAAACGAGAGATGGTGTTGCGAGGAACAACAAGGGTGACGGCAACGGCTAAAGGAATCGGCTTCCAGACATTGAACGTCCCCAGTCCAGGCTCCTGTTTGATCTGATTCATAATCCACCGCTCTGTGTTGACACCGAGCAGATGCAGCTGGATGCAGAAATCTTGCATCTGATTGCTGGTTAGAATGAGACTTGGATCCTGGGCAATCGTGTTGAGAAGTTCAGTGCACATGGCTCCCCAGTCCGTCTGCACCCGGTACATGACGACCTTCAGCAAGGCCGCGAAACTTCCACGGTGAAAGTGTGGATAGACACTGCTGCTCGCAGCGAAGGAGAATGTCTGGGACACATCTTCACTTTCGAACATGCGGCGAAAGAGCGGCATGATAAGCCGCACCAGAGACTTGGCATCGATGTGCAACTTGCTTCGTCCCCCAGCATGTCCGGAAAATTGATCGTCTCGCCGCCAAGCCAGTCTACTGCGAAACTGCGAGTCTGATTTCTTCGACTGCATAGCACTTATGAAGATCTCGTCGACGTGTGATTCGCACTTGGCATTCGTCCAGTACTGGACCGGGCTGAAGCCTAGAAGAAGCGACACAGTTGGCGCGTCGCCGCGGAGGATGTTCTCGAGCGCGTTCAGTTGATGACCCCCACGGTGAATCAACAGCTCCGTGAAGAGAGATGCCCACGGCTTATCATTGAGCAAGGGGCCAGCGGCTATTAGAACGTTGATGGCGCCAATGTGATCGCTGAGGTTGGAGGTGTCAATTGCATCAAACGCCGTCGGCCCAGCGCCATTGTTGCCATACGTCCTTTGGTCCAACTTCAATGGTTTGTTGTCCCAGAGCCTTCGGTACAGGTTTGCACCCGTGCTGCTCTGAAGACTGTGACAAAAGGCCAAGGCATCGGCTACCGCGTAGCGGACGACAAGTTTCTTGCCGAATACAAGCTTGAATGCCGAAATCCATTCGCTAAACTGAGTCCTTGCTGCTGCAGCGGCCTTGAAGCCCTTCACACCTTCCTGCGGTTTCAAAGGTGATGAATCCGCAAGTGGAGCATATGCTGTTGCAAGGTGATATCCCATGACTGGGTCACTCCCATAGTGCAGAATGTTGTCCTCAGAAAGAAGTCCGGCGAGCAAGGGATTCGGCGTCTGAGATCCTCCCTGGCTCGGTGTTACGGTGCCGTCCTTCCAATATTGTGTAGAAGCGTTGGGAAGTTCGTTCTGAGACTGCAGAGACAGGGGAGCTGCTGACCGCATGCCTGTGGGGTTAACTCCAGCTTTGCCCAACATCCGTTCTCGAATGTCTCTGGAAGATTGGACATTATTCTGAACTTCCTTGACGTAGCTGTCTTTCCGGGCCTTGTCCGCTGTACCTTTGATGAGTTTCCAGATACGGCGGACATCTGCGAGTGTATCGGCGTCACAGAATTTCGTGGCGCGGCCGTAGATACTGGCGTCCCAATCCTCTAGGGTCTCTGAGATGGACAGGAGCTTGGTGGTCTGGTCAAGGATAGCCTTTGTCGTGGTGCTGTCGATAAGCATGTGGTAGTAAGCATCCCACAGCCTTTCATTGTTGAGCTTTGTTTCCCCGTCGAAGATAAACGAGAGTAGGATGGCATTGCGAGCTGATTTATCAGTATTGGTTCAAGCTGTAGTCCAGAGTCGGAGCCTCACCGATGATTCTCTCGTCAACGTCACAACACGTAACATCGATCTGTCTCTGCGCTGAAAAAGAGTCAGTATCACAATTACAACCAGCAGGTTAACAAGCCCTCACGGAGTCCTTTTTCCAAATATGCCGTATACAAGAGGTTGCGCAGATCGCCACAGCCAAGCGACAGCACAGCGGCGTCCTGGCCGTGAGGAACACATTTCGTCAGGCTGGTTGCCGGGGTGTTTCCAGCAGCATAGAGAAAACTGATGCGGTTAGCAACCGTCGGCGTCAACATGATGAGAGGTTGCAATCCCACCACGCCTAAGCAAGAGAAAGGGCAAGGGCAAGATAGAAAGGGCACTGTGATTTCTAGCGTGCAGGTTGGTGTTGTAAGGGAGAGGTTTCACGAGCGGTGGGCCGTTTTGGATTATTGGTGAAGGACCAAGTAATATCCATTCAAGGCTAACGTCGAAGTTGGTGAGACCTAAGAGCGCTGGAGGCGTAGGGGACAGGACCCAGAGACCTAAGAGCCCTAAAATTATAGGGGGACTAGAGACCTAGGAGACTTAGAAGTATAGAGGATCTAGAGACCCAAGAGCCCTAAAGGCTGAGGGGACTTAGAGACTTAAGAGACCTAAGGACCCTAAAGATCTACTATATAGTACCCGAACGATTATAATTTGGAAAATTAATATAAGAGCTATACATGGCGAGAAAAGCTCACCAGTTGAGTCACATTTAATGTTACTTGCAACTATTAACCGAAGATTCGCAGCCGATCTGGGCTACAGACATCTAGTTGGTTTCGACCAAGCACCACCCTAGGGATCCCGGCTCGCCCTGGTTGGCTCCTGACCGAGCCGGTCACCGAACCACTGAACCACAGGCAAATGTGGCAACCTACACCGCCCTCACCTTGGAGGGGGGCAGAAAAAATGTCCAGTCCCAACCCGCTATTGCCTATTCCACAGCTGGTGCAGCTTGTGGGATTACGAAATCGCGATCCAACTCCCACTCTCAACCTCGACTCAACCTCGACAAATCCCCCGCGCACCGAACACAGAATTCTCAAACATGTCGGCCGCGCAGCTTCTCAACCCCAAGGCCGAGTCCCGAGTACGTTGTCCCGTGCTGCCGCTCGAAATATGGCTGGTCGCCACGTAACTAACCACTTACTGCGTCGCAGAGGAGGGGCGAAGCTCTGAAGGTCAACATCAGTGCTGGTGAGGGCCTCCAGGATGTCCTCAAGTCCAACCTGGGCCCCCGGGGCACCATCAAGATGTAAGCATCGCAGACACCATCCGCCAATCGTCTCGCTGACTCTCTCTCAGGCTCGTCGACGGTGCGGGACAGGTACCGCCGCCTCTCTGTCTGCCCCTCAGTCCACCCCTTTACTGACAGCCCCCCGCTAGATCAAGTTGACCAAGGATGGCAACGTCCTGCTGCGAGAGATGCAAATACAGAACCCGACCGCCGTCATGATTGCCCGAGCAGCGACGGCGCAGGACGACATTTGTGGTGACGGAACTACCTCGGTGGTGATGCTGGTGGGCGAGCTGCTAAAGCAGGCGGATCGATACATCTCCGAGGGACTGCACCCCCGGATCATCACCGATGGCTTCGAGCTTGCCAAGATCGAGGCCCTGAAGGCAAGTCCTGCAGTGAAACTATCTCGAGGCTCCTGCTCACAGTCGTAGTTCCTCGATTCCTTTAAGCTCTCCAAGGACGTTGACCGAGAACTCCTTCTCAGCGTCGCCCGAACGTCGCTCACCACCAAGCTCAACTCGACCCTGGCGGAAAACCTAACCCCCGACATTGTCGATGCCGTCTTGGCCATTTACCAGGCCCCCGCGAAGCCCGACTTGCACATGGTGGAGATCATGAAGATGCAGCACCGGACAGCCGCCGACACCAAGCTCATACGTGGCCTGGCGTTGGACCACGGTGCCCGACACCCCGACATGCCGAAGCGACTCGAGAACTGCTACATCCTGACCCTCAACGTCAGCCTGGAGTACGAGAAGTCCGAGATCAACTCCAGCTTCTTCTACTCGAGCGCCGAGCAGCGCGATAAGCTGGTCGAGAGCGAGCGCCGGTTCGTCGATGCTAAGCTAAAGAAGATTGTCGAGTTGAAGCAGGAGCTGTGCGGCACTGATGGCACCAAGAACTTTGTCGTCATTAACCAGAAGGGTATCGATCCCCTGTCACTCGACGTCCTGGCCAAGAACGGCATCCTGGCTCTTCGCCGAGCCAAGCGGAGAAACATGGAGCGACTCCAGCTGGTTTGTGGCGGTACTGCGCAAAACAGTGTCGACGACCTGTCGGAGGAGTCTCTGGGCTGGGCTGGTCTCGTCTACGAGCAGACTCTAGGCGAGGAGAAGTTTACTTTCGTGGAGGAGGTCAAGGACCCCAAGTCGGTCACACTGATGATCAAGGGCCCCAACGCGCACACCATTGCCCAGGTAACGGATGCAGTTCGAGATGGTCTTCGCAGTGTCTACAACATGATTGTGGATAAGAGCGTTGTGCCCGGTGCTGGCGCGTTCCAGGTTGCGTGCGCTGCCCACCTGAAGAGCGATGCCTTCTCCAAGACGGTCAAGGGCAAGGCGAAGTGGGGTGTCGAGGCTTTCGCCGATGCTCTGCTCATTATTCCCAAGACCCTGGCTGCCAACGCCGGTCTCGACGTCCAGGATGCTCGTAAGCAGTTTCTGGGACTTGTTCGCAGCAAGATTAAACTAACATGATCACAGTTGCTGCCCTGCAGGATGAGAACAGCGAAGGCAACGTGGTTGGCTTGGACCTGGAGACGGGTGAGCCCATGGACCCCGAGCTGATGGGCGTCTACGATTCGTTTCGAGTATTGCGAAACTGCGTCGCGTCTAGCTCCAGCATCGCGTCCAACCTGCTTCTATGTGACGAGCTGTTGAAGGCTCGACAGATGGGCAGAGCAGGTGGACCGGGGCCGGGAATGGATGGGCCTAATGATCACATGTAAATGGACATTTAAAGAGGATGAGTTCGTTCTTGGGCTTCGGGGTATCGGTGCCGTTGTCGTCGTGGCCGGGGCAGGAGTTGAGTTGAAGCTGGACCCGAGATCCAGTGCAAGGAGACACCACTTTAGAACGATGGTAGACAAAAAGGATACTGGCGGTAATCAAAACGATTACAATGTATACCAATTTTTCTAAGAGAAATGAACAATCCTTTTCATGCACAAAGTTTCACTTTGATTTCTTGGCCGTTGTTGGTAGTCACATCGCCAATGCCACCAGCTTGATTATGATTTCCTTATCGCAGCGCTAAGCCCCGCATCAACGTCAACTCCAACGAAAAAAAAATCTCGACCCCACCATCACTTTCAGCAACCCTAGACCTTGAGACGCGACCATGGCCTCTTACGAATCCGATTCCTCGGATGGGGAGTTTGAGGAGACGAATGTCCTCTTGGGCTATGCTTCCAAGGAAGCAGACGAAGACACTATTAGTCGTCTTGGAGGTCGTCCCGTACGTTTTTGTTCTGGAATTCTTCGTTTAAGTGTAGTTGCTAACACCGTTGGGTAGGACTGGCTGGACCCTGAGGACGCACCGAGTGCTGCCTATGCTAGATGTGAAGTCTGCAAAGACCTGATGGTTTTGCTATTGCAGATCAACGGCGAACTCCCCGAGCGATTCCCCGAACATGATCGGCGCATATATGTCTTTGCGTGTCGACGCCAGACGTGTCGGCGTAGAGAGGGTAGCATCCGCGCGCTGCGAGGCGTGAGGGTGTGGAAGGAGGAGGAGGCGCCGAAGCAGGACGACATTAAACAGGACAAGGTGGAAGAGCAGCCGACACCCAAGAACGACGGGCCGGGTCTGGGCGAGGCGCTCTTCGGATCAAAGCCTCTCGGCGGAGGAGCGAACCCGTTCTCGGGCAACGCCAACCCGTTCAGCTCGTCCAGCAGCGCCAGTAATCCCTTCAGCGCCGGCGCTTCATCGAACCCCTTCTCCTCGCAACCCGCTGCTGCCAAGTCCGCCTCCGCCTCCGCCTCCGCCTCCGCCTCCGCCTCCGACGCAGCTGTGGCCGCGCTCCCGAAGACATTCGCCGAGACGCTCTCCATCAACGCCCCTCCCGCCGTCCCGCCGCCGCCGGCCGAGCCCTGGCCCCAGACGCAACCCGACGCCTACCCGACGCTGTACCTCGCCGACGCCGACTTCGAGACGCTCGACAACACGCCCAGCAAGGTGCCCGACAACGCGCGCCTCGAGGCCGCCGACGCCCCCGAGCCGTCGATCCTGGACCGCGAGGCCTTCGAGTCCGCCATGGACGGCACCTTCCAGAAGTTCGCCGATCGCCTAGCCCAGAACCCGGAGCAGGTCATCCGCTACGAGTTTGCCGGCACGCCGCTGCTGTACTCCAAGACGGACAAGGTCGGCGAGGCCGTCAACAAAGGCGCCATCCCGCGGTGCGGCGCCTGCGGCGCCAGGAGGGTGTTCGAGGTCCAGCTAACGCCCAACGCCATCTTTGAGCTCGAGGCCGATGACCTGAGCCTGGACGGCATGGAGTGGGGGACTATTATCGTGGGTGTGTGCGAGAAGGATTGCTCGCCGCGTGGCACGGAGCTGGGCAAGGCTGGGTACCTCGAGGAGTGGGCTGGTGTTCAGTGGGAAGAATTGACGAAGAGGAAATAGACAAGGTCGTTTATGGGTACACGATATAAAGCAGAAGTAGGAAAAGGAAAGGAACATATACAATGTCGCGATTGGCAAACAAATAGTTTCAAGCATGGGTAATCTCACAAATCACAAAGTTCTATATCATATCTAGATCCTTTGGATTGCTCTTCAATGACATGTCCTATTAAACGCCTGGATTTTATACCCCTTCCATGCTACCATGCTATCCTTCCGCTTCATGAATCGTCATGGCATGTCCCACTTAGGGGAAGCAACAAAACCCCTTGATCCTATGTCAAGTATCTACGCCGTCTCCTCCCAAGCACGACGGAGCACTCTTGAGAATTGCTCCACGTTCACATCCTCCCGGATCTCGGACTTCTTGGCCTCATTCTCGGGGTTAGAGGGAATCTTGACGTTGCCCTCGCCGTCAACAGTCCAGCCGCAGACTTCGGTGATGAACGTCTTAGTGGCCTCCTCGCTCAGGCCGAGCCATGACTCAAGGTGGCTGAGCTGGATCTCGCGGAAGGACTGAGAGACCAGTAGGGCGATACGGTGGCGGACTACGTCCTCAAAGCCGACAATATCGGCAATAAGGTCGGCGCAGAGGTCGTCACCGTCAATGTCGGCCCAGAAGCCGGCATATTGGGCACCCTCGAGCTGGCCGTTGAGAGCGCGGAGCTTGCCGACAGCCTCGTGGAGCTCGCCGTTTGCAGCAGAGGGGTTAATGAGATGGAGGGCGAGAGAGAACTGTGATGAAGGGAACTCGGCCATGGCCTTGACAAGGATGTTGGTGACGATCTCATCCTTGATGCGGTCGGGGTTGAGCTGGTATCTGGGACAGGGAGATCAGGGTCAGCCTCGGTCCAAAAAGAGCAAGTAGGAAGCTGAAAAGGAGCATGATGGGCTTGTCAGAGTCTAATTAAAACATTTTCCCCTTCATGTGGCTTTGCCACGATTAGGTAGAAAGTTGAAGTATTTCATCATTGAAGCCCAGGGGAAAGGTGCGTCGGCGAAGGAGATCGCTAAACCGGAGAGGCGAGAGGAGAGGAGAGAGGGAAGAGAGAGAACAGGGGAGAAACTCACAGCTTCAACAACGTGCGGTTGGCGTTGCAGTCAGTGTACTTCTGCTCGCATTGCTCCTGGAGGTAGGACTCGAGGTGGCTGACAGCCTCGGGGTTGTACCGCTCGAGGCCGTTGATAATGGCAGTGATGCCCTCGGGCCTCTCAGGCGGGTCTTCGCCGTTCATGGTGTCGGGAGGACAGAGGATGATTTGAGGTTGTGAGGGAGAGGTTCGCGACAGTGGGGCAGAGGAAGAAGAATTCGACAGGTTGTGTGAGCGAGTCGCTTGTGCGTCCGCAACGGGCTTAGCGCTTGGTCGAGGGGCTGGGGATTTCGGTTTAGGGTGGTTGTGCGGAGATCACGTGCACCCGCGTTTGCCGTCGTCATTGAGCGAGCTCTCGGAGGTCGCGCTCACGGTTGGCCCCGGAAAGC
The DNA here is from genome assembly GCA_037954305.1 of Neonectria magnoliae. Lineage (NCBI taxonomy): Eukaryota > Fungi > Ascomycota > Sordariomycetes > Hypocreales > Nectriaceae > Neonectria > Neonectria magnoliae. The sequence goes on along the minus strand of JAZAVK010000011.1, from coordinate 391,709 downwards.
GTGGGATGAGACGATTCTCTCTACATACCTGCCTACCCACAAATGATTCCAAGTCTTCTCCAATAAACCGAGGCTGTTTCGGTTTTAACTCATTTTACTTTCTTATGAATGACACCGAGGCTATAAACCACCTCCAGCTGTGATAATGCCTAGTCCCGCCAAGAAGCGGAAGCTGAACAACAGCGGTACCAAACCGATTGCATCCAGTTCGAGAGGGTTGGAGTATTTCTTTTCAAAACAGAGGCAGATTGGTTCTGAGAATAGCAGCCAGGCGGGTACAACGCACACTGACGCTGCAGCCGAGATGACCGACGAAGAGCTCGCTCGTAAACTCCAGGCAGAGTGGGATCAAGAGGAGAAGGAAGCAACTCAATCAAAGAGCCAAACCACCCCTACCGAACCTGAAGAGACTGAACCAACGGAGACCGAAAAATCAATGGGAAATTTTAAGCAGAACCATACCCTTGTTCTTCCATCGTCGCTCGCCAAACCCAGCCCAACCAAGGACAGGTCCAAGGCAACCCTGGGTCTTCAATCAGCCGGTATGTCTGAAGACACAACTTCGACATCAATACCGCTAGACGAATCGCTCCTCACATTCCAGCCCTCCCAGTACTTGTCCCAATTACAAGAACACTGGACGTCCGAGGGTGGAGACGCCTCGTATGCCCTCCTCACCAGGTGCTTCGTGCTTGTGAGTGGGACTACGAGCCGTATCAAGATTGTGGATACCCTGGTAAACTGTCTAAGAATTTTGATCGAAGGAGACCCGTCCAGTCTATTGCCCGCGGTAGGTGTCCAGCTGTCTCTTTGCAACCATGTCTCATTCTCTTAGGTCTGGTTAGCAACGAACTCAATATCGCCGCCTTATATATCCATGGAACTGGGGTTGGGGGGCTCCGCTATTTCAAAAGCTCTAAGAAATGTGTGTGGTCTTGACAATCGGTCACTCAAAGCCATTTATGACAAACATGGAGATGCTGGAGATGTGGCATTTGAGGCCAAGAAGAAACAGAGCTTTACTTTGAGAAAGCCGAAACCACTAACCATCAAGGGCGTGTATCAATCCTTGGTTAAAATCGCCAATAGCCAAGGGCAAGGGAGCGGAGAAGCCAAACAGAGGCTCGTAGACCGGCTCCTCCAGGACGCCCGGGGCGGAGAAGAAAGCAGGTTTGTCGTACGAACTCTGTGTCAGCATGTAAGACGTCCCAGAAGATGGGTAAATCACACATGCTAACGTCATCCTAGCTTCGTATCGGGGCTGTGAAGACAACCATGCTGATTGCCTTGTCTAGGGCTTTCCTTTTATCACGGCCTCCAGGCACAGATTTTCCCCTGAGGTTTGCTTCTGAGCTGTCCAAACTGAAGAAAGAGGAACTGGCGGAGACTTGGGCCAGAGGAGAGGAAATCGTTAAGTCTTGCTTCGCCAAGCGACCTAACTATAGCGACCTGGTTCCCGTGCTTCTCGAAATCGGCATCTCGGAAGAACTGTTGGTTCGATGCGGCATCACTGTCCATATTCCTCTGCGTCCTATGCTTGGAAGCATCACCCGGGACTTGTCTGAGATGCTCACCAAACTTCAGGGAAGAGATTTCGCTTGCGAGTACAAATATGATGGACAGAGAGCCCAGATACACTGCGACGAGCGGGGCAAAGTGTCCATCTTCTCTAGGCATCTCGAGTTAATGACCGACAAATATCCTGATCTCGTTGAGCTTATTCCAAAGATCCGAGGAGAAGGGGTTGAAAGCTTTATAATGGAAGGCGAGGTCGTAGCTGTTGATCCAGCCACTGGGGAGTTGAAGAACTTTCAGACGTTGACGAACCGTGCCAGGAAGGATGTCGACATTGGTAGCATCACAATCAGCGTGTGCCTCTTCTCATTCGATCTCATGTATCTGAATGGACAGCCGCTCCTCGATCGCTCATTTCGTGAGCGACGAGAGCTGCTGCGATCTCTCTTCACAGAGATCCCCAATCACTTCACATGGGTGAAGAGCCTCGATGCTACCTCTGGGGATTCAGAGGCGGTGTTGGAATTCTTCAAGTCCGCAACCGAAAGCAAATGCGAAGGCTTAATGGTGAAAATTTTGGATAACCTGCCAACTCTATCGTTAATTGGAGACACGGGGGAGGAAACCCCCGAAGACAAAGAGAAGATTATTTTGCCCAAGTCTAAGACCAAAGGCAAGGGAAAGGCCAAGTCGGCGGCTGACGAAGACGGGAAGGCCAAGTCAAGACGGAAACCCTTGCTAGCAACATACGAGCCAGACAAGCGACTTGACTCGTGGCTCAAAGTCAAGAAGGACTATAACTCTAGCTTTGACACACTCGACCTAATACCCATTGCTGCGTGGCATGGCTCGGGCCGCAAGGCAAAGTGGTGGTCGCCTATCCTCCTTGCGGTCCGAAACGAGGAGACAGGCTCGCTCGAGGCAGTGTGCAAATGCATATCCGGCTTCACTGACACCTTTTACAAAGCCAACAAGGAGTTTTATGACGACGGAAAGGAGTCTGGGGAGCCAAAGAATACGCGAGCACAGAAGCCAAGCTTTGTGGAATATTCGGGGCCGAGGCCGGATGTATGGTTCGAGCCGCAAGAGGTTTGGGAAATGGCGTTTGCCGACATCACGCTGAGCCCGACGTATACAGCCGCGATTGGGCTAGTCAGCGACGAGAGGGGACTGAGCTTGAGATTCCCTCGGTTTATGAAGAAGAGAGAAGATAAGGGAATAGACGAGGCGAGCACGAACGATTTCTTGGCTGGCCTCTGGAGGAAACAGGACGCCGTAGCAGTACAGACGCAGGGGCGCGGCGGCGAAGGGGGAGATCAGGACGTCGAAGACGAAGAATAATGAACAATGCCCGTCAGAAGACGGTTCCCCCTCCTTTTTTGGTCACATTAAGTCATGGCGCCAGACTCCCCGAAATTGATTCCAAGTTGAGCAAGTTAGGTACGATACATCAATCATCTCACTTGCCAGCGTTGAGCTTCTGAGCGATCAGACTGAAAACGGCGATGGATCCCATAAATAGCACGGCGTTGTAGAACTGGCTGGTGTTAGTGTGTCCTGGGCAGACAGTAAAAATCGAAGTGACTATGCTTACCGCTTTTCGAGACACTTCTCGCTCCTCGTCATCTGTCCGAGACTCAATGAAGAGACGGCGGAGGTTTGGTAAGCTTGCCTGTATTAAGTGTCAGCCTTGTCGAAGAAGGCGGATGTTAGATGAACAAGTACTTACCATTTTGAGCCAGGTTGGAGTGAACTACTCAGGCCCGGGCGTCTCAGTTCTCGAACGCCCCTTTGATAGATCACTGCAATTCTCCGAACAAAATTTCTCCACCAACCCCGGTCAATCTTGGCCTGGGACCAGTTGGATGAGAAGCAAATTACCGCGACAGTTTGTTGATGCTGTGCTGTTGAATGGTTGACGTTGAAGTTAGAGATGGAAGCTGTAGATGTAATGGTGACTAAGCCGAGGAAAATGGAAGACTTGGGCCCAAAAATTGTTAGCGATTGAAGCCACGCCGCACCACAGCGGCAATCAGGTGGGACTTTAAGGTTATTAGGGGGCAGCCTGGCGCCCGCCACGACACTGGATAAGTGGTTGACCTTCAGAGTCCAGACATATCCTCGTGGCCTTGGCATCTTCAGCACCGCTGCGTCCGCCTTACTCCTTACAACACTCCCTTCGCCACCACGCAGCTTACCCACGACGCATCCTGGAATTTCAACAGCCCAGTTGGCGGATGCGGTCTCTGGCGCTTGAGACACTCTCCGTGTTCACCATCTAGAGACACCTGCCTCGGTCGTCGTCACCGCTCCCTTCGACTCTCCCCTCCAGCTCCCCCTCCAACCAGCTTCATACTACAACACCTTCAGGTGCCTCCATCCTCCTCTGTCCCAACGATTCTCGACGATGGCGGTAAATCGCATTCGCGGCGCCTTCGCCGTGCCTCGCAAGGGCGAGACCTTTGAGCTGCGCGCCGGTCTTGTCTCCCAGTATGCGTACGAGCGCAAGGAGTCGATCCAGAAGACCATCATGGCCATGACGCTGGGCAAGGATGTGTCTGCCCTGTTCCCCGACGTCCTCAAGAACATTGCAACGGCCGATCTCGACCAGAAAAAGCTCGTTTATCTCTACCTCATGTATGTGGATCTGCCAGGCTGCTTGGCTCTCGACGGGCTACGTCGCCGTATCTAGTCGTCCATTGGAAGGGCACAAGAACAGCGTGACTGACCCAGCTGCCTAGGAACTATGCCAAGTCGCACCCTGACCTGTGCATTCTGGCCGTTAATACCTTCGTCCAAGATTCAGAAGACCCCAACCCGCTTATACGAGCTTTGGCGATCCGAACCATGGGCTGCATTAGGGTGGATAAGATGGTCGACTACATGGAAGAGCCCCTGAGGAAGACGTTACGAGACGAGTCGCCCTACGTGCGCAAGACGGCTGCCATCTGCGTCGCCAAGCTATTCGATCTTAACCCGACCATGTGCATGGAGAACGGCTTCCTCGAGATGCTCCAGGAGCTCATCGGCGACCCCAACCCCATGGTCGTCGCAAACTCGGTGCAGGCGCTTTCGGAGATCACCGAGACGGCCCCGGAGACCAGGGCGCTCATCATCACGCCCATGACGTTGAAGAAACTGCTCATGGCGCTCAACGAGTGTACCGAGTGGGGCCGAGTGACTATCCTGACGACTCTGGCCAACTACCAGACCGCGGACTTGAAGGAGTCGGAGCACATCTGCGAGCGAGTGGCACCACAGTTTCAGCACGTCAACCCCAGCGTCGTCCTCGCCGCTGTCAAGGTTGTCTTTATTCACATGAATGCTGTTGGTCCTGAGCTGGTGCGGTCATATCTCAAGAAGATGGCCCCTCCGCTAGGTACATGCACGAGAATCCTGGTGCCTAGTCATCCGTAACTAACCACTTCGCAGTTACTCTGGTTGCATCGCAACCCGAGGTTCAATACGTCGCCCTACGGAACATTGATCTTCTCCTCCAAGCCAAGCCCGACATCCTCAGCAAGGAGATGCGAGTCTTCTTCTGCAAATATACCGACCCTCCGTACGTGAAGCTCCAAAAGCTAGAGATCATGGTTAGAATAGCAAATGAGAGCAACTACGAGCAGCTCCTCGCTGAGCTGAAAGAGTATGCCCTGGAAGTGGACATGGATTTCGTCAAGAGAGCCGTCAAGGCCATTGGCCAAGTGGCCATCAAGATCGAGAGCGCCAGCGAGAAGTGTGTCCGAGCCCTCGAGGACCTGATCTCGACCAAGGTCAACTACGTTGTTCAGGAGGTCGTTGTCGTTATCAAGGATATCCTGCGCAAGTACCCAGGCTACGAAGGAGTGATCCCTACTCTCTGCCAGTACATCGACGAGCTGGACGAGCCCACCGCCCGTGGGTCGCTTATCTGGATCGTGGGTGAGTACGCCGAGAAGATCAACAACGCGGATGAGATTTTGGAGAGCTTCGTTGAGAGCTTCATGGAGGAATTCACTCAGGTTGGTTCACCTGCAACATCTTGAGATCTCCCCCGACTGACGTATAACCTAGACTCAACTGCAAATATTGACAGCTGTGGTGAAGCTGTTCTTGAAGAAGCCCGGGAGTAGCCAGGGGCTTGTGCAAAAGGTGCTCCAAGCAGCGACGGCAGAGAACGACAACCCAGATATCCGTGACAGGGCGTACGTCTACTGGCGTCTGCTATCCACGGACCCAGAGATTGCCAAGGTATGTAAATGTATAAGCGATGTTGAGGCCGCCCGCTAATTTGATGTGTGCAGAACATTGTGCTGTCTCAAAAGCCCACCATATCCACTACCATGACCAGCCTACCGCCTGCATTGCTTGAGCAGCTCCTCACAGAGCTCTCGACTCTTGCCTCGGTGTACCACAAGCCCCCGGAGTCGTTCGTGGGCAAGGGCCGCTTCGGTGCCGACGAGATCCAGCGCGCCGCGATCCAGGAGCAACGGCAAAACGCCGCCGAAAACCCTATCGCTGCATCCGTGTCTGCTGCCAATGGATCTGGCAACACGTCGCAGAACAACGTCGAGAACCTCCTCGACATCGACTTTGACGGGGCCGCCCCCGCGTCGCAAGAGCAAAACAGTGCTTCCGCAACACCTGACCGAGTGGCGAGCCCTGCGGCTGGTGGTTCGGGTGCCATGGCCGACATGATGAGCATGTTTGACGCGCCGGTAGCACCAGCCGGTGGTGCCGCGGCTCCGACCATGTCCCCTGCTCCTGGCGGTGGCATGAACGACTTGATGAACGGATTCGAGGGGATGAACTTTGGAGGCTCGTCGAGCCAGCCACTGCCGGCGGCGATGCAGCTCCAGCAGGCACAGGGCGGGGCGGCTCCTCAGCAACCGAAGAAGGATAGCGACGATCTGCTGGGCCTATTCTAGACGCGCCACGCGGAAGAAGCCCCAAGAGGGTTTCTGCTTACACGGAGTACAGGGATGCGCTGGTGGGAAGCATTAGTTGACAAATGGCTACGGCCACAGCCACAGCCACAAAGAGATGATGACGACCCCAAAAACTTTTTTTCTGAGTTGAACGCTCCCCAAAATAAAGACGCTCTAATTCCGAAGTCTGAAATGTGCCCGGTCCTCGCCTTGTGTACTGTACCACGGCAAGTCTGTCTGTCTGTCCATTGCCATTTCTGTACGGATATCTCGATTTCCCAATCGCTCCCATTCCTGGTCCGTATGGCGCCCCGCTGTCTGCCATGGTGTTTTTGTGTTCTTTCCAAACCTATCCTTAGATTCGCCCTTTGTCGCTAGATCTGTCCTTCGTCGTCGTCGTCGTCGTCGTCGTCTTCTTTATCATCGCAAGGTCGTAAGCTACGGTCACAGTTCTCATGCCATCGCAACATCTGCTGACTCGGAGGGCGCCGCCTTGGCCTGGTCGCGCTCATACTCGGCGGGGGTCTGACACTTTGCGGTCCAGGCGTGGATAGCGGCGATCTCGTCCTTGAGGGCGGCGTTGACGAGGCGATGACGCTTGAGCGAGTTGAGGCCCTGGAACTGGGGCGAGACGATGAGCGACGTGAAGGCCTGCCCGCAGCCGCCTGTGAAATGGGAAGTGTTGGGTTAGGTTTAGTTCTCGTCGCGGCGATAGCTTCTTTGGTGGAGGGGTAGCATGGCGGGGTGATGGGCGAGGGAAACGTACCGGACATGTCGGTGACGTCGACGTGGACGGCCTGGAGGCGCTCGGTGATGGCCTCGCGCATGCTCTCGTCGGTGATTTGCGCCATGGCGGTTGGTCTTTCTCGGGAGCGAGGCGAGGCTAGCGGGTGAAGGCGTTCGGCGGGAGGGTTAAAAGAGGGAGAGTTTGTGTTGGCAAAAGGGCCAACGATGAGATTGATTGATTAGATATCAACCGTGGGGTAAAGCGCAATTGGTAACTAACAGAAGGTGGGAGAGTCCTAGCAGCGAAGGAAGACACAGTGCAGAGAGGCACTCAATTGGCACGGTATGAGCTCATGGGCTCTTTTCAACTGCACCTCAGTGGAGGAAGCTTGCAGCTTTCAGGCACGGACACGGAGCTTCATCTGACCTACAACGGCGGAACTTACAAGCAACTGCTTCATAAGAACCCAGACCAAACTCCCGTTTTCTCCCTGACATGCACGGCGGTGCTTGGCGAAGGAATCGAAGTCTGCTTGCACAATCATCCGCGAGATTGAGAGGAGCCATCTCGTCGACTCGGACGACGCCCTTCATCTCCTGCGTCAATCTTCCCAGAAGACCTTGTTCGTCTTGTCGCCCTCGCCCGGACGCCTCGTCGAAGACAGATTCTTACTCGCCAGCCTCCATCATGCCTGACGTCGGGGCCTGGGGAGCCTGGCAGGTCGAGCCCGCAGGCTTTACCAAGGTCGTTGTGGAATCGATGCAGAAGCTGTAGGCAGGCATTTGTTAGAGGCATCAGGAACCATATCATGCTAACTGGCAGTAGGTATCCCGAAGAACTGGCTGACAGGTCGTGGGACAACGTCGGTCTGCTACTGGGCAACTCGGACATAGATTCTCGCAAGAACAAACCCCGGGTGTTGGTAACCAACGACCTGACCTTCCAGGTCGCAGTAGATGCCATTGGCCAGGGCGTCAGCGTCATTGTTAGCTACCGTACGGCTTCTTCGTGACCCCGAGTATGAGATAACGCTCTAACGCTCACCATTCAGACCCCTTCATCTTCAGCGGCCTCAAGTCCATCACCAACATAGACCCCCAGCAAGCCACCCTGCTACACCTGGCCAAGGCCGGAATCGCCGTCTACTGCCCTCACACCGCTGTTGACGCTGCTCCTGACGGCCTCAACACCTGGCTGGCCGATATCGTCTCCGGTCCGCACACCAGCGAGCGTTCAGTTGCTATCCCATGCAGCACTGCGCCGGCCTCGCACTCCCCCGCTGGATATGGTGCCATTGGACGCTTTGAGCAGGCCGTGTCCCTCCGCGAGGTCATTCTGCGCCTAGCCGACAAGCTCGGTGGTCTGCGACATGTCATGGTTGCCAGCCCCGTTGGCTCCAACGTCAAGACGGCCAAAGTCAAGAGCTTCGGCGTGTGTGCCGGCAGCGGCTACGACATCCTCAAGAACGCCGACGTGGACCTGCTTGTCACGGGCGAGACGAGCCACCACTCGGCGCTGCGGGCAATTCAGCAGGGCCGCACGCTGGTACAGGTCTTCCACAGCAACTCGGAGCGCGGTTATCTGAAGGAGGTGCTGAAGCCCAAGCTGGAGGAGCAGCTGAGGGCGAGTGAGCCGGATGCCGAAGTGGTCTTGAGCGAGTACGACAAGGATCCGTTTACCACCCTCGACGTCCAGGAGCTGTAGCTTGAGCGGCGTATCATGATATAGAGACCATGTTTTGGAGTTGAGGTTGGAACCCCTTAGTGGACAGGGAGCAAAATGAGAAGGCTGACAAGCATTGGGTATCTATGGGTGTTTGTGCATTATCGTCCGTCCTTGAGCACTCGTCCGTCCCTGGACACTCGTCCGTCCCTTGATACTCGCCCATCCTTTGAGACTCGTCCATCTCTGGACGACCGCTCACTCACTCCACTCCTCCTGCTCTCTTCCTGTCTCAGCACCTCATCGCCCTCCTCCAGACACTCATCGACATCATCCCCACCTACGCCCTTCTCCTTCCACGCCAACAGCAGCCGCCGTGGCATCTCCCACTGTTTGCGCGCCTGCTCGACCTTGCCCTCTTTGACCAAACTCCGTAACCGCTCCGGCGTAGCTAGTACCTCGGCGGCCAGCTCTCGGGTGCGCTGTCGGCGTAGCTCCGTCTCACGTTTCTTGCCCTCTTCGGAGTCGGGGGGAGGGATCGAGGCGCGGAGGGCTTCGCGGATGGATGAGGCTTGGGAGTAGATTTGGGCGATGGCGGGGTCGAGGGTTGAGGCCATGGGATTTAGGGGGTCCATATTTGCTCGCATCTATAAGGGGAATGTCTCGATTAGCTTGTGGTGCAATCATCATGACTAATGAATCGGGCGTACCTTGCGAATCGTCTCCGTCGCCGTGATCAACTTGCTGTAGTTGTCATACACGAGGGCCTTCTTCTCGGCATCCAGCGCACGCACTTCACCCACGACCCGCGTGTATAGACGCAGCAGCTCCTCCAGGCTGCTCCGCGCAGCGACCTTGGCGACGTAGTCATCGGCGTCAAACTCTAGGGCGTCAATCTCGCTGGGCGGCACCTCGGAGTCCGGGAGGTCGATACGAGGCGCCGAAGCGCGCAGGTTGTAGTACTCACGGAGGGCGACGCGGTTGGCACGTTTGGGGACCGGTGCCGGCTGGGCGGAGCCGGACGGGGTTGCGGCGGCAGCGGAGGAGGAGGAGAAGGCGGCGGCGGACTGGCCGAGGACCGGCGAGGCGACGACGGACCGGGAGATTTCGAGGGACGGGCGGGTGGAGGAGTTCGGGGTGCGCCGCGGAGGTTCGCGGGGGGAAGCGATGGTTGACATTGCGAGGAGCAGGAGATAGAGACAGAGAAAGAAGGACGAATTGGGTGCGTGAGGAGAGTTGGTGATGCTTTCCCTTGGAGGTTTGGCAGGTAAGTTATGGAGGCTCTGGCTCGGCAAAGGCGACACGGTGCGTTAGTGGTCAGCCCCCCTGGAGCTGCAGGCGATGCAGGGGGCGTGGAGGCGCTAGCTCCAGGTGCTGTAAGGGACCCATGGAAGGAGTGGGCGGGACGTCATGCGGGGTCCACCCGGGCTTCTCAAAGCTCAACTCTCCTCCAGCTTCGATCTTTCAACAACACCACGATGAGCTCGCGATAACACACACCACCCGCAATGGACGTCGCCGGCCAACTACGCGCCGCCATCCTCGCCCAATCCCTACCCGCCCCCTCAGCCGCCTTTCTCTCCTCCCTGACCACCGCGCGCTCGCCGCCCCCGCCGCTGCCCTCGCTGCTCGCCACCGCAAAGGCCCGCCTGCTCGCCGCCGACCTCACCTCGTCGAGCCTCCTCGACGCCGCAGCGCTTCCGAGCTTCCCCCCGGCCGCCGACACCGCAAACAACCGAGAGACCCGGCTGCAGCGCCCCGTGCACGTCCAGGTCCTCGACGTCGAGAACCTCGCCCTCAGTCGCTGGGAGCAGGTCGAGGAGCTCGAGGCCGTGGAACGCGGCGAGACGACCCGTGGCAGGGAGGTTGTGCGCGTCACCGCCGAGGACGACGAGAACAACGAAGGCGAAAACATCCAACGCACGACGACGACAACGGCAACGACAAGTGCTGGCGTGCGGCCCGCGGGCAAGAACGCAACGCACCGTCTTGTTCTGCAAGACGCCAAGGGCGCAAAGCTCTACGGGTTGGAGCTGCGCCGCATCGACGGCATCGGCGTCGGCAAGACCCAGGTCGGCGAGAAGATGCTTCTCAAGGCCGGCACCGTGATCGCGCGGGGGACGCTGCTGCTGGAGCCGGACAAGTGCGTGCTGCTGGGCGGCAAGGTCGAGGCGTGGCAGAAAGTGTGGCTCGACGGGAGGTTGGCGAGGCTTCGGGAAGCGGTTCGTCTGGAGGAGACGCAGCGGTCGTGAGAGGACCGATGGCCCAGGAGACTTGGGAGCTAGATGGGCGTTTATACATACAGTGATACCCCCTTTTGTTCTGTTTGTTCTTTTTCCTACATGCCCGCCCTACATACACATCCCCTAGATCCCCTCCGTGGCAACCTCCAAAGCCTTCCATCCACTCTGCTCCCACGGCGCCAGGAACGCCGCCCGCTGCGCATCTCCCGCCCTCTGCGTCCCGGCGTACGCCTTGGCCAGATCCTGCGCCTCCAGGAGCCCCCGCGGAGGGATGCCCCGAACCGCCACCTTGAGCGCCATCTGCGCTGCTTGTTCGTCGCCCGAGGTCTCCGCGAGCGCCGACCACCCGTGCGGCAGATGCGGGTACAGCATGATGTCTGTCTGCACCTGCGTCCTCGTGTCGTCTCCCGTGCGGCCGGATCCGAGCGTCGAGATAGCCCGGAGCACCTCGCCGATGTGCGACTGCTCCGACGCCGTCACCTTGTCGTTGGTGCGGAGGCCGTGCAGCTCCTCCACCACGGCTTCGATGCTGTCTTCGTCGTTGTCCAGCAGGGCGATGACCCCCAGGAGCAGTACGGACTGCACGTGGTCAGGGTGCTCCTCGATGACACCAAACAGCCCCTCGCGAGCCCTTTCTCTCGAAGATTCGGATCCTTCCGCCCACAGAACCTGAGCCAAGAGACAGACTGCATCCGGGTTTCCAGACGACTCGGTTAGAGCCTCCTCGAAACGCTTGATGGCATCCTCAAACTCGTCGTTGAAGTACTGCGCGAGGCCGGCTGTCAAATGGGCAGAGAGCCTAGCCTTTCTGCGCTGCTCGGTTGAGAGCTCGCTCTCTGACTCCTCGCTGCTGAGGTCGAGCGCCAAGTCTGCACACTCGACAGCCTTCTCGTACGAGCCAGATGCGAGATACGCCCTCGCCAGATCCGTTTTGGCCAGCGCGAACTTGGCCAACTTATCCGACGACTCAGTTCTCTCGTAGTCCACCTCCAGAGCATCCGAAATATTCTCCAGCGTGTCAACGGCTCGGGAGCTCTCGTGCGTCCGCTCCTGATATAGTGTCGACAAGTGGCCAAAGGCCAAGTCTTTTGGCTTGAGGCTCTGGAGCTGATTGAGGGCGAAGAGAGGCTGGATGAACGATGCAACGGTGAGGCTGTTTGACGGTACCTGTAGAATATGGTCAAACATGGAGGTCGAGTAATGGCGGCGGGTTGGCACAGACGACGCTTCGGAAATCTCCATAGCGTGCGTGAAGAGGCTTCTCGCCTCTTTTGAGTCGCCATGCAACAAGGCGACAAACGCTTGACCAAGCCATGCATGCGCATAGTCGGGATCAGTAGATTGCGACCTCGTGTAGGCCTCGTTGGCCAGCTTCACATCTCCAGACAATAGCGCCAGCGTTCCCAAGTTGGTCCATGCCACGGGGCTCCTCTCGTTAAGATAAAGGCTTCTCGCGAATGCATGCTGTGAGACTGACGGGCTGATCTCACTCGTCACCACGCCGAGCGAGTTCCAGAACTCCGAGTTTCCGGCTTCCAGCTCGATCGCCCGCTTGAACGACCTCACGGCTGTCTTGATGTACCGGCTGGATTTCTTACGGAGATCAGAAGGCAGACAGACGTGGGCACGATACTCGGCCCATCCGAGGTTGTAGAACGCAACGGCTTGAGCGTGTCGATCGCGGGTGGCAATATGAATAGCTTGCTTGTGGCATAGGATCGTGGCATGGATGCATCTTGTCAGGTCGACTCCGGGTGTCTCATCATCTGCGTAAAGGCCTTTGGCAAACACGACGTCTGTACCAACGTTATCGACTTCTGCAAAGATCTCATAGGCCTCCTGCGAGGTTTTCTCCAGAAGGGCGCGAATAGGTACTTTTGGAAGATCTGCTGTGCGGCTCTGGACGAAAGAGAAAACGGAGCAAGCATCTGCAACCGTTTTCCAGAAGTTGAAAGTATCAAGGACGTTGGCATTTGCCTCGGTGGCAAATTCAATGGCGTCAATGGCCAGATGTATTCCCTTTCCGAACAACCCCTTCTCGATCGACGTGAGGGCATTGTCCACCATAGTCTGCATGAGAGCAATGACGACGCCCTCCTCCTCAGGATGTGTCTCCAGAACGGCCTTGTACAGGGCGATAGAGTCATCAAATTCGGCCAGTTCGCGCTTGATATTGGCCAGCATATACTTTGTGAACCACGTATCTGCCGAGATGTCCGTCTTGATATCCTCCTCCAGTTTCTGGGCATTGATGATGGCCTTGGTGGCCGCAATGTGCCGGCCGGAACTGTGATAACTCTCTCCAAGTCCGACCCATGAATGGTAGTCTTCGGGGGAAATACGCAGAGCGGCCTGGAATGACACGATTGCTTTGTGGAAGTCTTGTTTGTTCAGCTCGGCAACACCCAATGCTGCGAGTGGCCAGCTGATTCCTTTTCTCCTAGATCCAGGAGGTGGCTTCACTTTTCCGGAGTCGACAATACGGCGAGCCACAAGCTCGACTCGATCCCAGTCTCCATCGTCAGCAAAAGACCGTGCCAAGCGCTCGGCAGCAATCACTTCAGCAGGAGACAGCTCTAGAGCCTTTTGAAAGCAGCGTCGCGATCTCTTTTTGTCCTTGGCGTAGTCGGCATAAAAGACACCGAGACTTGTGTATGTAGGCGCGTAGTTGAGATGGTTGTTCAACGCGCTTAGCCAATATGAATACGCACACTCTCCCTTGCGCTGTTTCCTTGCTGCCCGAGTGGTATCGATATTCCAGACGCAGACGCCAAGACGATACTGGGTTTCGCCTAGCAGCTCCTTCGACGCAGCTCCCTGCTCCTCGAGGGGCGCCAGACAGTCCTGTAGTTCTTCCCTTGCTATTTGCCAATCACCCTTTAGCGCCTTGACCCAAGCAGCCTCAGACTTGACTCGAATGTTGGTGTCGTCTCGCTGAAGAGCACGGGTGAGGAAGTCGATTGCTTGGTCGTACTCCTCCTCCTCTTCATATATAAGGCCAACGCCGATCAGTGCAGAGGTGGAGGTAGTGTCACGCGCCAGGACCTTATCAAATAGATTCTTTGCTTCTTGGTGATGTCGTGGGGATTGGTAGTACACCAGAGCAGTGCCAAGGGACAAGAAATACGCGTCCTCGGTATTCACGAGCGAGAGGCCTGTTCTAGTCCTCTGTTTCGCCAGAAGGCTTGATGCTTTACGCATCAGCTCAACGGTTCCTTCGTATTCTCCGAGGTGGAGGAAGTATTGGGCAACAAGTCTGTACGCGACGACTGAGTCGGCAGTGGCGATGCCCTCCGTCATCATGACAAGGCGGTCTTCGTCTGTCAATGGGACAACCAAGGTGGGCACTCCACCATCCTCGTCATCCTCGCTTTCCTCGGAACCGTTCGAGATAGATGGAGATTTTTCGGATGGCTTCGGGGCAGGAAATGGCGAGACAGGGCTCGTCAAATAGCTGGTAATAACCTTGTATAGGTCGCTCTCGGGAAAGAATGTGCAGTAGGCTCGGAGGACTTCCACGTCCCACTCTCTGATCTCTTTGTGGTCTTGCCAGTCTATGGCAATATCCCAGGCGAGCTTGTATGGGTGCTTGATAGTGACCATGCCGTTTGCTAAATTAAGAGCCTTTTGACGTTCCTGGTCCTTTTCAGGCCCAGGTGGTGCGACCAAAAGCCGCTCGTAGCAGAGTTGAATGAGTCTCTCCTCATAAGTCCTCCTCAGGTCGTCGTCGCTTAACCAGTTGATGAGCTGTCGATAAATGTATTCCAGTTTGCTCTGGCTGTAGACTTCTCTTTTCACCTCCAAGGTGACTTCACCAAGTTTTGCACCCAGTCGGGTTCGGCGCTCACCGATGAGAACGTTGATGCGCTTCTTCTCAAAAGTCTCGATGATGTGCGCGATGCTCTCGTAGGTCTTCGCAGGGTGCGGGAACCGGCCCTCAAGGATGCTGTAAAGAGGAGACTCGGGAAGTTGGATCCAGAGTGCGTCGGCGTATTGCATCTGGTCTCCATGAACTCGGGCGAAATCCACAAATTTGTCGACAGCATCTTGGCACTTGAACATGTTGTCAGCATCGTGGTGAATCTGAGCGAGATTCACGACGGCTTCATGGTATGCGCCAAGCTTCTTGGCGGATTGCTTCTCGAATAGTTTGACCAAGCCTTGCCAGGCCTGGGCCTCTTGGGGGCGGATCGATGTAGCTGAGCGGTAGACATTCTCAGCCTCGTCGAGGTTGCCCTTCTTGTCCAACGCAAATGCAAGGAAGATGTGCCTGCGGTGATCAGCTGTGAACACATGAGAGCTGTTCGTCCGGGCTGCGGTACCCTTGATAGTTCTTGGACTCCTTCTTCAGGAACTCCTGGGCCTGAGTCACGGCATCGTCGAACTTCTGCTGGCGGATGGCGTCGTTGATAGCCTTGAGCGCCGCCTTGGATCCTGACATAGTGCTCGCTGGGGTTGGAATTGAACCCCACCACACTCAGAACAGCACTCAGGTTCGCTGCGGGAAGACGGTCCCGGCACGGGCGAAACGAAGAGGATTCACACGATATGTGATCCGCTCATAAGACCGATTATGTCCTCAAAACTCCAAAAGGCTAGGTACCAAGAAGGAAAGTGGTTCGGCGAGCCAGGTTGTCATTTGTAGATGAATCATTCACTAACGAGGGCCTGATCTGCAAGAGGAGTGAGTGGTTATCCAAAGCTCGGGACTTTTGTGGAGACAATTATGCAATAACATTCTGACATTAAACCCTTATGAGCAATGTATTTCCAGGAACAGTGTAGTGCACTCTTTGAGCTGGACATCAATTAAAGAAAAAATAGAGTAGATATTTGAATGCATTCGCATGCTCTTGTGTCTTTTATTTCTTTGAACGTGAGCGAACGAACTGCAAATTCAGAATTTAACGTTGCTGTCCTGCAGCATCTGAAGGCCATAAATGCAGACCCTACACCATTCTGCTCTGTAATTGACGATGCGATGTCCATACTACTCAGGTTCTCCAGCTACAGTTTAGATTAACTACCTAAGTATATAGCTAAGTACTTATACATAGCTAAGGGCTTATACATAACTAAAGACTTATATATAGCTAAAGACTTATATATAGCTAAAGACTTATATATAGCTAAAGACTTATGTATAGCTAAAGACTTATGTATGTCCAGTTTTCGAGATTGAAGCAACTATGTAGGGTAGGCAGCCCAGCATTTGACAAGTTTCACCATTGGCTCCTATCCCCTCCTCAACGCTACAATACAATGGCTCAGGTATTTCATTCTCCAATGTTCTGGAACATAATGTTCATTTTTATGACAGGCTGACACCAAGGCAGCTCAGACACCATCTCAAAGTCAGGCTGGAATTTGTTATGGTTTAAATCTTATGTACCAAGTGAATACGTATTGGTAAAAAGGGGTTACAGCCAGAGAACGCCACACACAAATATCAGGAAGGGATAACCAAGGTGCTACTCGAGTCTCGTATAAGTAACTAGAAGTGTACCTGAATCCTTGAATGTCGCGATAATTTCTTCCAGACAGTGGCCAAGCGGATCGCGGAGGAATGAGTCGGCTGGACTTTCAGAGGCCCTGTAAGTTGTACACATGGCTAATCTTTGTATAAGTGAACCGTCTTTCTTTCTGTACCATCTGTTTGGAATCGTGCAGATACAGACTCAACACAAAGCTTGAATGAGCCCGAGGCAATCTCAGTGGAAGGCTGCACTGCCTCATATGCCAAGATCCAGGACATCACGCACACCTTGTCGATCACTCGAGCCCGCATGACTGATGAATGCATTATGCGAGCCATCACCAAACAATATTGAAGATAGTTTCGTTGCCTATTCATTAAAATGCAAGCCCCACGACGCTTACCCAGACATCAGGGCACTGCTTGTAGCTGGGGAAAGCAAGCATGGGTTTGACAATATACATGACTGTGACGGTCTACTGTACAATGACGGGGATCACAAAAGTAAAAAAATACAGTAATTCTCAATGGCTCATGTCAGGTTTTATATTATTTGAAACCAAAGTGATCCAGTACCTGGTACGCTTGAATATTGAGAGGAGATTTTAGCTTCTCGACTTGCATTCACTCACCCACACTTGACTTCTAGAATCCGGGGTGGAAGGATTCCACAAGCCACCCAGACCAAGATGCAGATCGCCACAACGAGTAAAGATAACCAGCGCCTCAGCTGGTGTTGGTTGTCACTTGTGTGCCCGGAGCAAGGCGTGTGTCATGGTGCAGAGAGATTATACTTCTGCCTGCTCAAGGCTCGCCAAGGTGCCTCGGCCAGACGTCTCAGGTAGTACGGGCGCAAGGCGTCCTCGCTGATCAACAAAGTGACAATGACGTCCCAGGAATTCCTGTGGTACTTTAAACTCGTATTGATTATATATATATATATATAACACAAGAACACCCATTCTAGGTTTGGTACATTTGCAGCTACTGATGGCTTGCGTTAGCGAGTCCCAGATACATCAGAAGAGGATCATGGTTGTCACACACCAAAACCGTGCTTCGGTAACCGTTCATAGTAACAACATGTCTGCCCGAGCTCAAGTCAATAATCGCCGAACCAATTAACAAGCCATCATCGAGAACCCGCTAGGTATGCAAGGCTTCAGTCACCCTCCGGTTGAAGCAATTCTCTAACGTCTTTGAATAGCACATCTCACAGATTACGAGCTAAAGGAAGACGTGCAGTACTTTACCAACATATTTCTCCGCTCTGTCAACTATGAAGACATATTGAGAGGTGCCCAAGTAGCCAAGGACATTCGCACGTACGACCAGGTGGCCCGGGATGAAGACCCTAACGCTGGACTTGACCTCTCGGTGCAACTGCAGAGGAGAAGCGAGCAATTCGAAGAGAAAGAGATGTTCCCTTTAGTGAAAAGGGCATGCGAATTGTCAATTTGACGGTGTCGTTGGCGGCGTTTCTGCAAGGCGAGTAGATATCCTTGCTTACCCTGAGGAGCTCCATCAATCTTCTGATTAGGCACGCTTTGCCTATAGAACCCTGTTAACAACTGCTTAGGATTTGTGCAGTCTTCTTTCAATGGAGCCTCCTTGTTCAAAGACGAGTGGGGTTTAAATGAAGACACCGGAGACAGCAACCCAACGGGAACTCGCCATGCTATCGAGGATGACGACTGGCGGATGGGAGCTGCGAATGGGTCACCTTGGTTCTTCGCTGCTGTTGTAGGCTATACGCTAGCATTACCCATCAACTACTGGTTTGGGAGAAGAGGCGGAACGGCCGTTGCCGCCTTTCTCATCTTTGCGAGTTCATTCGGGGCAGTCTTTGCACGAACTTGGGTGCACCCATTCTGCGTTCGGATCGTCAATGGAATTGTACGTCTGATACTGGAAGCGAGACGAACTTGCTTGAGATAGAGAGACTCGAGACTGATCTTCTCCACAGGTATGAGAGTTAAGGCCGTCAGTACCCCGATTCTCGCTTCTGAGACCGCCGTCGGGTTTTGACGTGGCTCTGCAATCTTGGCCTGGCAACTTTGGTAAGATTTTGTCATAAACAGCCATAAATATGGATATATTTTAACGCTTATAAGGTTGCATTCGACATCATGAAGGGCTTCGCGTTCAACCTCATCTTCACCACCGCAAAATCAGATCGCCTTACCTTAGGCCTAATTCAAGGCGCTCCAATGGCCCTGTCTCTAGCCTTACTTTCCACAGCAACTATGCGGAAGTAAGTCGTATTCTTCAAGTTGGATAGAAGTCGTCTCCTAACACTATTTTAATTAATGTGATTGCCTTCTATTCTGGTATGCCTGTATAGAACATAAAAAACTAACTAGATACGGCGATGTTAATTCTTCTCAGGGACCCTTTTCAGTCGCGCAGGGGCCGATACGATCATTGCCATGGCGTATAGCCTCGGTCTTGGTAGGATCCATTCTGCCTCGTTCCGGCGCAGTCTCGCTAATTAGAGCACCTGACAGGCACTGTCAACTTTGTGTTCGCACTTCCTGCTATTAAGAGTATCGACACTCTTGGTAGGAGGAGGTGGCTTATCCTTACCCTGCCGGCCACGGCGGTGCGCGTGGGTGGCGGTGCGCTGTCGTTCTTGATCATCGACAACGACACTAAAATCGGGGTTCTGGCTTTCTTTCGTTTCAGTGGGTGAACTAGACTTACCGGAACACATAGTGTGGACTACCTACTGACCGTGTCTAGTCTTTGCTGCCGCCTACTCTCCGGGAATGGGCCCTATCCCCTTCACCCTCGCGGCTGAGAGTTTTTCCCTGTCGCATCGAGAAGCAGTTAGTGAAACTGGAGGAAGAATCATACCTGTTCGCTAATTATTATAGGGCACTGCGTGGGCAATCTCCATCAACTTCTGTTTGCGGGACTCCTATCAATGTTCTTCCCTAAGTAAGTTCCTACCCCAAAGTCCTGTGACACCAACGCTCATGAATGATACCTGCAGCATCAACTCAAGCCTCGGTGACGCCGAATCACTGGGCCTTATCAGCGGTCTCAATGTCCTGGCCTTCATCCTCGTCTTCCTCCTGTTGGAAGAGACAAAGAGACGCAACCTCGAGGACCTGGATCTCGTATTCGCTGTATCAAAGCACCGTTTTATGAGTTTCCAGATTATGACAATCTTGGCCTTTCGTCGGTATGTCTTGCGTAAGAAGGAGCTGGAGCCTCAATTCTACCATGATTTGATCTGGGACCCGACACGGGCAGATGACAACAGACCGAGGATCGGGGGCGAGCCGGTGGGCAGTATTGAGGAACTACCGCGTGTAGAGGATGCAGAGTCTCTTAGTAGTGATCAAACCCTTCACCCGGAGACTGTTGAGGGGAGACGGCCTACTAACGGGACTCAGCGGGTGGAGAAGACAGGCCCTGTAGAGATTGAGGGGCACATGTACGGGAAATCGATGGGACAAATGTGTTAGAGCTTGAAGGGACAGTGCCGAAACGCCAGGAAGGTATAGTATGTTTGATGAACTGGAGGAGGGAATAGCATTGTTCCATTGACAGACTTTTCCTTAGGATTTAGGCCCGGTAGATCACTCATCTAGAATGGAATAACTGGTCTTGATTTGTGACATTATCTGGGGATGATGGAATCGATTTGTACGTGGAATACTGGCGGAATGCAACAGGAACTCGGTCCGAAACGTCATCTTTTCCTCCCCTAGAGTGACAGGGGTAATGCCAACATGCTTACGACTTCTCGGTCTTGATCAATACTTTGCTAGAACCAGCCTGGACCCCCGTTCAGAACCCATAAATATACCAAAACACGCTAAAATAATTCCCCTGTCTAAGCAATGATCATCTCCTTGAGTGTGACGTCGCAAGGGCCTTAAAAGCTGGAACTTGAAGTGGCCTGGCCCACACCGTTGTTGATCCATGTGGGCCGAGACCGAATATTCGTATTATATCCCGGGTTTTCGTATAAACGAACATCTCGTTGGATCGAGAAGAGGGCGCGTGGGTTGGAACATGATTCTTTGAAGCAGGAAGCTTACGCGTCGTTGTCCTAGTCTTATCAAACCACTATAGGGCGAGGCGTTTAGTCAGGGTTATATATTCACGATGTCTCGTCTTCTTGTTGGTTACCCCTTCATCACAACTCAACCCGGCTTAACCATACAAAACACCCGACAATCCGCCCGATCTACTTCTACATCGTGGGCATCTCCAGTAACTCCGTCATGACCCGTGAATGGCACCCCGGCGCGCTTGCCCAAACCAGTCTCCGCAGCGTCCAATTCCTCTTCGCCTGCATCAGCGCCGCTCTATACGCCGTCGACGTCGCCAACTGGTCCAGCGCCAACCTCCACGTCCACCCCAACTGGATCTACGCCGAGGTCGTCTCGGTGTTATCCGTCGTCAGTTGTTTTGCCCAATGGTGGCTCGCACTGCCTCGCGTGGCGGCGGTGATATGGGATGCCGTGATCTTCTTGCTCTGGCTCGTCACCGTCGCCGTGTTCGCCCAGATTCTTTCCGGCGATAAGGATCCCGAAGGAACGTTTTCGTCAGGAAGAGTCGGTGCTGCGGTTGGGATTGATGGGTTGAATATGGCGTTCTGGTTAGCATTGATCGTGGAGGTATGCTTGTGTTGTGGTGGTCGGCAAAAGTCGGAGCGACAGAAGAAGCCAGAGGTATCGGAGGAATCCACGGCCTTCACTTCAGAGGTCGTGAAAACACCAGAGGAGCAGCCGCCACCTTATAAAAAGGTGTAAACGTCAATCGAAGGTTACTATCCATGAATTGAGCCGTCGACCGTCGAGACCTGACCCAAGCTTGCGGAATGAAAGAGACTTGAAGGACGGATGACATCCCTGGCCAAGAGTTTCATAGTGCTGCAAAAATGCTTTTATAGCTCGTTGTCTCATTGTCTCGGCCGTCTACGACCAGAGGCCGGATTTCATGGCAGATGCAATGATACCTGAACGGGCCATTCAAGCCAGCCCAACATGTCCGGACTAAGCATTCCACGTATTGAGCCGAGTAGATGCTTCGCCCAGCCCTCGATGAACCAGCACTTTTTGAGCGTCTTCAGCAACGGAACGTAATAGGCTAATATCAGCAACGCCTGTGGTTCTTTTCGCTGGAGACAAGCGACAAAGAGGTCATGCATGCGGTATAGCCACCCGAAAACAAACTGGTTTTCCGTGCCGCCGCTGTATCTCCCATTTATGTCGCCGTAGTTGGCCTCGTAGATATCCGATAATGACGAGAGAGCGCGTAAATAGATGATGGTATCGGGCGTGTCGTATGATTCAAGCCACTTCCGGAACTTTTCGAGTGGCTCGACCCATTCGACATGGGGGAACCCCCCGATTAGGTACATGGGCCGAGTATCTTCGTCGGGTTCTGGCGATCCTCCAAGAGGCTCCATGAGACCGGTAAAAAGCGTGGCCGGCTCGATTGTCTGCCGAATCAACCGCACACCGTGGATCAAAGGCAGCCATCGCTGAGGCGCGGTGTCGTCCACGTTGCAGACGAGGAGATCGGTGACGCCTATCGGGCCTGCAGCAAAGGCACAGTAGCACACAAGGACCGCAGAAACGTATAGGGCACCGCAATTGGTTTCGTCCAGGCTTGGTAACGTTCTGTTCAGCTCGAGCAGGCCAGTTTCTGAGTGGTGGCGAGCAAGGGCAAGGTACTGGGCGTGCCGATCGCCGTTGCTAGTCTCTGAAAAAGCCAGATGGTACCCAGCCAATCCGTAAGTGAGGTGCAGCACGAAATGATATGATATGCCAATCTGGGGAACATTACGCTCCCAGAATCGGGCGATGCTGGAGTTCGTGTCTGGGGAATCATGAAGGCTCGACGCTGTGTGAGTAATAAATTGGAGGAGCAGCTCGGCGTCGGCGACATTGAAGGAGCACGGCATTGACTCCGAGACGGTCGACGTCGATGCCGGCGTGGTGACGGTCGAGGACGGCGATGTGCCGGTTCTCTCCGCCGGCTGCGGAAGCGGCTTCGCTAGAGTTGCCCAATCCTTGCGCGGCCGTCCCGGACCCCGGCGCGGCGCGGTGGATGACTCTCCTCCGTGATTGGCACCAACCTCGACAGCTGAACCTTTCGGCGCCGGATCCTCGCTGGGCGGCGGCAGCGGCGCAAAGTCGCAGGGGATGCCGAAGCGGACGCAGTTGGAGCAGACGGGCTTCACCTCGTCGCACTGGAGGGCAGTTAGCTTGGCGACCGCGCGAATGCGGCGGGAGTGCCGGAGTCGACCTACCTTGACTTTGCGTCTTTTGCAGTTGAAGCAGCCGTTTCGAGATTTGCGATGCGGTCTCCTGGCCAGCTTCGAGACTCGCCCGGTTCCCGGGCTTTCCGGCGGTTGATGCGGCGGTGTCATCTCTGGGGGGGACTCTTACTGTTAGTACCCGGCGCGAGCGCCCAGCTGCCGCTCGATGGTCGACGAGATCAAGGCTGGCTGAT
Source organism: Neonectria magnoliae (assembly GCA_037954305.1). Taxonomy (NCBI): domain Eukaryota; kingdom Fungi; phylum Ascomycota; class Sordariomycetes; order Hypocreales; family Nectriaceae; genus Neonectria; species Neonectria magnoliae. The sequence continues at coordinate 368,702 of JAZAVK010000011.1, read as the reverse complement.
CGCAGGGAGTTCTAGCTATGGAAACAACTCTCGATCGCTGCTGCCAGGTCTTGAGACCTTTAGAGACCTTCCGAACAACCGGAGATGTTCACGGCTTCACCGGGCGGAAGCGCCGGAGGAGTCTCACCTCTGCGGCCCCACACGGGTTGAGACCTCAGACAGCCCAATTTCCAGGTCCTACGGAACAGCGAGAAATCCAGAGAAGATCGGACGGGACGGCGAGAAGACAGCGCGCGCGCGTTCGAGAGGTCGCAGGGGAAGTATCCAGCAGCCGATTGTTAGTCCAACCACGGCACACGACAGCAGCGCCCCAGATATGAGACAGACGTGTGGGTGTGGAGCCAGTGGAGGACTCGGGAAGTGGGAGTGGGAGAGGGAGAGAGAGCGAGGGCACAAGCAGGAGTTGGGAAGCTGTCTGTCCGCCCGCTAACCTACGGGACGCAATACGGAATGCGAAAATGGAAGAAGTCGAGGCTTGAAGCGGATCTCCATGTACACGCAGGTCGGGGACTTTGTTGAGGGAAGAAAGGTCGAGGTCGGCCAGGTACCAGGTAAGCGGAGTTAACGGCCGTCTATGGGGTTTTCGCATCTGCGAGCGAAAACCATGGCCGATTTTCGCGATACTCGAACGCGAAAACACGCCCCTAACGAATGCCGCTTTTAGAAACTGTCTCTTCTTCGCCTTGAGATGGGATACTATGCGCTGACCGGATGATCCTTTTTCTACGGATGAAATGCTCCGTTGGAGAGGGTTTGCCTTTCAGGTTTAAAATCTCACCAACCCTCATTACTGAGGTTCCGTCTGAGTCGATGGATGCGATACACCACCTACACTCTAGCCTCATCATCCCTTTCTTACGTGAGGCCACCTCTCGGGATAAACAGAGCGGCGATGACACTAATCCTCAACTGGGCCGCGAGTACTACAAGCACACCTGGCAAGACGGGGCCAAATTTCACGAGGTACGAAGTACGAGCGAGACACGACCGCCAAGAACCAACAGCTTCATCGAGCTGACGACGCGTTCAAGTTTGCGCCAGTGCGGCCCCCGCTCCACTCGCCTTTGCTGAGAAGGACCGAGCTATAATTATATGGCACTTGCTCTGCGCAGTTCTGAGTTGAGATCTCGAGGAACAAACAAAATGCTGACTGAGTCGGAACGACGGGTGTGCTTGGGGTCCTCGGAGTCTCGGTACTTGGGATGTCCCCGAAGTTGCAGTGCCAATGCCACTTGGGTCTGCGAATACGACGTATTGTTTAAATTCTCCGAATAAGCCAGCCCAATACGCATCCACTGTCGGCTTATTTCTGAGCACGGGATTGGATCACTCGACAAAAAGAACCTTGTTCTCAGCAACGGCAAGTAATCAACTGCAGAACCGCCGCTTTGTCATGGAGGATATTCTTAGTGAAAACCGCCTTTGACAAAGTCCCTGCTGACGCTCTCACTTTGCTCTACGCCCCGTCCGCATTGCCCGGGCATGCAGTGATGACGCTCCGCCGCCAGGGAATTGCGGGCAGCGATCCAGTGGATCGGCTTGCGCAAGGCGCGGCCTCCGCGCGGCGGGGGAAACATCCAGGCCGGGTTCCGTGAAGACGGCCTCTAATTTACGGCGGGAGAGTGTCTAAGCTTTGAGTGACCGTTGGCCATGGATGTGCTACGCCAAAACACTTCGTCTTCGCTTTGTGAGCGAATGCGAACAGACGGGCAAAACTCCGTTCCGTGTGCAAATGCGAGGACTCTGGGATTAGTCAATCGTTTCTCATCTGGACTCCTCAAAGCACAGTATGAAACTTGCTATGTCTACTGCTATGGAACCTGGAATCCATGTCTCTGGCTGACTAAATAATCTGCCAGTCCCGCCGGCTCCGCTGTTATTCGTTAGGGACAGCACCTTCTTGACCAACTTACCGCTTCCAGCTGCCCTGAACGTCATCGCCGGACTCCCATCGCCCCCCAACTGACCTGGCCTGGCCCCAATTCCCCCCCCCCCCCCTTCACGGCCTCACCTCTCTTCCGAAACTCCTCCTGCTCTCGCTCTCCGTCTCCGTCTCCGGCTCCGTTCTCGACAGACGGACGGTACCGAAAAGCCATGTCTTCCTTCCGCCTGATCATTGAAGACGGCCAGTTCCGCGATGGCCACGGCCGCCAGGTCGTCCTCCGGGGCATCAACGTCGCCGCCGACGCCAAGCTCCCCAGTGAGCCCGACCAGCCATCCCACGTTGGCACCGACTTCTTCGACGGTGATAACGTCTCCTTCCACCAGCGTCCGTTTCCCAAGGAAGATGCGCGCATGCACTTTGCGCGCATCAAGCGATTTGGCTACAACACCATCCGTTATGTCTTTACCTGGGAGGCCATCGAGGCGGCTGGGCCGGGGAAGTACGACGAGGAGTTCATCCAGCACACCATCGACATCCTACGAATAGCCAAGGACTACGGCTTCTATATTTTCATGGACCCGCATCAGGATGTGTGGTCGCGCTTCACCGGTGGCTCTGGCGCTCCGCTGTGGACCGTCTACGCCTGTGGTCTCAACCCCCAGAGCTTCGCCGCCACCGAGGCCGCCGTCGTTCACAATACATATCCCAAGCCCGACGAGTTCCCCAAGATGATCTGGTCGACCAACTACTACCGACTCGCGGCCGGCACTATCTTCACCATGTACTTCGGCGGAAAGGACTTTGCGCCAAAGTGCATCATCGACGGACTCAATATTCAAGATTACTTGCAGGGCCACTTCATGGCGGCTTGCGGCTATCTCGCTAGGCGAATACACGAGGCCGGCGATCTCGAGAACGACGTTGTCATTGGTTGGGAGAGCATGAACGAGCCCAACAGGGGCATGATCGGTTATGTGGATCTGAACGTGATTCCCAAGGAGCATCCGCTGAAGAAGGGAACATGCCCCACGATGTGGCAGACTTTCCTGACGGGAATGGGGCGCGCCTGTGAAATTGATACCTGGGAGATGGGCGGCTTGGGTGCTTATAAGAGCGGGTCTAAGCTCGTTGATCCTCACGGTGAGATTGCTTGGTTACCGGCCGACTACGATGACTCAAGATATGGATGGAAGCGCGACCCTGGCTGGAAGCTCGGAGAGTGCATCTGGGCTCAGCACGGCGTCTGGAACACCGAGACGGATACCCTGCTTCTGAAGGATTACTTTGCGAAGAACCCGAATACTGGCAAGACCATTGATTACCCAGAATTCACCAACACCTACTTCATGGACGCTTGGCGCAAATATGTCCAGACCTGCCGAGCGTCTCACAAGGACTGCATAATGCTGATGCAGTACCCCACGCTTGAGCTGCCGCCACAGATCAAGGGCACAGCGGACGACGACCCCAACATGGCATTCACCCCTCATTACTACGATGGCATCACCCTCATGACGAAACACTGGAATAGTACCTGGAACGTGGACGTGGTTGGTGTGCTACGCGGCAAGTATCTTCACCCGGCGTTGGCGATCCGAATCGGAGAGACGGCGATCCGAAACTGCCTGAGAGATCAACTTAAGACCCTGCGGCAGGAGGGCATTGACCGTATAGGCAAGCATCCCTGCGTGTTGACTGAGTTTGGAATTCCGTATGACATGGACGACAAGAAGGCCTACAAGACAGGCGACTACACAAGTCAGTCTGCGGCCCTCGACGCAAACTACTTTGCGGTCGAGGGATCAGGCATTGAGGGTGCCTGCTTGTGGGTTTATGTCGCTGGGAACGACCACGAGCACGGCGATCAATGGAACGGGGAAGACCTTTCCATTTTCTCGGTGGATGACAAGCTTCTGCCCGAGTCACCTGTCCCGGATTTCTCTCAATCAACGACAAACCTCGCGAAGACGTCTACATCTCCCGGTGGAGACGCGGCGGATGATCGAACCGTCACGCCAAACAACCTTAAGCAGACGCTCACTACCCCTTCCATCAGCTCCATGCCGTCGACCAAGGACCCCGAACTGACGAATGCGCCCGGATATCGCGCTGCCGAGGCCTACGTCCGACCGACGCCCACAGTCGTCTATGGCGATATCATATCGTCCGGCTTCAACCTTCGGCAATGCGCATTCGAGCTGAAGCTTTCCGCACCCAAGGCGGCGCCAGAGGAGACACCCACCATTGTGTTCCTCCCCGACTACCACTACCCCAAGGATCAATGCGAGGTGGTGGTCTCGTCGGGCAAGTGGGAGCTCAGCACGGACGACGACGAAGGGACGATGCTCCAGAGACTCAAGTGGTGGCATCTTGAGGGGGAGCAGACCATCAAGATTTCCGGGCTCGTGCGGAAACATAATGGGCCGGAGGGATCGGCCGAAGACGCTGGATACCTGGAGCAGTGCCAGAAGGGATATGGGGGATGCTCTGTGATGTAATGTTTGCTTTGAGAGGGCGATTGTTTGCTGTGTTGTATCGTTTTGGATTCATCGCCTTCCATGGTAGATGCGTAGCAGGAGTTGGGGCTTGTCTTATATATATATATATATATATATTCGCGCTTCTTGGGCATACGAGGTCGACTTGAGAGTACTTGGGGTAGATTGCCTGGCATCTAGAGTGCGGTTTTTATCCAGCTGAATTACTGCTGACAGTACGACTCTCATAGGGACTCTTGCTCCTGGATATTTAAGTGATATTCCTCAACTGTCGACTCCAATCTCAACCTTCGCATCCCCCATTCAACCAGCCTAGTCTGGACATTACTTTGCTCGCTTGTCGGTAATAGCGCCCTTTCGGCTGGCGCCCCCCGTCTTAGTGCCGCGCCACTCGATCTAGGACGGGAGTGAGTATCCAATGTCTCGGTCAGTTGCGCGATGTCGACTTCATTTCAACCCAAGGCAGACAGGCTATGATGCCCCGCTCGCTCCGTTCTGTCTCGGAGTCAGACCTCGACCTTTGTGTTTCCATGGCCTGGGCTCGCTTTTGTGCCTATCGTTCTCTTCTCTTTCTCTCTGTGCGCCCGTATACGCCCCCTTGCAGTGCGACATTGTTCAGGGACCGCTGTGATTGCTCTCTCGTATTCTCTGCTCGTGTCGCCAAAGGCTAGTGCCCGTCGACGGGACGACCAGGGGAGGGCTGCTAAGGGCTTATGGCTGATTGATCTAGGCGTTCTTGGACTTTTGAGTGACGGGAACGAAGAGCAAAGGAGAGAGAGTCCAATGGATCCAGTCGCGACAATGTGATGCAACTGCAAACTGCACGCTGGATGCATGCAGAGAGAGCTGCAGACGGCACACAGGATCCCCTCGCAGTGAGAGACGCGATTCGCTGGGGTGCGCTGCTGCACACCATCTTTGGCACCATCGCAGGTGCTGCTAAGCGCCAGACGCCTGGCTGGCTGGCGGGGGGACGAGTTGGACTTTCCGTCTGTCGGGGGGGCTCCGTCTCTATGCGACAGTGAGGTGGGGGGATCCTAGGGTCGGGAGGGGAGACCGCTAACGTTGCGCCCCTGATAAGCAGTCAAGCAGTGGAAGCTCGCTAGGTACCTACTGTAGCTTCACTATGTAGTAGCTACTGTAGGTACCTAAGGTCCTCAATCAGCAACTGACAACTGCCAACTGCTCACTGCCCTGCCCGCACATCCATGTCGGCCTGACCCACCACCTCCCTCCACTCCCACGCCATGCGACTCCACTACCACCCACTACAGCCCCAGGCCATGAACAAGAAGACTGGTGGTGCTTGATATGCTCGCGACGGCTTTCTCGTCGGATCACTCCCGTCTGCATCCACGTCCACGCCCGCCTCCAATTACCATCTGCCGCAGGCTCGGGCTCGGGCTCAGCCTGCTCAGGTTCAAGGCTCGTCTTTGCTCCTTCCCCGTCGTCTCGTCTCGGGCCTCGGTGAACGCACAAGGCTCGCGCCGTCCCATGCCCGCCTTCTCCTCCTCCTCCTCCACCACCTCCACATTCGCACATCCACACCTCATCCTTCCACGACGACCAACATCCTCCCCGGGTCCAGCGCCTACGTCCAGCGCCAGTGTCAGCCTCTGCGCCTACCACGACACCGTCTTAGTGTCCCCCCAACCCCCCCGGCCTTGGGCTTGCTGTCGTCCGCCCTGCCCCTGCCGACCCGTGCGACCGCCAATACTAACGCCGCGTCGGCTCACTTCCTCTCCTCCCCGTCCCGTCCCATTCTCAGCCTCGAACTTGCATCCGAAGACTTCCACCGTCAACGTCGCCGCTACTCCTCCCTCCCTCCCCGTCGCCGTCCGCCTCGCCGCCCCGACACCTCAAGACGCCCGCCTTCCCGCCCGGCCCTGCTTAATCGATCCCTCGAGGCGGGCTGCCTCCCGCGCCGCCCAACATGTTCCCGGCAAGCCAGAGACATGTCTCGGCCAACGATCCCACGAGGCCGTTCCAGGTCCCTCCCCCTCCTCCCCCGATGGGCGCTCCGAACTCGAACCAGCAGATGAACAACATGACCAGCTTCCCGCCTCCGCCTCCCCGATATCCCGCCGCCCCGGGCTCCTCCGCACCCGGTGTCATGCTCCCCCCACCACCCGGACCGCCCCCAGGGAGCGCCCACGGCCCGCACCCGCCGTGGCATGGCACCTTTGGGCGCATGTACGATGGACGCCCGGGCTTCAACATCCCGCCGCCGCCCGGACAGCACCAGCCGTACAACCCAAAGTTGCACGCTCAGATCGCGACGGGGCAAACACTCGCCATCCCGCCGCCGCCGCCGCCGAGCGAGCAGATGAGTGCGACGTACATTCCGCAAGGCGACACGTATGGAGAGGGCGTGGGTATTCCCGCCTTTGGACTCGAAGACCCAACCCTGACCGCCAGCTCACAGGCGTCGTGGTCGGTGATGACTCCCCAGAGTGGCACCGACACCAACACGACTACCCCGATGGACGACCCTAACTCGAGGGACCGACTCTACCCGACCAGCACTGCCCAGGTCCGCGGGGTGTCCAATTCTTCGAACGCGACCTCCGCCGGCTCCATCACCCCGGAGGTGGCTGCCCAGTGGCCCTTGGATACCGTCCTGATTTGGCTGGCCAAGAACCAGTTTTCTAGGGACTGGCAGGAGACTTTCAAGTCACTTAACCTCCATGGGGCCCAGTTCCTGGAGCTTGGCAGCGGCCACGGAGGTCGTGGCAACTTTGGAATGATGCACCAGCAGGTGTATCCCAAGCTCGCCCAAGAATGCACCAACAGCGGTACCGGCTGGGACCAACCGAGAGAGCGAGAGGAGGGAAAGCGAATGCGACGCCTCATCCGAAGTATTGTAACCGGACGAACAGCTGAATCTGTAAAGAGTGCTCCTCCGCACGTACGAAAAGAGTCATTGAACGGTGGACATGGGAATACCCTTTCAAGTGCTGGAACAGACCCCATGGACTCGCCGAATGTGCGTGTTTCCTGTCGAACACCTCGCCATTCGTTGCTAACCGATGATTCAGACCCCTCTTACCGCGCCTACCCCTGGCTTTAGTAGTCGACGATTCTCGCAGACGAGATCGACAACAATGCCCACCTCACTCAATAGTGCCGACACGAGTCACCGAAACATTCTCAAGCACGTCGAGACCGACGGACCCCGGCGCCACAGCCCGAATGTTAGTGAGTCTGGCGAGGGGGCTACGTTTCGCGGTGCCGCGGCCCGTTCGACGAGCCCCAACGGCAGTCCTAGTCTTCCACCTGCCTTGTTCTCTTCCTCAACTACCCCTGTTCTCTCTGCCTCGCCCAATACGATGAAGACTGGACATAGGTCCCGAAGCAGCATAGACTCCGTGTCCTCAAATGCGGCCATCTATGGATCCGGCGTACCATCCGATGCAGCATCAATGTTAAGCCGAGGTATGAATTTTGGAGAAGCCGTTCACAGTGGCCGGAACCACGACGTGCGGTCCAGGGGCTCTCCCCTTGACTCCGAGTTGAAATCTGCCGGGGTGGAGACTCCGTCATCAGCCAAGAATTCCAAAAGCTTCCTTAGCTTCTTGTCGAGGAAGAACAGACAGAAGGACGATGCGTACCCCTCGCCCGAAGAGATGGACGGCTCTCCGACCTCACCCGCGGGCAGTATGAAACCTATGGGATTAGGGGTCAGAGGCGCCAATGGTAGCGATCTTAATCTTGACCGACCTGGCTCAAGTGTTGGCCCTGAGGACAGGAACGGGTATTACGCGCAGAACCGACCAAGAAGAGTAAACCCCGTGAGGACATATGTACTTGCCACGATGGACTACTGGAATTACCGAATGTGCGACATTACGGAAGCTGATACGGCGAGCGAGATTCGCCAAGCCGTCTGTTTGCATCTAGGGCTCGGCGACCATGAGAATTCTTTGGTCTACCTGACCGAGGTCGGCAAGTTTGACCACGCTGATCCTCTAGATGACCAGCAGGTACTCACAAACAAGCGAGTCAAGGGGGACTCGCTGGGAAGCCTCAAGTTCTTCGTCACCCCGCCAGGGGTTCCTCCTGTCACCAGCAGCCTCTCGGTGAACACGAACGTGCCGGCGTCCTTGTCTCCTGGCTTTTTGGCCCCGGGCACGTCCGCCGAGGACCCAAGACACAACCTCCGGCAGAGGTCGAGCTCTTCACCACCAACCTCTAGGTCTAATACCTTGACGACCGACGACAAGATCGATGAGCAGACACTGGCGCAGGAAGCTAACACGTACCGGGCTGAGATGGAGAGGAAGCAGCGCGAGTATCTTGCGAAGCGAAAGCAGGTCGCTAAGGGCAGCCCGTCTGATACAGTTGGTCCTGGTATTGTGGGCAGGAACGTTGATTTCGACCAGCCCAGAGAGTCGCCCTACGAGGACAAACGATCTGATCAACTATTCCCTCAACGACGACCTCCGGCACCTCCTAGCGATCCGTCTGCAACCCTGACCAAGGTTAACTCTTTGAGCAAGAAGACGGGCCACAGTATACGCTCGTCCAGCAGCAGCCTTGATGGGTATCCTACGCCAAGACACCCGATTCCATCGACGGGAGACGGTGAAATGGCGGAGAAGAACAGGAGGTCCAAGTTTGTTCATCAGCCACAGCAAGTGCAACAGCATCAGCAGCCACATCAGCAGCAACCGCACCAGCAGCAACCGCACCAGCAGCAACCGCAACAACAGCCGCAACAACAGCAACAGCAAGGGAACAATGCGACCGGCATCGGAGCAGCCCTTGCGGGGATGGGCAGGAACCTGAGTGCGATTGGGCAGTCTACTGCCAATGGCCCTCGAGGAACGTCTTCCAACGGAGTCATCGAGAAGACGTCGCAGAGAGGTAAGGCAGCCAAGTCCAGCGTTGATCTTACTAGGTCCAGTTCCGGCCACGGCAGCCCAAACTTGTCATCGGCGGCGCCCCGGACTCTTAATTGGAGTCAGGGCAACCTGCCCTTCGTCGTGCCGGACTACTCGCCCGGCGGGACACCCTTTTTGCCTGGTGACAAGCCCATGAATGCATTGGAAGCTAAGAGTTACAATACAGCACCACGGCCATCTTCACCAACAGAAATAAGCCCCAGCTCGACGAGGTCGAGGAAGTCATTCCCTCCGAAACAGCCACAGCGCAAGAAGTCATCTGGTCCAGACCTCGACTTCGACGACGACATGGATGTGCACTTCTCAAAACCCGCGGCGCCACCGCCGCCTGCTGACGATGACGGTGATGATGATTCCGACGATGGCCTCTTCGCGATCCCGTTGGCGGGTCGGAACAAGAGCAAAGCTGCCAGAAACCCACAGGGCCAGGGTGGGGATGGCGAAGACAAGCGGCCGAGCTTAACCTTGAATACGAAGAAGGTGACCTTCAACTCGCCGCAGTCATACCCAAGCGCCGTCACGCCCAACGGTAGCGACGACATGGGAAGCAGTTCACGAAGACCTCCGGCAACCCCTCGTTCCGATACCCGGGAGCCTGATGACAAAGACAAACTTGGTCGACGCAAGTCGTTCATTGAGAAAGACGTTTGGGCGAACCGTCCTCCAACTGACGCTCTGCTCAACAACCTCGATGACTTCTTCCCCAACTTGGATCTTGACCAACCTGTTCTCGAGGATGGCGCCGAGCCGGGAGAGCTGCCTCCTTCGCCCATCGCTGAGGGAGAAGAGCCTCTGAGCCTCTCCAGGATAGCATCCGAGTCACAAGCGCCTCCTCTGGCTAACCCACCAACTGCCCCTCTGCCATCAATCCCACCGGCCCGACAGCCATCCTTGTACAACGAGAATGATACGCTGGGCTCGGATGAGTCGACTCTCAAGGCTTTGGAACGGCCTAGCTCGGTGGCTATGAGGAGCCTGCGCCGTTCTGGTGGACTAGGACGTATGAAGTCGATTCGAGAAGTGGCTCGGGGCGCTCACGAGGCCAACAGACGATTTGCTGGCCCGTCACAGCCGGGAGCACAAACATCGGGCAACATCATGCGCCGCAAGAGCACCAAGATGTTCAATGCCAACATTGTGCAGATTCGGCCAGACCGCCGTGGCAGCATGATCATGCCACAAATCCCCCAAGACACTATTCCAAAGAGGCAGACGACGTTCCGCTGGTTCAAGGGTCAGCTCATTGGCAAGGGCACCTATGGCCGCGTGTACCTGGGTATGAATGCTACGACTGGAGACTTCTTGGCTGTCAAGGAAGTCGAAGTCAATCCCAAGGCCGCGAGCGGTGACAAGGCAAAGATGAAGGAGCTGGTCGGGGCCCTTGATCAGGAGATCGACACGATGCAGCACCTAGACCACATCAACATTGTGCAGTATCTCGGATGCGAACGCAAGGAAACTAGCATCAGCATCTTCCTCGAGTATATCTCCGGTGGCAGCATTGGGTCGTGTCTCCGCAAGCATGGCAAATTCGAGGAGTCCATCGTCGCGTCGCTGACCCGACAGACACTCTCTGGATTGGCGTATTTGCATCGCGAGGGTATCCTGCACCGTGATCTCAAGGCAGACAACATCTTGTTGGACGTGGATGGAACTTGCAAGATCAGTGACTTTGGCATCTCGAAGAAGACAGACAACATCTACGGCAACGACAAGACGAACAACATGCAGGGCTCGGTGTTCTGGATGGCGCCTGAGGTGATTCGGTCACAGGGAGAGGGATACAGTGCCAAGGTGGATATTTGGAGTTTGGGCTGCGTGGTGCTGGAGATGTTTGCGGGCAAGCGGCCGTGGGCCAAGGAGGAGGCGGTTGGCGCCATCTACAAGATTGCCAACGGCGAGACGCCCCCGATCCCCGAGGATATTCAGGGGACGCTTGGGCCGCTGGCGGTAGCGTTTATGATGGATTGTTTCCAAGTGTGAGTGCTCTTTTTGCACATAACAGTCCGAGCAACTGGTTGACTAACAACGGCAACAGCAACCCCTTCGATCGTCCAACAGCGGATGTGCTCCTCTCACAGCATCCATTCTGCGAGCTTGATCCTAACTTCAACTTTTACGACACCTCTCTGTACGCCAAGATTAAGCCGATGAAGAAAGAAGATGGACGAAAACCTTAGCTAGGGAAGATGCGAGAGACGGGATTAGTTTGGTTCGGGTCTTTTCTGATTTGGACGCCATGCAGGCCTCCGTAAATAGCAAGGCGACGGCGATTGTTTTCGTGAGATGCAGAGTCGAAAAGGAGGAACAAGGCGTGGCGTTTTTCGGGTTTGGTCTGGGTCCCTGTAACTGTTACTGCTTCCGTGGGCGGCAATAGATGGGACCAATCGCGTATAAAAGGCATGATGGGAATGACACGACAGCTTTTGCTGTGTACGATATGATTGCGGGCGTGTTTGTATCGCTTTTGTTTAGCTGAGATACCTTCCTACGCACCTGTAGGTAAATGCAGTTATGGAGAGGACAAAAGTAGTATCGGGATCTATTTGATTGGTGATGCAACAATGCGGCCTGATATGTCGTGATACGTAGCGATTGATTGTGACGATAAAAGTGGCGTGGGCTTTTTGCGTGCGGAGACAACGGCGATGAGCAAGTCAGTTAAGAGACATGGCAAGCGGAGACGGGTGCTCACACATGTGGGATAAAGATTGGCGTTCACGGGATGCTGGTGTGTCACTGTGGCATGTGAGAATACTACCCTGCTGTGGCTGCTTCGAGGGATGGATGGGTTTAGTAAGGTTTGGGATGCCTATACTTGACCCTTGGGGGGAAGGGCAGGTTCTCCTCCGTTGGTCAAAAAAGGAGCTGCGGAGGTTGAGGCTCCGGGCTAACGGCGAACGCGGAGGTTCAATGAAGGTTTCCCAGTCGGCGTTTGGTGCAGGACGTACGGAGCAGGTACGGAGCAGGTACGGAGCATAAGTGTGTTAAGCTTGAACGGCGGCGCGGCAAGAGCGGGCGGGGTGGGCACCTCGTATTCTCCGCCTATCCCGCCATGGAGTGCATAACGCCAGGAGCGGGATCCTTGTTTGGGAATGGCGGCGTGTGCTGCTGTCTCCTGTAATCTGAAGCCTGAATATCAGCAACTGGGTGCCAAGTTTTGGCGGATTTAGTAGGACGAGAAGGGGGAAGGGAGAGAGATAGACTGAGGAGGGATAAGTTATGCCTTGATATCAAAAATGACATTTGCAGCCAAGTGGATAAAGAAAACATGATGATAAAGAGGAAGATTCCAGAGAGTGGGGTGAGACATGTTCCAGTTCGGAATGCGGGGCGTCTAAGTATTCCACACACAGGCAAGTGTCTCGCAGGAATCAGCCTCGCCTGAACGGTATGTTTAGGAATGATTTGTTTCTGGGTTGAGCTATGGATACGGATTGCTTATATTGCATGCTGCCCTCATCAAGTTCTTGGACAAAGTCCAGTTTGCTCGGACAAATCCGCGGTGGGTTATGAGCCATTGAGCTCCGTTCCGCGGATCGGTTGCAGGTGGCTCTAAAGGGATCGCTGCGGTGGAGCCTATGGCATTCGTGCGTCGTTCGCCTGGACATGCCCGCGAAGCTTTTGGGATGCTACTGACATTGACTATTTCTGTGGTTACACCGCATTGTAACACGATGAAGGAAGAAGATTTCGAATATTTCTCCTAGTTACATCAGACTGTTGTGAACGAGGTCACCTATAGCCTTAGTTAATGTTTTCCTTCCAACAATGCCTTGGATATTGGGATTTTCCACGCCGGGGTACCTTGGTCCAGTCGGAATACGTCCCTTCGGTCCCCACGTGTCCCCCGATATTCGTCCATCCATCCATTCGACCTCCTTGCACCTGCACCTGCAATTATAGCACGCTGGAGGCACTGTACCTCCGACAAGGCCGCCCTGTGCTAGTGCTAGTGGCTGCCCCAAAACCTCCCTGCGGTGCGGCTGGGACCCTTGTTCTTGGCCTCTCCTTTCCACCTTCCATCCCGTTGCAACACTAGACTGCTGGGTATACGTATACGCAATACCCCCGTCGCTTTTCGAGACTGCATCGCTTGTTTCTTTCTCCTAATACATTGGTTCGCTCGCGGTTTATCTGTTACCGATAGAGCTTCGTCTTTCGTCCTTCGTCCTTCGTCCCGCCGAGATATGTCGTCCTCACAGCCATCAAGCTAAAATTAAAATAAAATAAAACGACAATCGATTCCACGCCTACACGGCCGGCCTCGAACTCTTACAGGCCCGCACGACCCGATCCAATCCCCCTCAAAGCCTCGCTTAAGCGAGCCACGACCAACCGTAATGTCCCGCCGACGATACCGTCTCTTCACCATATGCGCCGTCGTCATCCTCTTTCTCGTCTACCGCACTCTCCAGACCTCGTGGACCCGGTCCGCCGACACCTACGACTCCAGATACTCCTCTCCAAAGTCTCCCGACCAACCCCTCGCTGGCGACGGCACCGATCAGACAGACCTTTCTGGACATGCCTCGCCGCCGTTGCTGGCCGACGAACAGGACGAGGCGGCCAAGAGGCTACATGATACTGCTGTCCTTGACGACAAGCCCAAGTATGATGGCTCCTCCAACCAAGCCGCCGAGGACGTGACCTTGGCGCCCCCCGTTGAAGTAGCCAACGACGATGGAGAACTTGTCGACGAGAGAGCACCCGAGATCCCCAAAGTCCATTGGAGTGACCCGCCTCTAGATAACCAGAACCTGGCGCATGCTCCCGAGGACGCAAAACTCCCGCGGGAGCACTGGACCAGGCCCAGAGAGAACTTCCCTATCCCTGAAGGCTCCTTGATCCCTATCCCTAGTGGCACTCCCAAGAAGATCCCCAAGATCCAGTACGACTTCGGTACCGAGTCTGAAAAGGCCAAGACGACACGCACCATGCGCCTGGGTCGTGTCAAGGCTGAACTGGAACGCGCTTGGTCCGGCTACCGTAAATACGCCTGGATGCACGATGAGCTGTCTCCCTTGTCCAACCAGTTCCGTGATCCGTTTTGCGGCTGGGCCGCTACCTTGGTCGATTCCCTCGATACCCTCTGGATTGCCGGCATGAAGGATCAGTTCGACGAGGCGGCGAAAGCGGCTGGCGGAATCGACTTCACCTTTACCCCCAAGAATGACATTCCCGTCTTCGAGACCACTATCCGTTACCTGGGAGGTCTGTTGGCCGCCTACGACGTCAGCGGTGGCCCCGACGGCGATTACGAGATCCTCCTTACCAAGGCCGTTGAACTCGGCGAGATCCTCATGGGCATCTTCGACACCCCTAATCGCATGCCGATCCTATTCTACGTGTGGCGTCCGCCCTACTCATCCGAGCCTCACCGCGCCAACTCTGTCGGCATCGCTGAGCTCACCACTCTGTCCATGGAGTTCACACGTCTCGCGCAGCTCACGGGGACCGCCAAGTATTACGACGCCATTGATCGCATCACCAATGCCATTGTGCTGATGCAGGCGGAAGGCCACACCGACATTCCCGGCCTGTTCCCAGAGCGCATCGATGCTTCGGGCTGCAACAAGACCGCCACTACCATCAGGAACAAGCTCAGCGAGGAGGCGCAGAAGCAGATAGACTCAGAAGAACTGGCTGTACCGCCTCAAGGCTTCGAGCCCAAAGCCGAAAAGAAGTTGAACGCGAGGGCTGTGATTCCTGCTCCTGATGCTGATGCCGAGAAGAGCGAGACCAGCAGCTCGGACCGTGCTTCGATTCCTCCTGTTGCTCCTCCCGACGCCCCTCTTGATGCCCTTCGTGATGCTCCTCTTGGTGATCCTTTTTACACT
Source organism: Neonectria magnoliae (assembly GCA_037954305.1). Classification (NCBI taxonomy): domain Eukaryota; kingdom Fungi; phylum Ascomycota; class Sordariomycetes; order Hypocreales; family Nectriaceae; genus Neonectria; species Neonectria magnoliae. The sequence continues at coordinate 353,575 of JAZAVK010000011.1, read as the reverse complement.
CCTCCTTCGAGTGATGAGCAGGGAGACGCGACGAGTACCCCAAGGACGCCGCCTCTCTCGGCCGACGGATCTACGTCCAAGTGGGATTGTGTGCCCCAGGGCCTCATGCCCGCTACCCACGGAGGTGCACAGTACCACATGGGAGGAGCGCAGGATTCAGCTTACGAATATTTCCCCAAGGTTCGTCGAGACATATTAATTCCTTCGAATATTACTGACCCTACCAGCAATACCTCTTGTTGGGTGGCCTGGAGCCCAAGTACCAGAAGCTTCACGAAGATACCGTTGATGCCATCAACGAGCGGCTTCTCTATCGACCTATGATCGACGAAGACTGGGATATCCTACTTCCTGCTAAACTCACCGTTGAAGGAAGGGACCGCAAAAAGACCGTGTTCTCCTATGAACTCACCCACTTGACATGTTTCATTGGCGGAATGTACGGGCTGGGCGGCAAAATCTTTAACCGACCAGAAGATATTGAAACGGCCAAGAAGCTTACTGATGCTTGTGTGTGGGCATATCAGTCCACGGCCACGGGCATCATGCCAGAGTTTGCCCATCTGGCTCCTTGTCCCTCTCTAGAAAAGTGCGAATTCAACGAGACCGCTTGGTGGGAATTCCTCGATCCATCGATTGAATGGCGGAAGGGTGAAATGGCCAAGTGGGAGAAGAACCAGGCCGAGGCCGCAAAGCAGACGAGCCTGGAAACTGACGCTCTGAGGAAACAAGACGCGAACAGCGCCGAGGGCAGGGAGGAACATGATATTGGCGAGCCCAGCACGGACGTGAACCACATCCACCGACCGGACGACCTAAGCATTGCTTCGGAATCAAAGCCGATAGCAGAATCGAACCCAGATTCGAAAGCTAAGGATATCTCCTATGCCCGTCTACAAAAGAGGGGAAAGAGGGCCGGTGGTATTCCGATGCCGGAGCTGGACACAGAGTTGTCGGCTCCCAAGGGAGAAACTGGCTCTGAGCTTCCAGATTCCCTCAAGAAGAAGTTGCATGTGGCTGCCGAGAGATGGAAGGAGGCGAATCCAGACGAGGAGGACCCTGGATACATTGCTCCGCCTCCGACTAAGCCTATAACATCTTATAAGCCAATGACTCATGAGGAGTACGTCAAGAACAAGCTGAGCAGAGAGGCTCTGCCTCGGGGATACACGGATATTGAAAACGAGGCGTACATTCTTCGGTAAGTTTCCTATGCACGCAATCGCTCTTTGCACTTTAAGAGAATAAAACTAACAATGCATGGTAGACCCGAGGCTATAGAGTCCGTTTGGTACATGTACCGCATCACCGGTGATCCGGAGTGGATGGACAAAGGCTGGAAGATGTTCGAAGCCACCGTTGCGGCGACGCGAACCGAGTTCGCCAACAGTGCCATCGACGACGTTATGGTCACCTCGCCTGGCCTCAAGGACGAGATGGAGAGTTTCTGGATCGCCGAGACACTCAAGTACTACTACCTTCTCTTCGCCGAGCCAGATCTCATCAGTCTTGACGAATGGGTCCTCAACACCGAGGCCCATCCTTTCAAGCGGCCTTCTTAGACAAGTCAGGATCTTGTTTTGGATAAGAGTGTACCAACACACAAAGCGACGACTGGTTTTTTTTTTCTTTTTCTGCATACGATGGATGGTTCATCATTCCTGTGCGCCCCGGTGGGTTGGTATTCTTGCATATCAGGACCGGCGGCGAAACAAAAAGTATAGCGGCGTTTTGGGCTACGACGGGACGGGATATTGGATGCCTGCGAGAGTAAATTTGCTTTAGACTTGAGGGAGGGTTGATAATGTATACTTAAGAACATTCCGTCATGAGAGGTTCTTGTTTTGCCCTTCGTTTTTATGAATATGCGAAGAGTTCTGATGAGAATCATTGGGTTGTAGTCTCCAAGCGCATACGACGTAGCTCAGTCAGGCTACACTTCATGATCTCTATGTCATTTTGGTTTGAGTTTCGTATAGTTGGTCTCGACTGTGGTCTTTTGTGCTTGGTTGGCATCAAGTGCAAAGTGGGATAAGGCAGTCTCAGAAACATTGGTTGCTCTATTAAGTTCCTGAAGGGAGCATCAATCTTTTTCGTAGCTATCTATTTCCTTCTGGCCATTCATCCATTCGTAAAGGAGAGCAAGGTCGGGCACTCCCCATTTCCATATTCCTTCTTTCATGGCTCCCATTTGCCGTAGATGAATCGCAAAGCGCAGCATAAAGCAAGAAACGAACATGTGCGAAAAGCAAGCCCCAAAATTTCATTTCCATCTCGCGCGTCACCAGAAATTCAGTTTGTGATAATACATGACGTCTCCGCGAACGTTTTCCCATATCCGCCTTTCCCTCCGTCGGCGTTGAGTCAAAAGACATACCCATATCCAGCATTCTCTCGTAGCGAAGAAGTTTGCTCTCGTTGCATCTTTCGCAGATATATCTCATAACGCGTGCAGCCTAGTTTCCCCATCCGTTGGTATCCCCTTCCGTCCCCTTCCGTCTGGCGTGGTCTATATATGCGAACAAGTGTGTGTTGTGTGTGTACGTGCCTCGTTCTTGTCCATCCGTCGTTTGCCTGGCCCTGGCTATCATCTGGGGAGTTGTTTTGCCTTGGCTTCATCTGCAGCCTCTTCTTAGAGGAGAAGCTGCTGGGCACGAAGATCGATTGTAAGGGACAATTCGCATGCGGTGAAAGCGGCGTCTTGAGCGGAGTTGTGCGTGGGAACGGTGAGGTGTGTACACATGACCACCAACTTCGAAGTTGTTGAACCAAATAATTATCAAAAGATCATCGACCGTATTCAAAGCCAAGTAAAACAAATCTGTTTCCCGTAAACGCCAATGCTGATGCTCATCGCCTGGTTGTCCATATCGGATCTTACCATCCACCGTGCCAGTCTGCTTCGTCTACCGGCGTATTTACAGTCGTTCTCCTCGTCCAGTCTTAGTTGGCTCGGGTGTCCTACACCATTGCACTCAAGACGCTCATGCTGAGTATCATGACGAGCAAACCGATGGTGACGATGATGAGCAGGGCAAAGGAGAACCAGCCCAGAACCATGGCACTGGTACCGACACCGCTGCGAACAGCGCCGTTTCCGAAATCTTGCGCGATGACCGAAGCGGCCACCGATGCTGTGTGTTGCCATAATACAGACACAAGCACGAAGATGGAGGCGACGAAGATGATGGCGAGAGCGATCTGCGAGACGAATCGCGAGGGGAAGGGCTTGACTTCGCGTTCGGAACCTTCGGAGTCCTCCTCCTCGTGCCATCCGGGGAAGGTTGCGAGGAGCAAGAGACAGACAAAGGCGAAGATGATGGCGATGATTCTGTGAGATAGTCAGTATGGTTACTCTGTTAACCGAAAGGAAAGAGTTGTTTGTACTCACATCAGATAGGGAAACACAATCATATCCTTAAATTGGGCGGCCAACCAGATCAGGTTGAGCGGATCTTGGTCGACGGAAACCTCTTTGGCGAGCGCGGTGGCATTGTTACTGCACAACCACGCGCCACCGTCTGGGTTGATACAGATACCGAAGTAGCCGACACGAGCAGCTAAGTGGGCGTCACCGGCGATGTTCTCGATGGCGGTGTGAACATTGTAGTCCACCTGCGCCGTGTCGGGCACTGCCGTGTACGACTTGTAGTAGAGTGAGAGGAGGAAGATGTCGGGGATCAGCGGTGAGGAAGATGAACACCCTGCTAGTAGAAGAGCTGGAGAGCGGGAGTGGTTAGCGAGTGATATAGTCAAGACGAGACAAGGGCGTGGCTATAACGTACAGAGTAGGATGATGGCGATGGCGATGAGAATCATCAACACATGATGGTATCCCAGGAACGGTATGAAGCCTAGAGCGAGCATTTGTTAGCCATGTCTAGGAGAGATAGACAGCGACATTCCAGCGCTTCTCGGTAGTGGCGAGACACTTACGATACCATCCGACCTGGAACTTGGGCATTCGTGAGCCCGAGCTGCTACTGCTGCTCGTGCCCGTCTCCGTTGTACCCATCTCGAAGGGTTGTGTACCAGTCCTCCTTCACGGTTTGAGAATCCAACCCGGGAGATGAAGAGATGACAGCACGCCCACGCCCGTCCCCCTGTGCAGGAGTGACGGTCGGGTTGCTGAGCGGGCGCTGTTCAGCCCGATGATATGAAGGCGTCGTGTTCGTCGGAAGTAACAATCGAATCCCCGGGGATTTGAGGTGAGGTTGATGGAAATCCCGCGTGTGGTAATATCGTCGTTCGTCTTGGTTTCTTGTCCCTCCTAGGGTCAGTTATCGTTTCGTCCCCACGCGGGCGAGCCTAAGGCCTGTCTCGGGAAGCGAAGCGAAGCGGTTGCGGTGCGGAATCCTCTCAATGGAGATGGAATGCGGGAGGGAGAGACTATGGTGGTGGATTGTCTTTTGGCGACGACGGTTCAGAAACAACGAGAGAAAGCCGGGCCCTGCGACGGTGAGATACTGAAGGAATGGGGGGAGATGACGGTCTTGTTAGGTAGACTGCAAGACAACAGCAACAGCTTTTGAGATCAGTTCACACTTTGCTCCAACGAAGGGACAACCTAAGATAGTGAGTGAGTGAGTGCGGTGAGAGAGTTGATGGTTCGGAGTTCCCTTTGGAAGGGGGAGGAAGGAAGGAAAGGGAACAAGTAACAGCGGGCTCGGTCAGTAACAGTTCGGTTCGCTCCAGTCCAGTCCAGTTCAAGTCAGGTGCGTGCCAGGTACGAGGACAGAGAGAGGGGGAGATTGTGAAGTTGCCTGCGTTTGGTTTGGTTGACCAGCCGTCCGACTTTTGGGGAGAGACGCAACCCACATGCGCGACGGGGCATCCCCCAGCCACGTTTTATTTACCGCCGTTGGCTGGACGACGATGACGTTCCGAAGTGGGGCACTAGGTGGGGCCCGTGGCGGGCGCCGGGCAACCCGCAGAGGCAACCGAGTTAGGGAGGAACCGCCCAGGAACGAGCCCAGCAGGGAAGGCGCCGGAAACCCGCACTACGGAGGATACGACCGGGGTCCCGGATGAGGCCGGGGGTCCGGCTTAGTAGATAGTTGGTAGTTAGTGGACCTTTTTTTTTTTTTGGAAGGTTGAAGAGGTGCGAATCAAAGAACCGGCCTGTGACTGACGGACGGGTTGTCTGTCTCGTCTTACATCCAGCCAGCCCGAGAGCTCGCTCCTTGTTCGCATCTGTTCGCATCCACTCTGTCATCTTTGGGTTCTCCGTGTTCGTCCCAGTCCACAGCGACACGTAGCTTCGTGTGCTCGGCCCCCAGACCCTGGGCAGTGATCTCCGATCTTGCACCGCCGCTGCATCACGCATCACCGCCTTCTGGATGTTCCCAGTGGTTGCAGACTCCGATCTTCCGACTAATATAGTATTGTGCATTCCGTCCTTGACTCGGCCAGTTGGGTTGACGGGCACAATGCAAAACTATAAGCTGCATCCCACCACATAATTAGTTACTTGTTGTTATATCACCTCGTGATCCCCTATAAAAGCACTTCCTTGTCCGACATCTCGCTGGCAGTCGTCGCCAAGAAAACGCCCAGCCCTGCGCCGCCTCCCGGCCATGGCCTTGCCAGGGTCGGTCGGCCACCTCGACTCCCAATGCCAATGCCCCGTTGTCGTGACGATGGTAGCGCCGTTTCGCGCGAGATTGGGTCGAGGGGTTCGCCTCGCCATCCTTCGTTTCCCACGACGTAAGTCGGCTTTCTCGGTGTCCGTTCTGTCCAATCTCACCGACTTGCGTTGCATGTTGAGCTGAAGCCTGCGTTGCGGAGGTTGATTCATTAATACCTGGGGCTCACTTCGCTTCTTTTTTTTTTTTTTTTTGCTCCTAGCTTTTGAGGCCCATGTATTCGTACTGGACTCGTACTAAATGCCCGGTTTTAGTCTTCAATGCGGCGCGCTAGACATTCAAACCAAGATGCCTTTATGTACTCCGTACCACTGCTCCCGACTCGTCTTCATACGTCATTACTTGAGACCACCCTCTGACAATCTCAAACCCCATCATTTCTTTCCAAGGTGAAGCAGTCTTTTCTTTCGCCAGCAATGTCGAGTAGTCGTGGTCGCCGTTTTCCAGCCTCGGCTATCGGAGGTCTTACTCCACGGTCTTTCCCACCCTGGCACATCCATCTCAGCTAGACCATGACCAGATGAAATCGATTATCGCCAGATCCTCTTAAGATTTGTTATATGCGGAGTGCCTGTCCCGTCTATCAGCCGATTCATGTTTCCCAGTTGTTGTTCCTGTCTGCTGGGGAATCAAGCTGCACGCCTTATGTGTCTACGCAGCGATATTCGTATATCGAGTTAATTGCATACCGTCGTGCGTCGTGGGGCATCCTCCCACGTCATCCTCTTCGAACGTTCCATACCTTACTTAGCAGTGGTGGTACTTTGTAGACATCGCGCAACCAACTGGCTACACCAAAATCGCGGACTATCGAGTCCCGCCATGGCCACTATGACGTCCCAAACTGAAGCCGCGCAGGGCTCTTCTCTCGACATCCGCGTTGAGGACTTCCTCGACGACAAGCTCCAGTCGACGACCGATCTCGAAGACCTCGACTCGCTCCTCGCCAACGTCGAGCTCCAGCGCAACCAGCTCCAGTCCCAGCTCGACAACGCCGCCAAGGAGCTCGAGGAAGCTCGCCGCACCGCCGACGACCGCCAGAACTCGCTCGCCGCCCGCATCAATGAGTTTGAGAAGCTCCAGGAGAGCATCATCGCCCGCCAGCAGGTCGCCGCCGCCACAAATGGCCCCGATCAGGCCATTGAGCGGCTCCAGGAGCCCATGAGGAAGCTCGAGACTGTCGACCTGGCCCAGAAATACCTCATCCTCCTGCAAGACGTGGAGAAGAATCGCTCCGAGGCCCGATCGCATCTGCCACAGAGCCCCAAGGCCGCGCTGGAGCCATATACCAAGCTAAAGCAGCTTACGACCAGGTTGAGGAGCTTATCAGGGCAAGATGGGCTACACCTCGTCGACTACGTCGAGAACGTGACGGAGTCGCTCTGGAACGAGATGAAGAAGATCATGTCTGGGGAGCTTGAAGCTGTCTTGAGCCAGAGGAAATGGCCCAAGGTCGATCTCCAGTTCGAGATGGACGAGGAGTGGATCAACTGCTTCGAAAAGCTTCTGGACCTGCAAATTCCAGAAGTCATGTACAGCCCGGGACTTGTGACTTTGCTACCGATCGACGTCATGGCCGGCATCTTCGTCTCCGAGTTCCGTTATCATTTCCTAAGCGACAAGCCATCAAGCAGCCCGCAGGCTTTCGGCAACCATTGTCTACCTTGGTTCCTCGCGCACATCGAGAAGTGGGAGCCTTTCTTCCGCGATAACCTGGGTCACCTGTTTGCGTCCAAGTTCCACGACACGCCCGCTGCTAAGAACATGGCCTACGTTGATCCCGTGTGCGCCTTGATCACCTCGATGTTGCCTGTCCTACGGGAGAAGGCATTGGCTGTGGCACAGGAAGCTGTGAAAAGCCCGCCCTTCTTGAGTGGCTTCATGTCGCAGCTCATGACCTTTGACGACAAAGTCCGAGTAAAGTTCAGTTATGACGGCGGAGATGCCGAGAATGGCTGGGCGGGCTTGACCACACACATCCTTGACCAGCACTTTGATACCTGGTTCAAAGCAGAAAAGAAATTCGCTCTAGAGAGGTTTGAGACTATCATGGCCTCGCAGGAGGCTCGCAACATCGATTATGACTATGCGGAAAAGGGCAAGATGAAGCCCACTCACGCCGCAGTCCAGGTCACTCATCTACTGAGATCAATAACGAGCCAATACGCAAGGGTGCGCAACTTCAAACACAAGATTCGGTTCCTGATCGGAATTCAGTTGGAAATTCTCGATGGCTTCCACGATCGTCTGCGAGACTCTCTTGAGGCGTATCAGTCCTTTACGTCAACCCTGGGGAGAACATTGCACGGCGTGACCAAGGAAGATATCGCTGCCCTCGAAGGCACCGGTGCTCTCGAGACACTCGTCAAGGTGATAGGCAGCTCCGATCATATTGTCAACACCCTAAAGGACTGGAGCAACGAGGAGGTATGTCTATGAATACATCGCCGGGTTGATTGAACACCACAACTAACAAGCCACCAAGGTTTTCGTTTCGCTATGGGATGAGCTGCAGACTCGGGCCGCCCATCGAACCAGCCAGGGCAACGAGATCACTAGCACGATGAGCTACGACGATGTTAAAGACCGCACGTCGGCTGCTGTAGGACAGGAGGGTGACGATGGAGCTCTGTTTGACGAAACAGTCGCCGCGTATAGCTTACGCCGCAAGGCCGGCCAAGAGCTTCTTGTCAGCGCCCTTGTAGCCTCACATAGCAAGGCCTTCCGCGCCTACACCACCCGTGTTCAGTGGACTACTGTTGGCGATACTGCTGTGCTTGGTATGTTCTCCCATTGCGCGCGTACCCCTGGTGCTCTCCCCTAATGCGTTGCAGACGATCTTACCATTACCCCTGAGCTCGACGAGCCTCTCCGCATTCTCAGACGCAACTTTGACTTCCTCATCAAGTCGTTGTCCACTGCCACCTTCCGCCGCGTCTGGCGCGATGCCCTCGCAAAGCTCCAGGACCTCCTCTGGCAGGACCTCCTCCTCCGTCAGTCCTTCACCACGTACGGTGCTGCCCAGTTCCTCCGTGACGGCACGGCCATCAGCGCCCTCGTAGAGCGCTATATCCCCGGCGGCTCGTCCGCCCTGGATGCCCTGCACGAGGGCCTACGGCTGCTTACACTCCCCGTCGACGCCGGCGAGACTGTCGGCCTCACTCTCAAGGAGGCAAGTGACCGTGTCTTCACGGACAACGACGAGGCACGCAAAGTGCTAGAAGAGCTTGGACTCGGGGCGCTGTCACCACCGAATGCTAGGAATATCCTGCAGCGGCGGGTGGAGAATAATGAGAATGTAGGATGGTAAAGCGGTGCATTGCAGGGTATTACTATGTACAGATCCTACACCTCCTGGGGGGAACCCTTATTTTGAAAATCCATCATGCCAGCTCCGTTTGATGTTGAATCCTCTATACATCCCAAAGGAGCTTATAGCTTCGATCTATTGTTTATGTTCCAAAGTTCCCGCAGACGTCCATGATGCAAACGACATTGATAACAATAGCAACGCAACGAGTCATCCCCAGGTGGTCCTCTTCAGTTCATCCTCCAGTTGATTCTCCCCAAATAATCCCCCCAACTAATCCCCCCTAGTTGAGCGCCCGCATGGTCATCTCGACGACGGCAAAGGTGCCAGCACTGACAGGCATAGCCCTGAGCAAGGTAGGAGCAATGCCCTTGAAGAAGCCGCGAGCACCCTCGACGCGATACGTAGTGGCGAAGCAATCTCGCATAGAGCGGTACCGCTGGTTGGGGCCGAAGCCGTCGGTCTGCATCTTGCTCTTGATGACGTCGAGCGGGTAACTAGCGAGCCACAGCACCTCGCCGGCCAGACCGCCGTAGAAGGCAATCTTGTAGCTGGAGATTTCCTTGCGGTCGATGCCGTTGCGGGCGGCGTCGGCGTTCATCATGTACTCGAACGAGGTGAACCAGGCGCCGTAGGCAAAGGCCTCGCGCCACACGGTGACGACCTGGCCGCGGTACAGCCCGCGCAGGGTGCCGTCGACGGCGCCGACCTTGCGGATGCAGTCGAGCGGGCCGTCGTACAGGCGGCCGGCGCCGTGGGGCTGGCTCTGCAGCCGGATGCGGACGTGCTCGATGGGGCCGGAGAGGACCGAGTTGGCGACGCCGGCGAAGGCGCCGGCGGCGGCGTACTGGCCGTAGGAGAGGTCCGGGCGGCGGCCGGAGGTGGCGTTGCGGTCCTCGAGCCACCGGCGCGCCTTGTGGAAGGCGCCGAACTGGATGGACACGCAGGCGCCGATGCCGATGAGCGGCGTCAGCGTGCCCTTGTAGAAGGCGAGGGCGCCCTCGTTGCGGTAGATGGACGTGGCGGCGTTGAGGGCCGACGAGTACTGCGTTGATGTTTGGAGGCGGACCTTGACGATGTCGAAGGGTTGGCCTGGACGGAGTTAGTCGTGGCCGTAAGTGAAAGGTTGTGTACATGAGATGAGATAGGTCTCATTAGCTATCATCCCATTCTCATCTCATCTCATCTCGTCTCATCCGAGATCTTATCAAGCTTCTTTCCCATCCCTTTTGTCGCGACACACCCCAGCACAACAGCAAATCGAAAAGCACACCCGCTTCAAGTCCACGAGACGAAGACATACAAACAACTTACCGATCAAGACCTGCGCAATACCGCCCACAGCACCCGAGAACAAATCCTTGGCCGTCTGCAGGCTGTTATCCTGCGGCGCCTCCACCTCAATCGCCGGAGCGTCCATCGTGTCCACGAAGCCCCGTGTCGCTTCCCTTTCTTGTATCCAACAGGTTCAATTAGTCTTTCTTCCGCTCTGAGCAAGCAACAAAGCCCAAGAAACGACGTAGAACACTCTGAAAAAAGAAAGGGAGGCAGGTGGAAGAATGCAGTTGACTCGCTGAAAGGGACGCGCTCTCGGATATCAAATCTGGGGTTGCGGAGGGCGCCCGGCAAATGGCGTGCTAGAATTACAAAGCCCGTTACCGGCACCGCGCTATCGGGGCCCATTATGCACATATCCCGCTCGAACTGCTATTTTAGACGAATAGATCTGAGTTTGCAATGCAAAGGCCATGCGTCTATCGGAGCTCTTGATTCTCTTAAGTGGCCACGGACGGTCGGGGAGCTGATTAGGCAAGTCTCCCCGAAATCGGTCTGATAATCTACCGGAAGTCGGCCTCACAAACTCATCCGCTCGGTTGGTTTCCCCGAGGGACCGGAGCTTCAAAGTCCATCTGCCGCCGGATGAAATTCCGAGAAATACCTCTGAGTTATGTTGCAACAAGTGGCACAGCATAGCAATATCGATGCAAGCCTCTTAAAAGAAGACCAACGGCTCATGTACACCGCAACAATTCTTATCCAAGTAATGCCATGACAGCACCCGCCCGTGCATCAAAAACACCGAGTTTAGAAGTCTTCTAGAATCCGGCGGGAGCCGCGCCGGCCAGGTATCCTATTCTTGACCATGCCCCAATGCTCCGCCTTTTTCTTTTCAGTACCGTCTGGCACCCTGCTTGGTGTCGTTTGCATCACGCTGCGCTTGAGCATGCTGCCCAATGGCCTCCTTCAGCTTCCCTATTACTTCGGGCTGGTTGCTGAACGCTGTCTGCAGCATCGTTTCCAGTTCCGTCTCCACCTTGGCAATTGGCTTCACTCCGAGCTTCCTGTTCGTCGAGTCGTTCATCAGAGTGCCCCAGCGCTGCGTAAACGCGTAGATCGAGTGTCGCAGTAGCTCGTCCAGTTGCTCGTTCATGTCCTCGACCGTAAGCGTCTTAGCCGTCACCGAAGGAGTCCCTCTTGACCACAGCGATCCACCCATGATGTTAGAGAAAAACCCAACCCAGTTCTGTGAGCTTAGCGTGTCCCAGATATGACCAAAGTGTTGCATCGACGCAGCTTGGTTTCTGATATCACCAATTTCCAATGACACCAATTCGTTCTTGATGATGAGTAAGTTTTTGATCATGAAGAGATCTGCGTCTGTGCCCGCCTTGAGGTACTTGATCCTCGCCTCCGCCCGTTGAAGTACCTGAATCGTCTCTCTTACCGTCTTAAATACGACGGAATTATTCTTTGCCTAAAAAAGAATTAGCAAGATCCCGTGAGCGCGTGAAAACGACTTACCGCTCTCTCCTTAGGCATGCAATGGTCATACATAGACAGTAACTTGATAGCCTGCTTCACCACCGGATAAGCATTTGAGGACGCCACTCCTCCAATCACAGGGCCAATTTTCAGCGAACTATCTTGGGCCGTTGCCTTTGTTATCGCCTTCGTGATCTCCACCTCAAAAGCAGTATCCGTCAACGGCCAGAGCTGGTGAACAAGCAACTGCGAGGCGTACTGTTTGCATTTCGCGAAATACGGAGACTCGACTTCGTCAAATTCTGCTCCAAAATACTCATTTGCCAGCCACCCCACCACATTGCAAGTTATTTGCAATGATGCTGCATACAAAATGGGTTGGAGACTTGACACCATCGGGGTCAGATTTCCGGGGTGGGCAATGGTGGTGTTTATCGTCTTGATGGATTGGAAGACCGTGTCCAGCGACGTGTTAAACATCGGCTCTACATCAAACAGGCTGAGAAACACCCTTTCTTCGTTGTACATGCGTTCGAAGCATTGTTTGATAAAATTGCGTGATGCCGTCTCGGCGGAGAGACTCTTGACCTCCTTTTGGAAGTCTTCAATGTCGGCCTGTGTCATCAACTTCAAGTCCCGATCCCGAGTCGCAAAGTGAGTATAGAAGATGTTCTTGGCAGTATTGGCGTAGGTCTCGAAGTTGGTGCAAGACTCAACTGGCTTGCCATAGAAGTCGTATGCGCGCCGCACCACCTGGCGAATGTTAGGGATTAGGCCGTAAGATTCGAGCATCATCTCCTGGAAGCGGCCGTAGGCAAGAGCATGGCGTGCCGAATCAGATTTGGTCGCGGCAATTTGCCGAGCAATGTCAGGAGAAACCCGTTCCAAGCGAGTCTTGTATCCGTGCTCAAGCAGATGCAGGGCCTTTGTGAGCAAAGCGTTGTATCGGGCAAGGTAGGTATCGCGATCACGATAGGTTTCCTGGAATGATGAGTGAGTTGGCAAATAACCAAAAGCCCGGGAACACTTACGTGGTTCTCCATGAACACAATGCAAGCATCAATGTTCTCAATCATCTCCCCAAACGAATCGTCGTCAACCAATCGACTAGCGCCGGGGGCATTGAGACGCCTCGTGGCATTGTCCAGATATGCATAGTAGTGTAAGTCGGTTCCAACTTCATTAGCCAAGACCTCAAGTCGCTTCTGCTCATTAAGAAGATCTTCGCACTGAGACTGGAAGGTCGACGTCTGGGCTTCGACGGACTGGAACGAGTTCGAGAGAGAGGTGAGGAGGTTCAGGGTCGCGTTGGCGTCGTCGATCAGTCCATCGAGATGGCGCTCAGTAAGTGTAAGTTGATCTCGATATACACTGTAACCGTCAACACAGCTCATGGCCGTAAGGTGCCTCCTCGTTGCTTGGGCTTGCGTACAGATATTCTTGCTGGCTTGCGTCCAACAATTGCTCGTCGTACGATACGAGGCTCTGAGGTTCGTGACTCTGCAGACTTTCCGGCTCGATGACGGAATCAGCAATATTCAAGGCTTCCCATCCCCTGTTCCATTTATTTGGTTTCTCGCGCTGTGGCCTCTCATCCTTCAACAGCTGTTCTTGGACGACGCGGTAGAAGTCGGAATAAGAGCTCGCTCGACGGAGTACTTCGGGTTCAGGGGGGCTTTTTATATCCTCAACCTCCTCGTAGACATTCTGCATCGGTACAACAATGTCGGCAGCCGCTCCCGTTCCCTGCAACAATCATGATGAGCTTCAACGGCGCATAGGTGGGGTGTACGGCCAAGGCCAGGGTGAAACAAACATTGGGCTGCTGAAGTAGCGACTCCCTCCGGCGGTGACCACTCTGACCGCTGGCATTGCCCCTTCTGCCCGTGATCTCGGGCACGAAGTTGTACCACGAGTCTTCGTACATGGCGTTGGGAGAAAGCTCGGGGCTCGAAGCTGGGGAGCTCAAGGCGCGGCTCTGGATTCGCTGCGTCTTCTAGAAGCCACGCAACAAGCGTTGGAGGTTGGCCGGAGACGTGTGCTCCGAACCGCCGATGGCGGGACAAAGGGCAAGGGCCACCAGGAGCTTGAGTGGAGATTGATGTCCGTGCGCCTTTCCGCCCCGCTGGTACTTAACTTAACTTACCCCACTCGCAGCCCACCACCGAGGCCGACATGTGGCGCAGCTCCCGTCTTGCCGTGGTGCAGCTTGTCGCAACTGTCCGTGCGTGTGTGGCAACATGTGGCCGTGCCAGCTTCAATGGCCGGCCGCACACAGTCCAAAGAATTTTGCTGTCCCTTTTGGACGACTTGTCTGTACCCGGTCTGTATGACCTCACCATCCATTCAACATCTCCAAATTTAGGAGCAGGGGCTTATCGAGACACATCAACTCTTCGAAGACAACACAGGCCCTGCTGGATTGATCTTCGCCTTCCGGATTGACCTAGAGTCATGATTGCCTCCCAACTCGCTCTTCGGCGAGCTGCCGTCCGATCTCAGGCTCGCCACTCCGCCATTGGCATTCAGCGTCAATGGGCCAGGTATTCTAGCAGCGCTCCCCGCCAAACCGGGAGTGGTGGCAGCGGCAATGGCAAGTTCATGGTCGCGGTGACTGTCATCGGCGGAGCATCGGCGGGAGCGTATTTGTATCCCATGGTCAAGGAGTGGTTCGCGCCAGCTTCTGAGCCCGAGCCCGTCAAAAAGAAGAAGGCCGCCGTCAAAGTAGAGATTCAGTTTGAGAAGCCTCGGGAGCCCACCGCCTCAGATGAAGAGACTCGTGATATCATCAGTTCGCAACATCTTCAGGTCAAGAACAGCTGGGAGCATCCCGGCATCTACGCCTGGGGCTCCAACATCTGCAAGGTCATCGACCCCAACTCCAACGAAAAATACGTCAAGCTACCTCGCCGCATTTCCTATTTTGACGGGCAGATTCTTCGAGACCTGAAGCTCACCCAGGGATTCGGTGCGGCAGTCACCGAGAAGGGTGACCTAGTGCAATGGGGTCTGGGCTTCTCCAAGGACGACCCAACGCCCGTCCCTACCTTGACTGGCAAGGATATCGCCAAGATCAACGTGTCATCGGATCGAATCATTGCCTTGTCTCGCAAGGGAAACGTCTACTCTATCCCCTCGTCCCGTGACGACCTAGAGGGCGGCCTGAAAGTAGAGCAGCCGAAGAGTTCCTGGTCCATCTGGGGATCTGGCGGAAAGGAAAGTCTCAGCTTCCGTAACCTCACCCCCTCTAACCTCAGCCGAGGCGAGTTCATCGTCGACATTAGCACTGGTCAGGAACACTGCCTGATGCTCACCTCTAGAGGACGTGTCTTCTCCGCAGCTGCCAGCGCGTTGGAATTTCCATCCAAGGGTCAGATGGGCATCCCTGGCCTGAGTTGGCACAATCGGCCCAAGGGTCCGTATGATCAGCCCCATGAAGTTGTTACCCTGAAGGGACTCGATGTCAGCCAGATTGCCGCTGGCGATTATCACTCCGTGGTCCTGGACAAGACCGGAAAGATTTTTACCTTTGGTGATAATTCTTTCGGGCAGCTGGGCTTCGATACTGAATTTGGGCTCCACGCGACGGAATCCCCATCATTGATGTCAATCCATAAACTCTACAAGAGTGACGGTTTGATTCCTACTGTAACGGCCATTGCGGCTGGCGGGTTCAACACCTTCTTTACAGTGGATGCCAAGGCACCCACAAGATATGAGGACCCCAAGTCGACTTCACCTGGGAAGAGGCTTCCTCCCATTACGTCGGATCTGTGGACTCTCGGCCAAGGCGTTTACGGGACTCTGGGAACCGGACGATGGTCACATGTGTCCCCCAAGCCGACCAAGGTGAAAGCCCTCTCGTCCCTCTTCGAGTTCAACGAGAAGACAAACAAGATGAGCCCGATCAGGCTCAAGTATTTGTCCGTGGGGGCCACACACTGCTCTGCTGTGATGGACAACCTCACCGAGACATCGGTTTCGGGCAAGGGAAGTGAGAACGCGATCAACTGGGGCGCTGACGCTCTCTTCTGGGGCGGCAACGAACACTACCAGCTGGGCACCGGCAAACGTACTAACCTGAACACTCCCACGTATATTAGGGCGTTGGACGCGGACCCCAATGCGGTCAAAGACGAGCAGACGGGGTTCCACCGTCTCTGTATAACGCCACGAACGACGATCCGGCTAGATGGTGGCAAGGGCCGCAAAGTGACGTTGGAGCAGAAGATAGAGTGCGGCAAGTATGTGACGGCCGTCTACTCTGCTGTGTAAGCGGGTAATAGTTACGAGATCACCAGGCTGCGGCTGCATGCTGTCTCGGAAAGGGATCCATCTTCCTGAGTTGTACTATGTAAGATATTGTGCGTCTATTTGCAATACGAAGGGCGGGGGCGACATGTACAGGGGATGATGGCTGATGTCCACCGATTTGGGAGGCGTTGATGGGGATTACGAAGACGATGCAACTCAAATGTACCAAACGTACCTGGGCCAAGGATGCCCTCGACATTGAGCTATGACTGTTGTTGTATCTTATAATAGCTGACATGTTTCAAGCTTACAAGTCTTGTGTAAAAAAAGAAAAGAAAATTCCCCGAAGGTCTGCTTGCCAAGCACGCCACGACTGAGACTCACAGGATATATCACAATGAGCATCTTCAATTTGCAGTATGACGGCTGAGCCACGTGGTTCGCACCAACGGCGCACCGACTGGCGGCAGGGGACCTGGATGAGGCGTCACAGATCGACAAGCCTAAGGCGACTGATCGTTTCAGACAGACTTAATCTGTCTGCAAGTAATCTACGTATTGGTGACTGGTCTCTGCGATGTACCTATTTTTGTCACCCGCTTGCTGCACCTTAAGGCATGTACGACAGGCCGCGTGGTTTCTGATTGGGGCTTTGGAAGCTGGTCAGCCAACCGCCGGTGTCTCGGTCGCGAGGGATTCACGTCTCGACAGGATGCAAATAGAGGCGGCGGCGCCAACATGGAGACGGTGACTCGAGGCCGCGCAAGCCAGGGGGGGTGTGTGACAGAGCAAGTCATGCGACGGACGGAGTGGCAGCGGCAGTGGCAATGGCGAAACTCGGCCCCGACGGGCAGCGAAGAGTAAAGGAAACGGATTTGATACACGGCGATTAATCTCTTACGGCCTTGGCCATGGAAAAGCGTGAGTGGGCAGTCGTGTTTAGGTCGTCACTATTAGTGGGAGCGGAAGGATACAACGGGGGGGGGAGACGAACCAGTTCTGCTTTTGACAGTTGGCAAACTGGGTCTAGATGTTATAGGTGCGAATATGTTCGAAAAACTCAGGTGAGGGTACTTACGTATGCAGGTACGTACTGTAGCATGTCGGAGGGAAACCTAGCTGAAGTCCCGAGACTAAAATAGAACCAGATGAATCCCTCCCCGCCAAAAATTGTCCCTGCCCTGTCCGTCATCTCCATTCCCGCCATATCGAGACAGGCTAATAAAAGTACATGCATACTGAGTCCTAGTACGGGGGGGGGCGCGGACAGACGGACGGAAACAAGGCGACAGGCAAGGTATTATAGTAGGTACGGAATGTCGATCGGGCATTCCTCCGATTCCTGCCCTAGGGACTAGTAAGCAAGTAAGGAGAGAAGGACAATAGCAACCCAACGCCGGTTAGGTACGAAGCATGTACCTACCTATTTTATTAGCCTCTGTTCCTGCCTCCCTGGGCTGCATGAGGGATGAATTGTACGTACATGCGGACCGTGTCGTGCCTGCCCACCTCGAGAACCAAGTCCACGGGATCGGGCAGCACGTGCCGTGGGGCATCTATCATCCATCAGTGATCAGGTAGTTAATTACAGTACGGCGCAGGACCCAAGCAAGTGCAACCAAGCCAAGGACCCCCCTCCCTGTCAGCCTAAGGTAAGGTAGTCAGTCAGTCAGTCAGTCAGTCAGTCGACCTAGACCCTAGGTTCCTTCCTGAAATCCATCCCAGGTTCGCTCCTTCCCCACGCGCAAGTCCCAAGTTCGGGACCCGGTTGACGGTTTACGGTCACGGTCACGGTCACGGTCACGGCTACTGAGCGACTGTCACGGCCACAGCGAACATCACGATCAACTGTTCACGTCGACAAATCTCCGTTACAAGCTCGCTATCACGATCTCCGTACGACATCATCACCATCGCTGCTGCCGTCACATTTCACGTCCCTGGCTGCCGCCCCCCCCCCCCCATTCGTGGATGCGCCACTTCGCACCGGCTGTAAATCTCCCCCATCACGACCCTCCTTTTGCGATCCGTCGCCTTCTCCCTCCTTCTGCTACAACTATTTCTACTCCCTCTCCCTCCCGCTATCTCTATCTCTGCTTCTCCTTCTCCTTCTCCCCTTCCATTTCCGTTTCCCCGTCTCCGTCTTCCTCATCTCCGACAACGTCGCCTTCTTTTTCTACTTCATCTCGCCAACGACGACTGCGCCATCGAAAAAGCCCCGACATCCAAAATTACAATTACTACTGCTACTTCGCCCCCCTGGCTCTTAAGCCGGTCCCTACCCCTGCTCAACATCCACCTGCCCAAGGGCTCTTGCTATTACAGTCTTCGACTGTCTCGCTCTCTTTCCATCTCGATCTCGACGTCGCTTTCGCCTTCGCCCTCGCCTTCTCGTCCTCGGCCTCCTCCCCCGGATTTGCCGCGCCCTCGAGGTCTGCGCTGCTTTATCTCCTCGGCGCCGGCTCTCTCGTCTCCTCCCTCCTCTCCGTCGTCTTTGTCACATATCGCCGCCATGGACAGGATCCCCAAGTTCCGTCGCAAACCTAAGAATCCAACCATCGAGACAGCCATCGAGCGCTCCAGCAGCGACACTGTCGATAGCATCGCCAGTGCCGAGCTCCAAGCCTCGAATATCCAACAGAAGCAAGTTCAACCACAGAAATCTGCGACCAGGCCGTCTAAGAAGTCCGCTTTCCGGAATTTCCGACTGCGCGCTTCGGCCAAGCGGGCTCGCGAGAGCCCAACCGGAGAACTGCCTTCCAGTCCTCCTCCCGCTGTCGTCGGCCAGGACGGCATCAAGAGCCGGCCCGTCACGGCGGACGACAATGCGATCAGGAACGGCAAGGGCAATGTGCCCCAGGTCCCTGCTTTCCTAGCTTTGACCATGCAAGGTATTTCATGGCATCTCTCACCATGCAGATATCGCTGACTTTCAATCCAGAAATCGACTTCAAGTTTCAGGAACTGACCTGGGCTGAGCGCGATCGAGTCCTCGAGGGCACCAAAAACGAGGCGGACGAGGACTTCAGGTGGGGGACATTCAAGCAGGTCGACGTTGAGGAGAAGGGTGTCATGGACCGTTACATCAACATCAAACCCTGGAATCACAACCGTGTCCGGCTCCACGTTCCCCCCAACGAGCTCGATTACGTCAACGCCTCCAACATAACCGTTCACTCCGCTGCCGGTAATGGACAACCACTCCGATACATCGCAATGCAGGGGCCTACAGCGCCGTCCCTCAGCTATGTATGGCGCATGATCGCCGAACAGCTTTCCATGCCCGCGGTTATTGTCCAGCTCACCACCATGTGCGAAGGTGGTGCTATCAAGTGCCATCAGTACTTCCCAGACAGCGAAGACCATCCGACCTGGAACCTCAACGAGCACAACGCATGGGGCGATGACTGGAAGGCGCAGCTCACCTTCGACTCTTTCGAGGAGCTCTGTGATGGATCCATCGAGAAGCGCAAGCTGTTGCTGCATGTCGAAGGCGAGGAGGAAGCCCGCGTCATCTGGCACTTTCTCTACCGGAAGTGGCCTGACTTTGGCGTTCCCGAGCTCGAGGACCTCGATGGTTTCTTCGAGCTCATGCGGCTCTCCCTTGATTACAGCTCGCCTTCTAATCCTCGAATCATCCACTGCAGCGCCGGCGTTGGTCGTACCGGGACTTTTATCACTCTTGAGCATCTCATCCGTGAGCTAGAGTCTGGTTCTTTCGAGGCTTATGACGAGCCAATCGAGGGCCCCGACCTGGTCTACGAGACTGTTGATATCCTCCGAGAACAACGCGTCGGCATGGTCCAGGGCAAACCCCAGTATCACTTCATTTATCAGGTCATGCGCAAGCTATGGCAGGATAAGTACGGCATCGATGAGGAGGGCAGCGAGCCTGCGGCTAAGAGGCTCGAGGTGGGCGACCCGTTCTTCGAGGCCGGGCCCGGACCTGCCGTCAGCGAGGTAGGCATTGCGAGATAAACACATGCATTGGGTGGCAAAGGTTTATTGTTTTGGCGTTTCATGGGCAAGCAGCTTGATGGGTTTACGGCGGTTTCACGGTGAGGCTTTATTATACCTGGTTGCAAATCATCATCATGGGCATGGTTCGTCTCCGATTCTTGTATTCTTGTTTATATCTATCTGCCGCCGTGGCGCAACCGGCAGAGTATATTTCTGTCGAGTCGATAGAGGGCCGCTTCTGGAAAGATGGCCTGTTTGTAGGAGTACAGAGAGGGTCTGGAGAGTGTATGTATGTATTAAGGAGTGTATGTGAACATGGTCATGAGCATGGAACACGGGCAGCATGAAAAGAGGCCCGGAGGATGAGCAAGCATAAGCTAGCATAAGCTAGCATGGCACGTAGCAATTGCTGTAGGAACAGGAATGGGAATAATCACATGAACCTCCAGGGAGGGGTACCTTTTTCTGAGCACATCACGGCCAAGCAAGTGCATCCTGTAACAAAGATTGTGAAGTGTATTATCTTTTTCTTTTTTGGCGATGTGATCAGTACCTTCTAAAACTCTTGCTTTCCTCTGATGCCTAAGGCGACTAACTAGTTAATGCAAATATTATCCTGCTTTAATGTGCACACTATTGAATGCTTCAAACTTGAATAGTGCTTTCTTTCTTTATTTCTTTCTTTTTTTTTTCTTCTTTTTTTTCGGCTTTTTCTGCTTCTTGATGAATATCTTCCTCCTCATTACACACGCTCAGATCCAATCTTTTAGGGTCGTGATATAAACGCCCTGAACAACACGGCAAGCTGCATCCCTTTTATTACCACGGCCTTCTCCTGAATCTGCATGCGGAAGCTCACGCGCTGATTATGACGGTGACGCGCTCCTTTTCCGTCACCGTCACCGTCTCGTGATCCTTTTCCGTCACGGTGACGGTCATGAAGACCGAAACCGTGGGCGTGCCATCGACGACCTGCGTCGTGGTACGGGCTTTATCCTCGGCCGCGGCCTCCGTCGCTTCGGCGCCTGGGGCCCCGGTTGTGGTGTCGTCGATGGGGACGAGGACAACAGTTGTGGGTTTGGCGGTGGTGGTAGCCTTCGATGCCTTCTCCGAGGTGCTCGTGGGTTCAGGTGCCTCCTCCGAGGTGATGGAGTCGCCGGGCTGCTTGATTGACTTGGTGAGGGTGTTGCCCGAGGGAAGAGCCGAGGAAGAGTCCTCTGCCGCGGGGACGGAGGTGGTCGAGACGACCGGAGCAACGATGGTGGTCGTGACGACCGGAACAACGCTGGTGGTCTCTCGGCTGACGGGGATGGATGACTCAGGGGCAGAAGCCACAGAGGTCGTCTCGGTAGGCTGGTCGTTGGTGGGCTGCTCGCTCGACGGCTCTGAGGTTGTGGTCGGCTTAGCAGGCTGCTGGACAGATTCGGTGGTAACTTCGTTGGCAGGCTCGGAAGTAGGCTGGCTAGCCGCGCCATCATCAACAGTGACTATCTCCGTGACGGTCACGACAGGGACATTGGGCTGCTCCTCAGCCGTCGATGTGGCAACTGGTTCGTCAGCCGCAGACGTAGTAACAGGCTTCTCGATCGCAGAGGTCGAGTCCTGGCCGTCGTTGTCACCCATCTCACCAAGAATCTTCTCTGCCTTGTCCACATCCTCACAGCCGAGTCGGACGCCCCTGTTGGTGGTCATGGGGAGCGCATAGCATTTCCTGTTCGCACCACAGGTTGAGAGAACATAGGTTCCCGTGTCGCCGCACTGAGCGAGCTGGTCGTTGATGCACGCAGCCTGACTAGCGGAACAGGCGGACTCTGGCGTGAGACCGGAGTACACCTTGTTCAGTCTCTTAGCCTGGGCGAGGTTGGTGGCATATTGGTCGGCGTCCACGGTGGCCGTCTCTGTGGGCATGGGGGACGCCGGCGGAACTGCCGTGTCGGGAGCACCCGTAGCCATGATTTCGGAGACAGTTGTGACGGGAGATGAGGTAGTGGAAGGGACCGCAACCTCAGAGGACGACGCAGGCTCAGAAGGGACAGACTCCGAAGATGAGGCCTCAACTACAGTCGAGCCAGCGGGGTCTGTCTTGCCAGGATCCGCCACAGTAACAGTCAGCGTGGTTTCAGGAACAGACTCAGATGTCACAGGGATTGAGGTCGCTGCAACCGAGGTCTCAGGGAGGGTCTCCACGACACTCGATTCTTGAGGGTGGGAGACCACGGAGGAGCTGGGGGTATTGATGATGGAGGTCGTCAAGGTTATCGGGAGAGAGGTCGTCGCAGACTGAGTCGAGACAACGACCGAAGTTGTTTGCTCAATCGCAGTCGAAGTCGGCTTGAGGTCGCCGAGGTCGATGCTCGACTGCATAGTTGCGCTGGTCGAATACTGCAAACCCTCATCAGGAACCGTCGAGCTGCCCGGGAGCGCGGCTGAGGTGGCCTCGCTTGGAGTCTCTTGGTAAATGGTCGACCCAGGAGCAGTGACCGAGGTCTCGGAAGTTGGGAGCGCCGCCGTGAGAGTAGTTAGAGGAGTGTTCATGATGGACGAGCCTGGAGCGGTCCCTGGTATGTTTCGAGGGGTAGATACAGTTTCGTAAGAGGCTGTGGCAGGAGTTGATGAGATAGCGGTGGTGTCTGCCGCAGTAGTCAAAGATGTTGACAGCCCAGGCGTCTCGATCTGTGAGCTCGAAACGAGGGTGGTTGGTTCCTTGGGGACAATCGAAGACGTGAGGATTGAAGTTGCCTGTGGGATGCTCGTAACCTCAGATGTAACCAAAGCCGAGGTCGGTGTGGCAGCAGACTCCGAAGGGGTAGTTCCGTTGCCCGGTTGCTTGGGAACGATGGAGGTGGTCAAGATGGTCCCGGAAGTCTCCTGAGTGAAGATGGGCTTGGAAGTCTCCTCAGCTGCAGTTGTAGTATCCTCCACTGCCGTGGAAGTCTCTTCCACTACCGTAGAAGTCCCCTGCACTGTGGTAGAAGTCTCCTGTACTGCCGTGGAAGTCTCCTGCACTTCTGTCGAGGTCTTCTCCGCTGCGGTCGAAGTCTCCTCTGCAACGGTAGATGTCTCCTTCGTCGGAGTCGTCGTCTCCTCCACTGCGCTAGTGCTATCACTTGGCTGCTCGGGAACAATGGAGGTTGTGAGCGTAGGGGTCACAGCCAGGTTCGTCGACACAATCGAGTCGGTTTCGGAGGTGGTAGCCTGGGTGGTTTGCGACTCGGCTTCGGACGTCGTGTCTTCGATAGGAACGACCTCAACTGGGATTCCGGTCGAGCTTGATTGAGACATGGCTGATTCCGGGAACGCGATGCTGGAAGTCAACGTCTCGAAAATGGGTCGGGGCGTCGTCTCGGGGCCGCCAGATTCGCCATCGGAACTGGATAATCCTGTTAGTGCCGAATCATCTCGTTCCTTAGAGCGAGGGTCATACCTATCGTGGGCCGCGGTAGGAGCCAAAGAAGCTGTATAGTCGATACGCGCTGGGGTAGTAGTAATGTCTCTCGGGTATCTATTTGCACTGTTGTCAGTTGTCTGCTCTTGCCAGTCGGGAAAGATATTAAGATCGACATACATTCTGCGAGTCCATCTTAGAGGGCCAGCCTGAGTGAACTGAGCAGTCAAAAGAATGTGTAGAGCAATAGCAGTCCTCCTCCTATCGAAACGCATTGTGAATATGTTGAACAGTCGAATTAGGCAGATGCGCAAAGAGAGATGTGGGAAATCGAAATATGTTCAAGAACACAAGATCGGTTGTTGGTGTTGGTAGATTCGTTTTCGGAGGTTTTATGAATATAAATGTGATGATGTTGAAGTTGAGGTTGGTGTTGAGGGTGATGCTGTGGGATATTTGTCCAACTGGTTAAACAATTAAATCGGAGAGGTGATAGCAAAATTGTGGCCGTGAAGCGTGTTCAACGTAACTTCGAATCAATCGAAGATTATGACAAGGAAACTGTGAAAGATTGCCCCGAACAACACCTGTGACAGAGAGAGAACACACAGAGATGACAAAGGAATGAGGAACAATCAACACGCCAAAGGAGAGATGAACAACAAGAGACAAGACAAAGAGATGAGAGAGACAAGGAAAAGAAGGAAAAAGAGAAAATAGAGAGTGTGTGTGTGTGTGTGAGAGAGAGAGAGAGAGATGAAGACTGAGAAGACAAAGACGGAGAGAATAATTGGGGACCGTCGTCAAAGTGGAAGATGGGTGTAGTATTGTATGGCCCGCAGGTGCCCAGCCAAGCAGCACCAGCCAGCGAAATCGTCTCATCTAGGCTCTAGCCCTCGCATTTCTCGCAGGCCCCCATGGCCTCACATCGCATCGCATTGTCTCTGTGTCCATCCGGGGTGGCTCCCCCAGAAGGAAATGTCCTCAACCCCCGGCGAGGCCAGTGGACAGTCTCACGACGCGCCCAACTCCAAACCGACCCGGCGGTGTTTCACACGGCTGGGCAAGCAAGGTGAAGGAAATTTGACTGGGTTGCAAGCGCGCTGGCGGAGGGGGCGGGTTTGTTGGTTTCCGAGCATCCTGGACTGCTTCCGCGCGGCTCGCTATAATTGGCACGGAGCCTCAGGCCGGGGGCGGCGCCGGCCCGGCGATGCATCCGTGCTGGCCAATCGTGCGGGCTCCACTCGACCCGCCTGCGGCAACCTTGCAAGCCTTCATCGGGCGGCTCTGGGCGGCCAGGATAGATACGTACCGCCCCATCCAATCGATGCCGTAGTCCAAAACACATCGCTTTAATAACAATCGATGATTTCTTTCATTGCTCTTCTCTTCGCGGCTCCAGTCGACCCATTGTCATCCGGTTACGACCATGTCGGGACGAATCGTCTTCCGCTCTCGGTCGTGGCTTTGACCCTTGCTTGTTTCTTTGGCCTTCGATCCAACCTCTTTACTGCATCTCAATCGCCCTCGTATTCATGCATGCCTTACTGATTCACTGTTGGTTCTTTGTCCCTAACGAGAAGCACTATTAAGGCGACTCTCAACAAGAATAGCCACAGTCATGCATCCCTGCACTGAACAGTCTACGTAGAGTCTAGACTCCCATTGAGAACCGCTGCCCTGGGTCCTCCTTCATCAAGATAGCCGCCCTCCAGTGGGCTCATCGCCTCGCATCATCTCAGTCCCCCCTGGAAATAAGGCTGATGGGGCATAGCGTCCTTTCTTGTTCATCCTTCACTGCATTTCCTCTTCATGATTGGCATCCGAGTTTCCATATTTGGCCATGTTGTACATCTAGATTCTACAGGGTATCATCGTTGTGCCTGCGGCTGTGCCTGCGTCTGTGCCTGACTTGTCTACTCTCCCCACCTCCAATCCATTTGTTCAGCAGTCCAGCCACAGTCGGCACATCCAATACTCGTACATCCCCTCTATCCAACCCAAGCGTCTTGACTCCCCATGGGCATCCAAGCATCATAACAAAACAAGCCACCTCAACGATTCGTCTCGTAAACGCCATTCCCTTGTCTATTTTCCCCCGAGATTGCTTCATCCTTCTGTGTCTGTTGCCTCCTTAGCCTCTCCTCTCCTCCTCTTCTCCTCTGCTTCGGCAATGGCTCTGTCTCTGACATGTTGCCGCTGACGCCGTTGCTGACGCACCCACTCGAGGACCTCGCTCAGGTCCTTGTTGGCCTCGTCCTCCAGCCGGCCCTCGAGATAGCCCTGCACCAGCAAATCGTCTGGCCAGGTCCAACCCACCGGGCTCGCATTCAGCGCCTCCAGGGCCGAGTCCACTATCGTCTGCTCGAGCATCGGCTCCGCAAAGGCACGGAACGCACATAGCGTGTCAAACATGTCCGCTTCGTAAGGCACCTCGTTCACGCTCTCGAGCTCCTCGATTAGCTGCACTTGTCCCCATTCCTGTATCAGCCACTTGAGCACCCTGGCCATCTCCTCAAACTCTCCCGTGAATGCCAGGGACAGCATGTAGTCATGCGCTACTGGTGCCAAGACTGGATCTCGCCGCAACATCATTGCATCGAGCCGTGACACCTCATTGTTTCCTAGCAGGCTCTGACTCTTCTTTTCCTCTGCCACCAAGGCATCAAAGAGTTCCTTCAGGCGCGTGGCCACCAGTCTAGCCAAAACCAAGGGCGTATCATCCTCGCCTTTGTCCACTGCCGGCGGCTCGCTTTCCGGATCCGATTCCTGCGCGGCCTGCACCTCCCTAGCAGCCGGGTCATACAGGAGGCTGAGTGGGTTCGTTGCTGCGCCTCTGTCCAATTTCAGATCCGCTAAGAGTGTAACAACCTCCTGCCGCAAGACGCTCTTCAAGAACCGAGCAAATCGGTGGAAGAGAGACAAGGGGAATCCATGACAGTCTCGGATGCGTTCAAGTAGGTGCAAAGCCAACTGTAGCTGCTCTTTGAGGCTGATCCCCAATGAGCGGTGGTGTCGTCCTAGGTTTTTCAAGATTGGTGCCCACAGGTATGGCGCCCAACTGTGCTGCTCTCCCCCAAGGCGAATTTCGATCAAACGTATCGCCCGTAACATGTGTCGTCTTGAATGTCGGGTTTCGCGTGCGCAAACGTTGATGTATGCAGAAAACACGTCCAGTGGGACCTCCTTCAATAACTTCGGTTCCGGGTCATCGGAGCGTAAGCTCGACGAGTTATCCCGGGGTATCGTGCTTTCCAGGAGATATCGATGGGCCATCCGCAGAGACTCGGCATTCGATACCAGGATTCGAAGACACCGCCCGTCTGGCATGATGCCGTTGACCTTCATCCTCTCATAAAGCTCGTTGACACCGGGTGGCCGCAGCCGAGCCTTCTCAAACTCTGCCAGATTTACCTCTTCTTGCGTAGGAAAGTTGAGTGAGTTGTCTCCCGGCAGGCTACCCACTGTAGGATCGGCATCTCTGGCAAAGAGCTTCTCGAACATTGCTGCATACTCCGAAGCCCCAGGTTTCTGGCCCTTCACAGGAGGGTGCTGAAACCTGCCCCACGCTTCCTGCGCATTTCGCGTTGCCTTGATTGAGGCAGCCCATACTCGACGTTGCTTCTTCGAGTTCACTAGGGTCCTCTGTTGAATTGAAGGAGTTCCATCGTGAGCCAGACCTTGCAAGATATCCAAGGCCTCATCGTTCTGGTCCTTTGAGAACCCTGCTTCTTGCATCATCGTGCCTGCTCGCACTGTCCGGGTCCAGGCCTCGTCAGGTTCCATCTTCTCGTCCATGCCATCTCCCGGCCGCAGGTACGGTGGCCATGTCTGAAGGTGACGCCTCGCACTGTGGACCTCGGCCTGGTTCTTGGGCAAGCCAGCCAGCACAGCCCGTATGGCCTTGAATCCGGCTTTATTCACCAGCAAGGGCTTAGAAAGCTGATCGGACATGCCGAGGAGTATACGTTGCGCTTCCCAGAAGTAGGCGTTTGGGACTTGCTTGTGTCGGACCTCCAATTTCGCCCGGCTCGCAAAGGTTCTCAGCGCTGCATTGAAAAGACTGCACTGGGTGTGGTACACCTTCGCAGTAGGGTCCGAGGTTTGCTGGTGCCATCGAATTCGTTCGGCCACAGTCTCGGCCAACAATGTCAAAAGTCTGGGTTCCAGCCGACGACAGTGGTCTGCAAATCGCGTCATGAGCCGGGAGAATTCGTCCGGCATCATGTTGAGCATAGCGAGGCGCGTCCGCGTCTTTGTTTCCGCTTCATGGTTTGAGTTGATGCTACCTTCATCGACAATGCTACAGGAGCGAGCCCGGAAATACTTCAAGAGCCTATCCAGGGTCGATGTATTTCGGATAGAGGAGCCTGTTCGTAGAAGAAAGTTGAAAATGAAGATTGGTTTCAGGGTGTCCTGTTCCAGAAAGCGCCGACATCGCTCTTCATCATTCGCACCGAGTAGAATGTGAAGGTAATATTCGAGGTCCTGTTCCGAATGCCCATTTTTGTAGACGACGCTCATAACCTTCTGCCACTGCGTCTCAGATGGCAGCAACTCAAGAAGTTCGCCGTTGTTCTCGGGATCGGCCTTCGCTTCGTGTCGAAGACGCATCTGCATCAAAACCACGGGCAGACGAAAGGTACGTAGCGTCGCAGTGTCCTTCCGCACTTCGTCATTCGGAGGCCCATTGGCGAAAAAAGATTCCAGTAAGTAGCTCGGGCTGAGGTTGGTCCAGGACTTCGACATGCCCAGTTGGCGCTCAGTTCCGCGGCGAAAAGGTGCCGGATCTGTCCATCGCATGTGATTGGGAGTAGTGTGTTTGTTATTCTTGTCCGCCGCAAGCTGTCGTCTCAGGTCGGCAGTGTTCGGCGAAGTAACCCCGTGGGTCGCGAAGGCATCGTTGTCGAGTTCGGGATGACCTTGTCTCAATCGCGGCGGAGTTCTATCACACTGCGCTACACTCGATGCATGGCGATATGTTCCGTGGGACAATGACTGGCAGATTCTCTACAGGAATTCCATTGTAAGTCCGACTTCGTTGGAGGAGGCTTCCAGAGACATACCTTGGATCTAGCAGTCGCATGCCGCGGATTCTGCCACGCCCGACCCAGCTCCCATAGTGCGCTTCTGAGCATGCCTCCTCATCGCTTCCAAGTCGGCCGGTTTGAAGAGCTTGGGCGTCAGACTGAGGTGAAAAGCAGAGCGACGAAGATTTTAGGTCTACCCTACCTATTTGGAATCGGATTCGATGCCGAAAAGTTCCAGGTTCTAAGATATGCAACAATCGAGATGTAGTCAGCTAATGGGGCACCCCTCGATGGATCTCGTTGTAAAGTCAGGACTCACTCATTCTAAACAGCTAGATGATATCAAAGACCTAATGGATTAAAAGAGGATGTTTCAATCCCCTTGCTTAACACATTTACATCACCCAGGCGTTACATGTTCATACGTCTTGATTTTCCAGTCTTTTTTTGTCATGTCATAGATCCTTTCATAAGCATCAGCCTGAGAAATCCATCCATTAATCTTAGGGAGAGCTCTTGTCATCCTTTCCTTCCTGATTCTTCTCCTCGTCCACCTTGTCCTTTCTCTTTTGTACCACCTCCCAATTGTAGACCCTTGCGATTGCAACCTCCATAGTCTGTGGGCTGGTCAGTACTGAGCTAGTAGGGGTGAGGCTTGGCTACATACCGTGATCTGTTCCCGGAGGAAATCCAGATCCTCCTCACAGTTACCCAAGCTCGTCTTGGCTGTGGAAAGCTTCTGGCCCAAGAGCTCCTCTGCCTCGTCGATAGGGTATGACAGCATCACGTTGGCCTATCCAGAGTTAGTCCCATGTGACCCGTGGTTCATGGTCAGGCTGCGTACCCCTAGCCAGATGTAAACCTCCTCCGTCGCGGGGATGTCAGCCTTGGCATAAAGCGTATCGTTGAGTTCAAAGGTGGTTTGGATTGGCTCAGGGTCGTCCTGCATCTTTGTTCAGCATGGCGTGGTTAACGGGATGGTCAGACAGCGCCTACCTTTCGCAACTTCAAGAACTTGACGGAATCGAGCGTCTTCTGGATATCGGGGATCTTCTCCTTCAGTCCCGTCATCCGCCGTTGCAGGTTCAACTCCATAAACTGGTATTTCCTGTGTTTGACCCGTGTTATCACCAGCTCCTACTCCACGGCTCGAACGCGGTCGACCTCGCACTCCCACTGGCAAGCCGCGGGTAGGTAGCGTTTCGGCCGTCTCGTCCTTCGATGGCGGCGCCGACTCACGAGATCATCTCCTGGAAGTTCCGCAGAGTGGGTTCGACATCGTCCCGGGTGGTAACATAGTCCTCGACTCGGTCGACGAACGGGGCGTAGGGAATTCCCCGCGGGTTGCTGGGGGTGGCATCCTTACTGCTGAGTCACGGTCAGCTTTCTTTATTGGGCTCGTACGCACGCGGTGTCTCTGCGGCGCTTGCTCTCCGGTGTATTCACCTTGGCGCAGTTTCTTTTCCTTTGGTCGCCATGGTGTTTGTGGCGCTCCCCTCTAGCACAAGGCAGTTGTGGGAGCTGGGGTCAAGCGCCGGTGGGTTTTGCGACAAGGGGACATTTCGTCAGTGGAGGGTGGGCTGCTCACCGCGGTGAGAGGGGGGAGGTGGGGCATTCACTGTCAGCTCACAATGGGCCCAGGTACATTTGGTGCGAGCAGCTCTCAGCTTAACAGTGGATTTAGCAACTTCTATTGAGGGGTTTTTTTTTTTGTAAGTGATTTGTCACTGAATACATAGGGGATTTCGTGTAATTATTTACAACATTTTTCTTTCCTGCCCGCCCCTCCTTCGCTTGATCTTAGCGCATTGCCCCGCCGATTCTTTTATTCACGGTCATAAACCTCAACTACAATCATCTAAACATCTAGCACTCAACCTCGAGAGCAAAACATAGGCATAACTCAAGAAGGAAAGTCTATAGCATTAGGATAAAATGTTTATTATAGGAAAAAGCCATACTAGTGTTAGGTGCCCAAGAAAATCCAAAATCTAGTCCAATTACCGAGCACCCCAGGGTAGGTACTTCGGACCAATGCGATTTGGCACTCTGAATTGACTTTGACAAACGGCGAAGTCTCATATAAATACAAGATTTTGCTATAGAGGTCATTTCAACCGTGAAGTCAAGTAGGGTATATTTACCAACCAGTACGTACTGATTTGGGATATCGAGCCAATTAAGGGACATGGCGAATTACTGATATAGCTTCCCATCAACTGGTGAGTAGACTTAGCCGGACAATAATTGTCTGTTTTTTATACATAAAGTCGTTATCCCCCATACACTCTGATAATTCCAAGGCAGGGCCAAGAGCAAGAGGTGTGGTCTCGTAGAAAGCCCGAAAGGTGTCTACGACATACCTGTAAAGGTAGGTAAGCTCTGGCTGATGGTGAAATTAGCTCTGCCAATAGCCAAATTGGCTTCGCCAACCAGTTCGAAGAGGTATTGCTTCGGAAAAAGCCCAACCAAAGTTCTTTCAAGGATTTGCATTCCATCATAAGTCTCCCATGTCTACTACTTTCCTGACAAGCTTCAACATCTGAACCAACCACCAGAAAGTTGTCAACGAAGTCCACCACTTCAGGACTACCAGCAACTGCAATGCTTATCATCAACAACTCAAGCTCATCGAACCATCTCCAAGACCAACCAATTCCCCGCTGTGACCATCATATCCCGTACACCTTCAGCATGAGCCTCCAGCCTCTCGCGGTTCATGTCATGGCCCGCCAACATGGTGCCAACTCGGACACCATGCCCATCGAGTTTGCCCGTGAGCGAAGTATGGCGGTCGCCATGGTCCTGGGCACCACTGAGCGACTGCGGAGGGAACGTAGAGGGACACCGGGTTGGGATAATCCCACGGCCGCCCCTTATAAGCCAGCCCAGTGGCGTTGGAAAGTCCTCTGTCCTCCTGGGGCAGTCATCCAAAGTAATGCTGCGCCTGTCGAGGACCGCACTGGGGAGGATGAATCCTGCGAAATAGATCGCCGGTATGCTGTTGGGATGGATGAAGCCAAGATGATCGATACGATCATCCGTATGGTCGATTCGGGTTTAAAGGAGCCTGCACCCGTCGAGGAGCAGGATCAATCTGCAACTGTCGAGGAACAGGAATGATCTGCAAGTTTTGAGGAGCAGGAAGCGCCTGCTCCCATCACACAGATGAATGAGCCCGCATATATCACGGTGCTGGCTCGAAGGTTAGACGACAGGTGATTAATATAGAAGGAGTTGAGTAAAGTAGGAGTTCCTAAGGCATCTGGGAAAAAAAAAAAGGAGATCAAGCACCTAGACAAAAGTCAAGCAGGATACTAGTAGTGAATCAAGTTTTTGAATCATTCATTGCTGCCATCCATCACTCATACCGATCCTCATAACACCCGCTATTTAGTTATCAAATGGTAGAAACGCCTTTGGGAATTTTCCTCGGACTAACAAGGAACCACGAAAACCACTCAATAACGTCATAAACAACATCAGTAACTGCATTGCAAGGCTAGGCTTCTCACCGCAGAAACCGCCTAATCCAGCCGCTTCTTAACGTCCCCTAGATCGCCCGTATCCAAACCCTTGTCCTTTGCGTGGGTTGCGCCCGGCGCCTCTAGAGCGTCGTCGTCGTCCCACTCATCGACGTGGTTCTCATCCCAGTGGTCGACCTGCTCTTCCAGAGTGCGAGTCCGGGCGGGGGCCTCGGTGATGCCTGTCTCGTGGCCCTCCCCAAGCTCTAGGTCTTCCTCGTCTTCGCCCGGCACAGCATTGTAGTGCTTGC
Source organism: Neonectria magnoliae (assembly GCA_037954305.1). Classification (NCBI taxonomy): domain Eukaryota; kingdom Fungi; phylum Ascomycota; class Sordariomycetes; order Hypocreales; family Nectriaceae; genus Neonectria; species Neonectria magnoliae. Next base: position 321,453 of record JAZAVK010000011.1, on the reverse strand, counting down.
GCTGCCTTCTCCGGTCCAGCATGCGCTTGTGGTACCAGGTGCAAAGACCGAGAGCTGCCAGACTACCCAGTACGTTGGCGGCGATGTCGTAGAGGTCAAATTCTCGGCCGATGTTCATGAAGCTCTGGACGAACTCGGATCCGACGCCGAGGACGAGGGTACAGACCACCAAAGTCATGTTCAGCGTGCGACGACGGTTGGTGTCGATGATCCAGTAGAAGGCGACGGTGAGGAGGAAGAATGTCCCGAAGTGAAGGACCTTGTCGTTGACATATTGGCCGAGCTGGAGGGTGGTCAAGCCGGCGTAGGCAGCGATGAGGAGCAGGAGAAGAAAGATAGCTAGAGCATAGAGATCAGCATCATCATCCGGGCAGTACGGGTTTTATGAGGCGGTGACGAAGGGGTGATGGGGACGAGAGAAAGCAATGCCAAGGATGATCACGCATCGCGGACAAGTTGCGATGACGTACCTGCGAAGGGCAATCGGACCCTCATTTTGGCGTTGAATGGGTTGACCGACGGTGGGAGGCGTTGAGAGTTGAAGAAGTCAGATCAGTGGTCAGTGATGTGCAGGTGCAGGTGTGCGACGTCGGACTAGATCTTCATTCTCAGGCAGACAAGTGAGACAAGCAATGGCTTCAGCCTGGAAAGCGGGCGCGCGTGAGGGACGTTGACAGCTGGAGGATTCGCAAGCTGTTTGGCTGGCACATGGAAGGCTAGAAGGTCTTGGAAGGCTGGGGCGCTCCGGGAGAGCTGGCAGCTTCCCGTCGTGCTTCATGGGTCCAGGCAGAGCAATCAGCGTTGAGCTGGGCGCCCCGGGCTGCAGCGGAGTGGGCGGAAGCGGGCGGAGGAGGGGGCACTGCAGGGATGGGCTGTTTAGCGGGCATTTAGGTACCTTAGCAAAGCGTTCAGTGGCGGGAATGCAATGCATCAGTGGCAGCGGCATGGAGAGCGCTGTACGAATACAGCGGCCACATGCAGATAGGGCGGGCGACCGCGCTGCGATAGGTCACAGCAGGCCACAACAGGGCTCAAGAGAGAGAATTAAGCAGCCAGGCCTCCCATTTTCTCGGACGGGAGCCTCTCGCTGTAACTTACATGAGTAGCCCCAGTTCAGCTTGATGCTTGCTGCGTCTCTTTCTGGTGCAGGTGGAGGCCAGAGACCAGTAGCCGATCAGTGACTTTCCTCCTTGGCCCACCTCCTCCCACCCCGGCCGTCCTCTCGTTTGTGTGTGTGGTGTCGTTGGGTGGAGGCTTGGAGGTCGTGTCTGTCTGGGGTAAATAATGGAACGGCAGAAAGAAGATATGGCGTTCTGTCCCCCCTGGTGCCTGCGTGGGGAAAGGCTCGTTCTGTCATTGATGTTTTTGTTTGTTTGTTTGTAATATTCATTATTACTGCCTGAGTACCTATCTTAGCCATGGAATACTCTAGTAACTGCAATGTCATCTTGAACTGCTGGTCATAGTTACCATAGTATTCCTCGTCACAGCTGCGCCATCGAGGTGCAGATCAATCTGTCCCTGTGCGAAAGCACGTGACCATGCCCATGACTGGCTGACAAAGGACCTTTGTTGCGTGTAGTCCTCGGCGCTGGTGCAGGGCCCCCGTACGGAGTACATGCCGCGCAAAAAGGCGACACATGTTGGCTGTGCCGATAATCGGATCAACGCGTTGGAATAAGCGGTAGACAGTGATTACAGACCTCACGGCTCCCTCTCGCAGTGCCATTCACTATACGCGACCGTGTTTCCGCTGTGGCTGGCCTTGCGGCGCCCCTTCACCTAGGTCGTCGGTACCAGCGCGACGCTGCCAGCGAACCTTGGCCCAGCTGGAAAAGTCCCGCTTCGGGAAAGGTACAAGCCTCCCCCGAATCCTCAACCTCACCTCTTGAACAGACGACAAACTGGCCCATCGCGAGCCATCAAACAACCACCGCCCCAAGCGCTGTTCGTCGCGAAACTTGGCCGGCCATCTCTATCGATGTCACTCTTTTGTCCCATGTTGTCCTGATCTTCCCAATCGCCCTCGCTTTGGCCGTACGCGAAGCGCATCTCCTTGCGCATGGCGACTTGCGCCCGCTCGTCGCTTCCATCGCTCCGGGTCCAACCATGTCGTTCCCCAACGGCCAGTCTGCCTGGCATCCTCCCCCCTTGCATCACGCAAACTCCAGTCGAAGTCTACACCATCTTGACGATGCTTCAGCGCGTACCCAGACCCCCGTCGACAACTCCATCTCTTTGATGCCTGAGGCACAACTTGATATCGAAGAAGAGAACCGACGCGCCCTCTTCGCAGACCTCTATCGCAAGACCGAAGACAAGGTCGCGCTGTTATTTGCCGATGATGGTTCCTACAACTATCCCGCGATCAACGCGCTGCGCCGCTCCCCTGCCGAATCTGCCGCCGTCATCCCACCCGCTACCGATCACGAGCCTATCAAGGAACCGCCGCTCAAGAAGGCGAAGCGAGCCATCAACGAAGACGACTACGATGATGACGACGAAGACGAAGACGAAGATGATGAACCCGTGGCACCCGTGGCCAAGTCCCAGACTGTTGCCGTCACTGCCGCGAACTCGCTGCTGTCCCCTTCCAAATCTGGCAGTTCCCCTGTCCACTCGGTGACATCACCGGGGAAGCAAGGCGACAAGTCCAAGGAACAAGACGGTTCGCAGAACAAAGACAAGGCCGGCGAAGACGCCATCAAGAAGTTGGAGGAGGCCCGGACAGCAACTGAAGAGGCTGCGCGGAGGAGTTTCCACACCATCTTTTACACTCTAGAAAACGACCGTGCGGCCATGCTGGAACAGCAGCAACTCGAAGACTCCGAGAAGCAACTACAGGCCGAGATGGACCACAACCACACTTCGACCAATAGCAATACCCAGACCACGAATCACGGCTCTCTCAGCAGCGCAAACTTGGGCGCATCCAGCCTAACCCTCAAGCACCTTATCGCTAGGATAGATATGAAGCGCGATCAAGTCCGCGCCTCGGATGCCGAACTGCGACTCTTGATGAACGAGGTTCGAAAGAATCGGAGTAAGTGGGCCAGCGAGGAGAATGTCAACCAGGAGGAGCTCTACGAGGCCGTGGAGAAGGTCTTGACAGAGCTGAAGGCGCATACCGAATACTCCACCCCTTTCCTGACAAGGGTGAATAAGAGGGACGTGCCCGATTACTATAATTGTGAGATGCCATAGGCGCTCTACATCCTTTAACCAACTGACATGTTCGCAGTTATTAAAAACCCCATGGACCTTGGTTCAATGACCAAGAAGCTAAAATCTCTGTCCTACAAGTCCAAGGCCGACTTTGTCGTGGATCTTAACCTGATCTGGGACAACTGCCTCAAGTACAACCAGGATATGAACAGCCCCCTACGACGCATGGCCAACGGCATGAGAAAAGAGGCGGAAAAGCTGATTCCGCTCATTCCCGACCTCACCATCAGGCCCCGGGCCGAAGTCGAAGCCGAGGAGCGACGAAAACAAAACGGCGGCGAAGATGACGACTCAGACGACGAACCTATCATGTCCTCGCGGGGCCGAAAAGCAGGTGGCACCAAAGGTGCAAACAAGTCACGAAAAGCACACGACCAAAAAGAAGATACCCCGGCTATTGACCAAAAGCCCATCTTGCAGGTCAATGGTCTTCTCAAGGCCGGTCGTGAAGGCTCGGAAGCTGTGGATGGGAGTAATGGCTTCGCCACTCCTCCAGTAGCTGGATCCATAACTCCTGGCGGCATCAACGGACACTCGGGACTCGGAAGTAGTGCCGATGTTATGGACATTGATGGTCCCAGTCTTAATGGCATGGCATTGAACCAGGCGTTTGGCGAGGCCGTTGAGCAGGTCTACGAGAACGAGGAATACAAGATATGGAAACAAACCACCAAGAAAGACCGTGCCCTGGTCGCCAAGGAGCGCTTTCTCCTCTTCAAGGACAACAAGTTCAACGTCGATGCCCCAGCATTGATCCGAACTAAAGCTGGCATGCGTCGATTCTTGAAGCACCAGCGGGACGCAGAGGCCCAAGCAAACTCCGATGCCGTGGGTGGAAAAGAATCTATGATGAAGCCATCCGAGACCCTGGCTGCCGAGATTGAGGAGGAGGCGGACAAGGTGATTCCTGACTACTACGACGCGCTGAGCAACATTCCGGACATCCACCCGAAGCTTCAGTGGGTGGAAGATGGGGAAGGACAAGTCATCAATCAGCATGAAGAGTTTCTTCACCTCGTGCCACCTGGGACCTTCACTGCCCCGAAAGGTCGTCTCACGAGGAAGATGGACGAAAATATGCACCAGATTCAGGAGACGAGGAAGCTTGCAACGAAGATCTCTGTGATCAAGCAGATGCAAGTGCAAACCCAGGTATGTTTGTTGATTACACCCGGTGATGATTGTGTACTAACAATACCAAGGTTTATACCAACCAGTTCCCCAAGTCGAACACCCAAGCATTTGTAGAACAGGACATCGAGCCACATTTTGTCAGCGACGACGGCCCTGTGATGTCTGCTGAGACTTGCCAAGTTGCACTCAAACGATCCATTGCCAAGATCCTGTACTCTACTGGATTCGAGGAACTTCAACCTTCAGCCATCGATACCTTTACAGGAGTCGTGGTGGATTACTTCGAGAAGTTGATCCGGACATTCAACGTTTACAACGAGGTTGAAAAGAGGGCAGTCCCATCAGCGACTGACGGGCCTAAATTCGTCCCTCGATTTACACCTGAGGAGGTCATATTGCACACCCTGGACGAGAGCGGCACCGATCTTCCTACGTTGGAGATGTATGCCAAGGACGATGTCGAGAGACTGAGCTCCAAGCTCGGTGGTCTGCATGAGAGAATGAAGCTACATCTGACTGACCTCCTTCGCCCTGCTCTTACAGGAGAATCAGGTGCTGATGGAGTTGGTGCCTTCAACGACGGCAGCGAACAGTTTGTTAGTGGTGACTTTGCTGAAGATCTCGGCGAAGACTTCTTCGGCTTCCGTGCTTTGGGCCTGGACAAGGAAATGGGTCTGGATATGATATCTGTGCCTCTGCACCTCCTTCAGAGCAGGGTCCGCAACCAATACCAGATGCAGACCCAGACGGCGGGTACATCCACGGAGGACTTGTTCGAACCACTCACGGCATCGGAGCCGGTTACCAGGGAGAACATTCAAGAGCAGATTGGGCTGGTCAAGAACTTCTTCCTGGCCAAGCTTCATGCTAATGGTGACCAACCTCTCGTCGAAGATGAAGACCTTCCTACCAAACAAAAGAAGCCCCGTCCCCGTTTGGGAGCCAGCGGAAAGATCGTCACCGCTCAGAAGCGGCCCCCAAAGGAACAGCTTGCCCTTGCCAAAAAGAAGAAGAAACTGGAGGCCGCGGCGGCCGAAGCCAAGTCAAACCCCTCCCCGAAGGGCGGGCCCAACAGCAATATTCCTGGCAAGAGGAAGTCCATGTCAGTCACCACAGGCGCGGTTCCCAACCCTGCCGTTATTGCGCTGGCGCCCAGCATGGAGCGGACAGACAGTATGCAAAGCCAGACGGACAAGGACGACACGATCGGCATGATGAGTCCGGAGAGTATTGCTCAGTAGGCCAGGCAGGACTTCCGGGACTCGGCGAGATAGCGGCGGCACAGGGCCTGGTCGTTTACAGTTCGGCCATGAATTGCGATCAAATACATGTTGGATGATAGACGCGACAGATCACGTCGACGACTAGCTACGACCATGAAATTAGCAACAACACTGCCGGCTTGGACGGCAACCCTACGATACCACCACAGGTGCTTGAGCACGCCAGCGTGGTTCAGTTTCCCTTTTATACAACCCCCGTGTATTATCTATTTTGCCTTCGATTACCATTTCTCCTCAGTCTTGCTCATACTCCCTGGCAGATGTACGAACCGCCAACCCCCAAAGCTGGCGCTTTTCCTTATCCCATCCTTGATTTCCTGCTTTTCTTCATGTTTCCGATTGCGTTCATCTTCTGAGCTTCCACATATCATTTTCGGCGGCGTTTGTCTAAAAGGCAGGGGGCAATATACACAGCATGGCTGCATTGGGGAGGACAGGCATGCCCAATACACCTAGGAACGAACGAGGACCACGCCTGGCAGATCACCGGCGCCCTACCTCTGTTGTCGTCTCAGGGGGCTCTTTTTTTTTTGTTTCTTTATAATACCTGCGCTGGTCCTTTGGAAAATCAAAACATGTACGGATTTGACTTACCCCGAGCTGACGGCGAGGGGCTTGTTTACGGGGCCGTGACGTCCTGGACGTGGAATCGGATCGCGGAGTTGGAGGGCCCGAGTGTTTGATATATACGATGGTTTAGTTTGGCGGTTGGTGCTGGTACGTGATGATCTTGCCGGTGATGGTCAACGGCACAGTTGGATTGATCCACGGACGTGTGATGGCTGAAGGGGGGGCTGAGTGAGTGGGAAGAGGGACAGGGGACATGATGGCCATGGGTCCAGATGTGTGAGGTTGTGGATAGTTACGAGTAGGCAATGGAAATCATCAACGAGCACGTCACGCCTCTAGCACACGTAGTTTTGCTTGCTCTTGTAGAAGCTCATAAAATCAAGGCACGTAAGATACATCAAAGCGGTACTGAAACTCGTTCTAGAATTCAGCTACTCGTTGTCCTCACAGACAGGGAAGACCAAAGGCGTCTTCCCAGATACCCATAAACCCAACTCCCACCACCCAATCCGTTTTTGTTGAAGGATTTTTGACACCACAAAGACATCCCTTGAAAGCCCAAAGATATCAAACAACTAGTTATTGCGCCTTGATGAAATGCATGCTGTTGAACGTTTCGCCATTTGCCTCATCCATGTTAAATGCCGCCGCTTTCGTTCGGTTTCGGAGCACCCCTTTTGATGAAAATGGGTTGCCCCCGCGTCTTGACCTGCCTGTCAATCGCCCGTGTTGAAGAAGTTGAGGTAGGAAGAATAGCTGGCAATTTAGATGCCGGCATCCAGGCGCCAGCCCTCGACGGGGAGAGGGAAGCTGATGCACCAGGCGGCGATCTCCTTGCGGAGCTCGTTGATCTTCTCAACCTCGCCGCCGGCAACCTTGGCCTTGAAGTCCTTGAGCTTGTTGGCCTCTTTGGGGAGGGCAGCCTGGACGTCCTTGCAGATCTTGATAGAATCGTCAATGTACTTGGCGACACGCTCGAACTCCTTCTCTCCGAAGCCACGCGAAGTCATGGCAGGGGTACCAATGCGGATGCCGCAGGGGGTGAGAGCGCTCTTGTCGCCGGGGATGGAGTTCTTGTTGCAGGCAATGTTGATCTGCTCAAGGACGGCCTCGACACGGGCACCGTCCAGGCTGTGCTGGCGGAGGTCGATGAGGACCATGTGGCTGTCAGTACCGTCAGAGACGAGCTTGTGGCCGAGGGTCTTGAAGGTGTTCTCCAGGGTCTTGGCGTTGGAGACGACCTTCTCCTGGTAGATCTTGAAATCGGGGGTGGAAGCCTGCTTGAGGGCAACAGCCAGGGCAGTGATGGTGTGGTTGTGGGGACCTCCCTGGTGGCCGGGGAAGACAGAGAAGTTGATGGGGTTCTCGAGGTCGTACAGTGTCTCGGCGCCAGTCTTAGGGTTAACGGAGCGGACGCCCTTGCGGAAGAAGATCATGGCACCACGGGGACCACGGAGAGACTTGTGAGTGGTGGTGGTGACAACGTCGGCGTAGAGGAAGGGGGAGGGAATGACCTCAGCGGCGACTAGGCCGGAGATGTGGGCCATGTCGACAACGAGGTAAGCACCAACGGAGTCGGCAATCTTGCGCATGCGGGCGTAGTCGATCAGACGGCAGTAGGCAGAGGTACCGGCAACAAGGATCTTGGGGCGGTAGAGCTGGGCGTTCTTCTCGAGGGTGTCATAGTCAATGATACCGGTGTTGAGGTCGACGCGGTAGGGCATGGTCTCGAAGTAGGTAGAGACAGCGGAGATCCTGAGGGGCGGTTAGTTTCTGGATTCCAACTAAGTCGGCTTCAATGGTCTCACTCACTTTCGCTGGGGGGTCTGGTAGCCGTGGCTCAGATGGCCACCGTGGGGAAGATCAAGACCCATGAGACGACCGTGGGGGGGCATGATGGCCTGGTAGACCTGGAGGTTGGCAGGGCTGCCGGAGAGGCACTGGACGTTGACACCCCACTTCTCCGAGTCGACGTGGAAGGCCTCGAGGGCACGGCGCTGGCAGAGCAGCTCGATCTGGTCGATGTGCTGGTTGCCACCGTAGTAACGGGCACCGGGGTAACCCTCGGAGTACTTGTTGGACATGGGAGAGCCAAGAGCATCGAAGACGGCACGGGAAGTGATGTTCTCGGAGGCGATGAGGATAATGGACTCGCGCTGGCGCTGAATCTCGTCCTTCTGTTCGGGGAGTGAGTGGGTGCGTCGGAGGGGGGACGGATGCAAGGCAATGCAGAGCAGAGACGTACCATGATGGAGGCAACCTCCGGGTCGGTGTCAAGGAGAGACTTCTCGAGCATCTAGACAGGTGAGTCAGTCGGCTGGTGATTCTTGTCAATGGCGGGGTACGTGAAACTGACATCCTTGTGAGACTCGGAGAGCGCATACTCGGCATTGGGGGGAGCCATTGTGTCTAGTCAATTGAAGAAGCTGTGAAGCTGTGAGGTCCGGTATGATGAGGGTGATTTGTATGGAGGAGAGGAAAACGGAAAGGAACAGAGAAGGAAGAGCAAGGACGCGAGGTATGAAGTAGAAAAATTTCCCTGGGCTCACTGCAAAATCGAGCGCGAGGGGCGGCGGGGTACCGGCAGGTACGGGGTCTTGATTGGTGGCCGGGGGGGGCTTTCTTGTTCCAGTATCGGAGAGACCGCCTGTGAGCACTGTGACCTCCAACTTTCTAGCGGCGGCTACTACTATTGTAGGTAGAAAAGAAAAATCGGGTTACCCTGGAGGTTCAAGCTAGGATATTTTCTGCTCTAGCGCGTACAAAGTTTTTTTTTTCTCTTGTCTCCGATGTGAAGCAAAGAATCGAGTAATGAGTCATGAGTTAGTTGACGTAAAATGAGTAACAACAAGATAATGATCGGAAGGGAGGTGCCTAGACCACAGTGCAAGTTAATGGTGATTCTCCGGTGGTCTTCTCTCCCTAGCATCCGAGTCGTGTCTGGACCCCACTGACATGAGGCCCCCCCAGCGACGAATTACGCACGGGTTCCGAATCCCATCAGGTCATCAGGGTCACACTCGTCGCAGAGAACAGGCGGGCAGGACAGGCGGCAGGTGAGGGGAAGTCTGACTGACCGGGTACCTGGACAGGACCCTAAAGAAGGGGTTCCTACCTAGTTCCAGGAGCATCACTCATTATCACTGATTTTATAGTTCGGATAGCCAGTAGACTTCAAGAGCAGTTGTGCGGCTACCTACCCGGGTGCAGATGGTCGCAAGTTGCTAAGAAATTAGACATATGTTTTACTCCAACAGCTTTCTCATTGTTTTTCTATCATGATAACCCAACAGTGACTCCGGTTTACTACTTGATCTATCCTGACCATTAACTAGTAGTCTAAAAATGCCTTCATATCCACATCTTTGTTCAGTCCAACACCATCCGGATAGGGCCTAGTTGCTCATCCACTACCTCCGTCGGTGTGGCTCAGTTGGTTAGAGCGTTGGTCTCATACAATATATGACTTGACCAAAGGTCAGGGATATCCAAAGGTCGAGAGTTCGAGCCTCTCCACCGACAGGACTTTTTCTTTTGCCGTTCTCGCCTGTCGTTGCTCAATGGACAGACAGTCAGAGAGACGGCATTGCTCTTTGTTTGTAGTCTTCATCCCTTATTGACCTTTCCGCATACGATAAGTCAACTGACTGGTTTCTCACCAGTCGGATAGCTATGTTGTCACTACCCGACTGCAGATGCTTACTTACCTACCCGGACAGGGCACAAAGCAAGGGGAAACAAACGGTGTGGGTTGGCATTTGATCTTCGGCACGGATCTACCATGTGCGTCAACAATTGAATGACATTACACCAAATGCCAGTCCCCCAACCGACAAAACAAGACGGGCTATGAGCGACATGTCTCTCCTATGGATGTGGCTGGGGGGCGTGTGCGCGCTGCCTACATACAATCTTTCCTTCTTTGTTTCGTTCCTCCCCTTGTCTCATGGACCGGGCCTCTTGTCCCACCGCCAGACTTCGGACTACCTAGGTAGGTGAGACACGCCTACGGCCATGTCCCTTGTGCAATGGAGTTTGCATCACTCGTGGCTGACGCCGCGGTGAATCCAGACTCGCGCGACGGTTCCGGTGCGTGTGGTCCCATCGTTGACAGACAGCCGGACAGTCTTTGGCCTGATTCCAGAGAGGACGGGTCTGAGTCTTGATCGTTCTTTCAGGCGTGGCCGCCGGCATTTCGCAACGCCTTTAGCCTCGCTAAAGTGGCTCACGATGCGTTTCCACGGAGGATCGATTACATGCTCCGGTACAGGGCTGTTCGGCGTAGCAGTATTCGAACTTGAAGAGTCAGTCCTGGCATAGACTCATCCTCGGGCTTTAGGTTGCAACGTATGAAGCGACCCGCAGAGACGTCCGAATAGAGACCGTTCAGCAAGGCCTCCTTACCCACCCCGTTGGATCCCACCTACGCTCTGTTGCCTGGTGTGAGTATGAGACCCGTGACTCAAGTCTACACTATGAAGATTAAACCTTTGTGTACGAAGTATGTATGGACATACCTATCCATGATTAAACGCGTCGGTCTCAGAGCATCTGCTACCTACCTACATATACCAAGTCAGTGGGGGCTGGCTGGCACAGCTGCGACCAAATACCTAAGCAGGTAATAGGGAGCCCCGCATGGAGTCTGGCATCTACTGAATGAGAATGCGAGCTTCTTTGACGCCTGGATTATATCGTAAAAGAATACGCATTGAGAAGTAAGTTGCATTGTAATAAATACCATAAACATATGTGCGTAATCCCTCAGCAGGGAGCCGTTGGATTGTCGAATTTGCAGCTCAGTCCGCTCATACTGGCTCCACTCACTGGGTAAGGTGAAGATGGCCGGTCACATGACACGGAGACGATGAGGAGCAAGCATCTTTCAGAGGCAAAGGAACGCACTCTAGGTTGCACGGAAGTGTACAAATATAGCAAATGTTCCTCTGCGCGTTGGCGTAAGCGGACCCTTGGGAGTACCATGTACTTTTGGACCTCGGGGAACGCAATTTGGTGTACTATGAACGATTTCAGGGACTGCCGGCTCACTGACAGCCGAGTCGTTTGTTGTTGTTGTTGTTGTTGTTGTTGTTTTGTTTGTTTGCGTTTGGGGGCGGGATGGGGGGTGAAAGAAAGACACGAAGTACCTATAGTTATCGGTCTTGGGAAAAGCATATCGTCTTTCAGATACTTCATAGAAATGGATAGATAAATCAAGCATGGATGGTGTCTTGTGTCTAGCCTGCAAGTCCTTGTTTCGGCACACATGGTAGTGGCAGTGATGGCGGCTGCGGGTCGTCCGGAGGGTGAAGGAGGTGTGTTTGGCCGCCCCGGAGCTGAATGGGAGTGGGTGTGCCGGCGACCTCGCCAGTACCTGCTATCAGGAGACGGGCGTCCCAGAGCGAAAGTCCCTCCCAGGTCCTCGACATGCGTCATCTACCTCTGCTATGATACCTCCACTGTTAGGGAGCTAGAGGTGCTGCTAGCTAGGTTAGCTCTGCTACCAAACAGAGCTTCCAGGTTTGCGTCAGAGGCAGGAAGAAAAAAAAAATCGGATTCCGGGGCGGGGGCATTGTGTACTTCGTGGCCCAAGCTCCTCTTCCCGCCTACGGGTTGGCACAGACAGCCGCCTGTAGTGATACGGGCTACGGGGAGGTTGGCGCTGTGTCTTAGGGCTGCTGCCTTCGGTGGCCGGTCACTGCGGTCACTGTGGCCGCTATCGCTCGCTGCGCTGTGCCTGAGAACCTGGTTTTTGGCAACAAAGGAAGGCGTCACTTGCGTCACCATCGACAACCTGTCCTTCTCCCATCTCTCGCTCGGTGACTTCTTTCTTCTTCCTCCTTCCCACTTTAACCCTCCGTCCATCTCTCTCCATCTCCATCTATCACGACCTTTCCTCCTCCCAAAACAACACACCATTCCATCATATCTCCTCCCTACGAATACAGCTCTGCTACGTGTCTGCCGCTCCTGCGTCGTCTCTGCTCCGCCGTCTGGTCTGCCGGCCCCAACCCCTGCTGCTGCCTTGTTGCTCTGCTCCCAGCCTGAGCCTGCCACTTCCCAACTGCAAGGTACCTTTTCCGTCTAATTTTCCCTTCCCTTCCCTTCCCTGGACTGGCTCGCTTGCCTGGCCTGTTTCCCTCTTCCGCCCCTTATCGGAAGATCGACTGCGCAAGTGTCAACCGCCGCTCCACCACCAAACTCCTCGGGCCACTTTTTACTCACGCCGCCCTTGGTTTCTTCTCTCGCAGACCTCCTGAGTCCTATTAAGACTATCTCTTCGAACGCTCCCCGAGACTGCTCTGTTCTGCTGCTCTCACCTCGGAATCCTGCTTCGCACACCACACACCGCACTCCCACCAATCCTTACCTCCACCTTCGCCATGGCTGATTCCGCCCCGGCCGTCAACGGAGCCTCTCTCTACGAAGCCACAAAGACCAGTGGGGTGCGTATTCCATTGTTGCGTTGTCCCGACACCTGCGTCCCCCCCCGGGACAATTCGGACCCAGGCCTCTTTGCTAACACATGTTCCACAGTGCTCCCGTTCCGCTCCCACCGAAACCCTTTGACATGAACCGACCGACTGACTTTATACCCCCAGACGCCGCCGCTGCGTACACTTCTGTCACTAACGGTACGCGATCCTATTCCCCCATTCCAATATCCACCAGAAAACCTCCTCGCTGCTATTTCGACCAACGGATCACGGCTGCTAACACTGGCCCTTTCGACCCTTTTAGGTCCCGTTGCCCAGAACGTCATGGATCACACTCATAAAGCTTCCAACGAGCTCTCCAACCTGGCTGCTTCCCGCCGGACGCCCTCCAACCGGGCTGCCACCGGCCAGCCTCTCACCCACTACCACTCCTTTTTCTCCGAGCTCCTGTCATGGAACAACCCCCGTGAGTAGAACACTCAGGTTGCTATACAAGCTCGTCCGCTAATATTTTCGTCCGACAAGGTGCCTCTGCTATCGCCTATGTCACCATTGTTGCTCTTATTTTCTCGGCTAGGTACCTCGATATTCTTCGATGGGGCTTCAAGTTCTCATGGATGGTCCTGGGCGTGACCATCCTTGCCGAGGTCGTTGGTAAGGCCGTTTTCAACAACGGTCTGGCTACGCAGGTCCGACCTCGCCGATACTATACCGTTCCCCGCGACACTCTCGACACCCTTATCGGGGATGTCCATGAGCTCGTCAACTTCTTCGTTATCGAGGCCCAGCGCATCATCTTCGCTGAGAACATTGCTGCCTCTTGCGCCGTAAGTTACTTGCCATGAAATCAAACATGATCGCTTGAAGCTAATAGCGCTCTACTAGGCGTGGGTTGCTGCGTTCATCTCGTACTTCCTCGTCAAGCTCGTTCCTTACTGGGGTCTTGCCGTCATCAGTGCCAGCGTCATCTTTTTCGTGCCCCTGGTCTACACCTCCAACCAAGAGATTATCGATACCCAGATCCAGCACGCCTCCGATCTGATTAACTCCCAGACTGCCCAGGTTAAGGATGTTGCCTCGAAGCAACTTGGTCAGGTCTCTGCCCTCGGCAAGCAGTACGTTGGCGATTACACTGGCAAGGTTCAGGACCTCTTCAGCAAGCCTGCCTCTCGCCAGATCATCGTCAAGCCCGAGCCCGTCGCTAAGGAATCCGAGTTCCCCAACCCCCCCACTGAGGATCCCGTTAAGTCCGAGAAGTCCGAGAAGGTTGACTTCCCCGAGGTCCCCAATGAGGAGCCCTTTGGCGCCCCCGATTCCGAGCCCGTCCGTCTTCTCTGAACGGCTGGTAAGATGCGATTTCCACGTGTACACGACTTGAGAAAGGGCATAGCTGGCCTAGGCAATGACATGTTTTACGGCATTTCGGAGCGCGTGTCTTTCTTTAATCGAGAGCAAAGGACTTGTGAAATTGGAATTTGGCGTGAACTGGTTTTTCGGAGCATTCCCTAACCTACAATGCGACAATGACCCGGGCTGATTGCCATGGACGAAAAATTACGGGGAGGAGAGTTGGCGGCGCGCCCTCGTGGAGGAGGAGGCCTAATGCTACATCAGTGGCCGAGACGGGTATGGAGGACGGGGAGGACGAACTTCATGCTGATGAAGAAAGGAGTGTTTCTGACCTTTTAATTATTGCGTCCATTGCCTAGGTATGGATGTGCTTGGCTTGATGTTCGTTTTCTTGCTGCCCTGATTCTTGAAGCTTGGTGTTGACGGACTGTACATTGTGTGTGCTTGCTTGGGGCTTGGGCATTTTCTCCATGGTTCCCTTTAGTTGAGATTGCACAATTACTACTTGATATTTTTCTCTATGCTTGAAGACATGTTTTGCCGAGGGTGAGAACATGATGTGTTGTGTTTGTGATGCAACTGTAGATTTGGGAAGCTCTCGCTTCTGAAACTTTTGAATAAACTGTATCGATTTTGTTCTCGCCAACGCCAACCCAGCAAAGTATGTATACACACACATACACGTCTACCCCTTTCACCATGCTTAACTGCCCGTCTGCGTCCAGTCGCATCCTGGCCTTTACCTCCTCCGCTTGCCACCGCCTGCGGCACCGTCTTCGGCAGCGTTGCGCTTGCGGCCGTTCTTGCGCCAGTACTCCTTGGACTCGCGCTTCTCGCGGGCCTCCTTCCTCTCCTCGTTGTCGGCGATCTTCTTCTTGAAGGCGGCGCGGTTCTCGTCCTTCTTGGCGCGGCGCTTGGCGGCGGCGTCGTTGCGGATGGTGAGCAGCTGCTGCATGAGGGCGCGGGCCTTCTTCTCCTCGGAGCCCGGGGCCAGGACGACGGCGCGCTTCTGCATGTACGTCTCTTTCTTCTGCTTCTTGGTCTGGACGATCTGCGAGCGGAAGGGCAGGTCGGCGGCGAGGGCGCGGGGCACGCGCAGCGGGTTGAAGTGGCGGGCCTCGCGCTCGATGGCGCGGTACTGGCTGTTCTTGGGCTGGGGCGTGGCCAGGTCCTGGGCGCGGCGCACCTCGCCGGTGAGGCGCATGGGCTGCCAGCCGACCAGGTTGGTGACGGGGTTGTAGAAGCGGCGCGGCTTGATGGCGTACCAGGCGCGCAGGAAGACGATGTCGCTGAGCAAGATCTTGTCCTCGAAGGTGGCGCGGAAGTGGCCCTCAGGCTTGGAGAGGGCGCGCTTGATCTGGCCGCGGACGCCGGAGACGGTCTTGATGGAGGCGCCCTCGAACTTAGCGATCTCGAGCGACGAGGTGAACATATCCTTGATGAAGGCGGTGTTCTTGTAGATCTTGGCGGGGTGGCCGGTGAGCTTGAGCTTCTTGACGATCTCGGTGGACTCGTCGACGCTGAGGATGGTGCCGGTGGCGGCGATGCGGAAGCCCGGGGTGGTGGCGGCGAAGGAGTTGAAGCAGACGAAGCCGGTGTTGGGGGCGATGAGCGGGCCGTAGATGGTGGCGAAGCAGTGCATGTGCTCGGGGGTGTACTTGAGCATGCGGTTGCGGGTGCGCGAGTCGGTGGTGCTGTAGATGGGCAGGGTCTGGAAGCGGCGCCAGCCGAGCGAGAAGATGAGGGGGTCGTTGGTCTTGAGGATACGCTTGTGCCAGCGGTGGCGCTTGATGCGCACCTGGAGGAAGCCGAAGCGGTCCTCAGTAGCCGTAACACCGCCGATAACAATAGGGAGGCGCGCGTTGAACTTGGTGACGAACTCGGCCGGCACGCCCTCGAGCACCACCTTGGCGTACTTGCCGGCGCGGTAGCCCTCGACGGCCGACCGCTGCCGCTCGTCCAGCGTGTCGAACTCCTCCTTGTTGATGTCCAGCTGCTTCTGGATCACCGCCTTTTGCGCCTCGTACCACTGGTCCTCGCCGAACTCCTGCACGTCGCCGCCGTCGCGCCGCGCGTTGGCCTTGTCGTTGAGGAAGCCGTCTCGGTCCTCCTCCTCGAATCGCTGCTTCAGCTCCTCCTTGCGCTTGGCGTTCTTCTCTCGCTCCGCCTCGATGTCATCGGCCGTCGTCTGTTGCGGCGCCTCTTCGCCCTGGGGCTCGGCCTCGAGATCTTGGAACTCTCCGTCCCCCTCGCTGTCCCCGTCTCCCTCGCCTCCCATGCCGCCATCGTCCTCGCCGCCATCGTCCTCGTCGCCGCCGTCGCCACCTCCGTGTCTTGCGAAGCTGGATGTGAACCTGCGACGCAGAGCCTCAACCCTCTCCTGCTCCGCCCACTTCGCTGTGAGAGCCTCATAGTCGTATGCGGGTATCGACCTGTCTTCCACGGCATCCTCCTTTTCCTGTTTTGACTTCTTGAAAAACTCCTCGTCGTCTGAATCGTCCTCGATGTTATCCTCCTCTTCATCGCCCTCGCCCCTCCATCGGTTAAGTGCATCCTCGGGGCTCAGCGACTCGTCATATATGAGCCTTGCAAGATCGCCCGTGTGGTATGACCGTCTCCTCCCATGTAGCTTCAAGGCCTTCCCGGATAGGTTGTCTTTCCACCGTAGAGCGGCAGCCTCCTCGTCTGAGTCGTATTCTTCGTCCGAGTCCGCATCATCCAGCTCGGACATGGATCCCATGTCCGAGTCGCTATCCGCAAAGGCCACATCCTCCTCATTAGCGTCCTTGTCGCCATCCTTGCGGAACATCTTGCCCAGCTTGCCCTCATTGAACTCGACCTCGGCATCAGAGTCACCCTCGTCGCTTCCACTGACGAACCCCTCGTCGTCTGCGGCTTGCTCGTCACCCGAATCTTCGCGTTCCGCGAATCGGGCTTTGCGTTGTGTCTTTCTTCCAGTGTCCTCTTCCTCGGGTACTTCCTTGATATGTTCGCCGCCCTTGAATAGTTGCACGCCACCGTCGGTTTGACCCAAGAGCTTTCGCTCAGCCTGGAGACTGACAATCATCTCCTCGCCCTCACCACGTTCACCTTCCTCATCCTCCTTGTCGAAGTTGAAGCCCTTTTCGCGGGTGATCCAAATGGCGTCACCGTCAATTTTTAGACCACTGCGATCCGACATTGGCGCATGCATCTTCTTCTCCTTTTCGTCCAGTCTTCGTCGCCCAGTCTTTCCAGCAATCTTTGCCATTGCTTGCTCCATGGCGGGTGTCGGACATGGGTCTGGCAGGACTTCCATCTTGGAGACGGTAAAGTCACCTAGACCAGGCACGTGTACCCGCTGGCCACTTGATGCGAAGTTTGTGCCTCGTAGATAGCCCGAGAGAACGATCGAGCGGTCGCAGTTAGGGTCCTCCTCGATCTTGGTGGGGTGTGTGATGTCCCGGAAGCTGTCGACGATGGAGTAAGGGTGCGAGTTGCGCCAGATGAGCGGGCGCGGGTTCTTCATAACGGAGAGGAACCGCGAGAGGTTGTGAATCTCGCGATCTGGGTAGCGGCCGTTGATGACACCGGAGAGATAGAATAGGTGGGCGCCCTGGTATAACTCTGTCCACAGTCTGCGCTTCAGCCTCTTTTTCGCATCCTTGAGCGCCTGGGGCTTCCGGAACAGATCCAGATGGGTCAGGATGCCGAAGACGTTACCCGGCATACCTGTCGCGGCCAGGACATTGAGGAACTCCATCGTCTCCATCTCGAAGCCGAAGTTGCCGTCAATCATCAGGAGGACAATGTCGGCCACCTTGGCGATGTCGACCATGGCCTCGAGCTCGTTGGGGCATTCGACAAAGGTCAGGCGTTGCTTCTTGGAGGTGACGACTGTGATGGGCCCCTGGGGGTCAGAGATGGTCTCCTTGGCATATCGGCGGACGAGGGATTTGAGCAGCGTCGTCTTGCCTACACCGGGAGGGCCGACGATGGTGACGAGGCGCGGGGGGGCCTCTTCAGGCAGTCGATCGACGAGCGGGACATGGAGTCGCTTTTCTCTGACCTGTTTGGAAGAGTTAGCATTATACCGTAGGGCCGGAGTAGGTAGAGAAGCTCGTCATACATCTTGCGATCTCGCCGCCTGTCGTTGAAGTTTGCCAGGTCTGGAGAAGGCAAATGCCTTTGGATTGCGCTCTGCTCCACGTTAGCAAGCGTTCCGACGAGGAAAATGCGCAGGAGACAATGACACGTACCGCCGGTATGCTCCTTCTTGTCCTTCTTGTCCTTCTTATCCTTGGACGACTTGCGATGCGGCTTGTGCAGTTGCTCATCCATGGTTGCGCGTCGTGACCGGCATCTGCAGGACCGATCTCCAGTACGAATACAATGTTGCCAAAAATTTCCCACTTACTGGGAGGGAAAATTTGTCCCGATAGGCGATAAGAGATAAAAGCGGTGCGCTCAGCCTTATCGATATGGTGCGGGGGGCACTACGCTTTTGAGGCGCATTATTGGCTGGGCTTTCAGCCACTTAATGGAAGTCCTCATCAGCCACCTCACCCATCACAAGCCACCTTTAGCGCCCGCGCGCGGCTCTGGTAGCGTAACTTCTCCCATACCAAACCCCTCGACTTCGCTCCAATCGAGGGCGAGTCTTACGAGCTTCCTGTTCAAGTATAGACGCTCCAATCGGTTGCGTATCGACAGATTCAGACACGCATGCTCGCCGGCGTGACGTATACCTGAAATTGCGAGGTTCGAGCGTTCTCTGACTGGTTCTTTCTGATTCCAATTGGAGCAGTCCTCACCGCGCAATGAGGCCCAAATCGCGTGTGTGTGTAAGCCGATACACTCTGCAATTGCGGTGTGCCTCCATGAACTAATTAACGGCTCCCCCGCAACATAGCAGGGAACTGTCTTTCAAGGGCCAGTGCGTCGCGTGATGGGCGCAACGGAGCGTGCCTCGGACCAAACGGCACGCCTACCACACCCTCCCATCCGTTTTAGGATTGCCTAGGGAATTGGGTTGAGGCTATATCCTGTGAGTAACATGCACACAGCCTTGTTTGTGGGGATCACGAAACAAGGCGCAACTCCTGTGAGTCTTTTTTTCTCTCTCGATGCCCGTGGTAGCCTGTGTCTCATCCCTGGAGATTCAAGCATCGTTATCTATCGCCCATTGTGAATGCGCAAACCTCGCATCAACAAGCATAATTAGCTCCCAACCCCGTTCGCCAAGACTCAAGGCTTCCTTGGGCTTTACGTAGAGCCTGTCGCGGCCTTCCGCTGACAGTTTGGTTGCTGGCTAACTCGATTAAGTTGTCTTCATGATCGGCTCAGCAGCCGTGATATCACACCCGCCCGCATGTGCTCGTAACCTCCCATTCCCCTTCTGGTACACCGTCCTGGCCTTCTCCACACTCCCGAGGGGCCATGTGAGTCAACCGGGCGGTTTATTTCCCCGGGCCTCGAGCGGCTCGGAGCCGAATGGCGAGCTTCGCTTTACTGGTGAAAGTTACACGGGGGCATCTCAGTCAAGGCTGCTTCCCCCCACTCACACCCAGAATCCTTGGTTAGAACTTTTCCCTCTGCTAGCATCACGCGTGTCCGCCTTTATTACCGATCGAGTTGACTTGCGTGTCGCGCTGACCAGCCGCCGTAGCATTTTCGTCAGCCCGACACGTTGTTGCGCTGGCACATCCCGTCTTTCTGGGTTTAGTAATTTCCTCAATCCCAGTCGCCTTACGAGGCTGAACAAGAGTTTTGCTGCTGGAGCTTTGCGTCGTGACTCACGCGTTGTCGATGACTAGGCATGATGTTACGCAAGACGAGGTTGCAGGGGAAGCCTCAGTCCGAGCCGCCTGGCTTCTGGCTGCCTGATACTCCGTGACGATTCGTCACGTTTCCGAACCTGGGATTCTAGGCATCAACTATAAAGACATGAGGATGGGACGTATGAAGGACTTTGATATCAGGCAGATACTCAGCATACTTCCATAACAGGAACTGAACACATCCTAGACTTGTCATTAGTCCTAGCTCTGAACATCTCAAGTTCTTAGTCTCAACACTTCGCTGTCTACTCCAGAGCTCTTTCACAATTACCTACAAATCCAACAACCAACTCAACAACATCAATAAACTCTTCAACATGTCGGGCGTCGCCAACTTCACCAACAACAGCTCCAACGGTAAGCAATGATGATAACCCCACAAGCAACCATGCTTAAATGTTTATTCGACCTCTAGCCTCCTTTGGCCGGAAACAAACCAACGATGTGCTCAGTGGCATCCTCCACTCCAGCCAACAAGAACAACAGAATCGCTCGCCTTCTCAGGTTGCCGACCCCGAGACAGCCTCAGTTGCTTCATACTCCTCGACCGCGGCGTTGCTCAAGAGCAAGTTCAAGAGCAAGCCCAAGGCCAAGACCGAGCAACAGTCTAACGCGGCACCACCCATCGATGCCAAGAAGCTCCAGGAACAGGCATTGAAGTCCCAGGTGCGCTTTAGCGTCTAGTAGCCAACACCGCAATGGCTATTCTGACTTGCCACCATGCTCATATATTAACGTCTTATGATGAAAGGTTGACGACAAGGGCCGCAAACCAGCCGTCCATGCCCCGGTGATTTTTGGGATGGGTCGAATGTGATACTTGAGATGGACATGAGGTATGGAAAATCGGGTTGTGTTTGTTTATGCGGGCGAGCGTAGACCTGCTTGGCCATTCGGAAAGCAAAGGGACTTGGTGGTTCCGCACGATTCTGGGTGAGAAAACAAGGATGGACCATTGCATGACGGGATTTGGTGCAGGTGATGAGACAAGTTTCAAGGGTATCGTTCCTATGTTTTGGTAATTAACTGCTTAGAGTCAGACTAATCAATTGGCTGCTGAGGCCTTCTCTTTCTATTTTCTAGCTGTCTTTAAAAACTGTCGTTGAGTATGTCCTCGTTCATCTTGACCATGCTTGGGCTGTACTCGGACGAGTTTGGATCGGCACCAGCATCGAGGAGAATATCGCCTACGATTCTCTGGCTTGCCTCACGCGCTGACAAACTCGTTAGTTCTCATGACGCACTAAGCTTTACCGGCATGATAACTCACCAGGGGTCTGCAGCAATTTGGACGGGGGTAGGGCGAATTGGATCGTTTTTGGCGGGCTCATGCCAGCGTACAGATCGACATCATCATCCCCCTCGTCGCTTTCCCAATCAATCTCGTACTTCTGCTTCCCGCTCATCATAGTGCTATCATCGGCGGCAAAGGCGTCCCGGGTCTTCCTCGCGGTTGCCGGCGTCTGCACGCTGACGCCGGGCGTTCTCGGCCCTTGGGTTGCCGCCGCCAAACGTTCTCGGGCTTTCGTCTTCATGGGCGACATGAAGGCCTCACTGCGCAATTTAGGAACCGCCATCTCAGGTGACGACATTGGCGAGCCCTGCCACGCGGAGGTCTCCTTCTTGGGCTGGGCACTTTTCAATGGAGAGATTCGCAACGCCGGCTTGTGCGGCGTGGCCTGGATACGGTAGGTCTTGTCCAGAATTCGATGGAGTAAGGGGTCCTTGTTGTAGTGTGTCGATTGCTCGCTGGTTTGGTCGTCGTCCTTGAAACGGTCGCGTGGTGTCATGGACATGTCGGGTAACCTGGCCGTGTGCTGGGCGAACAGCACAGTTGAGTCATCGCCGTCTTCTAGCACGGTGGTGTGATGCTCTTCGTCCTCCATCTCCCGCTTCATGGTCTCGTAAGGCGATTCGAGATGTGAGAATCGCGTCTTTGTAGTTTTCGTAGAAGGCGGGCGCGGGGTGCTGCCTGAGAGTTCTGCATCGTCAAGCAGCGATTCATCCATCTGGTAGGATGAATGCTCCGCGCCGATTGTGGTCGTTGCATCGTCCTCGCCATGCTGGCCCGTGTAGTCTGCCGTAGTCTCGTCTCTCATTGCGGTGCTTTCTTCCAAGGCCGTGGTTTCTTCATCGTTGGCTAGCTCCTCGTAGCCGGAGAGGGATACGTTGGCCGAGGCTTCGAAGAATTGTTTCCAGAACTAGACCACTTGTCAACGATTTGGACTTGTCCACCCAGGCGAGAGCTATTACTTTTGACGCCTCCCAAACCGCACGTGAATGGTCGCCATACTGCTCAACGAGAGGCAAGATGCTCGTCGTGACGATTCGATGCGACTTGCTGAAGTTGTGGTCGATTTCTAGATCGTGGATGAGCCAGAGCCACACACCCAGAGGCGAAGGGCGCGGTACCTTGCAGAGTCAGTGTGATGGACTGCTCGAGTCTCTCCAGCTCCTCCGTCAGCGACAGATTTCGCGCCGCGGCGCTTGATCGGGACATGATGCTGGCCGACAATCGAGTGATGTTGGTGACGATGCATGGATCAAATCAAACGCGTGAAGACGCGATGAGGGGCACCCGCCATAAGTCGTCACCATGGCGGGGTACTGGCAGGGCACTTAGACTGCGGAATTTCACCAACAAAACCCTACCATTACTAGCACAGAGTCTATTGCTGAGGTAATTAGACGCCGACTTTTAATCTAACATTTCTATTGGCAGAAATTCTTGAGGTTGGCATTATCACTAGTGCTTCGAGTAGTACTCGTTCATGTCTAGCTTCATCAGCAGCTGCGCAACCATGTGATCCTCGCCAATGCCATCCTGTCTTAGACCCGACTCATCCCCTCCGTTGCTATTGCCCAACCGGCCCTTTTCCGTTAGTCCTCGGCAGACAGTAACGAATATCTGCACCTTCTTCTTGAATTTCTGATAGAGCTCTTCGGGATTTGTAGGTTCATCTGGGCTTCTTCCCAGGGCTTGTAGCCTGGAGTACTTCGCGTACTGGAGCACTGCTGTGAATATTTCCTCGAGCAATCTGAGCACCGGTTGTTGTCGCTTCCTTAGAAACAAGGCGACCATGATTCGGTCTAGGGTCTGAGAGTGGAGTTCTCGAAGACTATGGGGGCTTTCCATCTTCCCTTGCAAGCCTTTGGGAGCAGTTTTACTTAACCAGGACTGGATCTTATCCAGCTTCGCTTCGAACCCTTGCCATGGTATCGCAACGCCTGCGTCCATGAAATATGATGTGATGCTTGACAGGAAGTGGTGTGCTTCTCGAGAAAATCGATATGAGACGTTTTCTGGGTCGTCCCATCGACTCGTTCTGGAATTGACGTCCCTGAAGAGTTGGTTGACGATATATAGCATTCGGAGAATACGCAACAAGAGCTTAAAGATGCGGTCATACTGCATTAGAATCATTGGCGTAATGATGGCAGATAAAGGAACTGGCGGTTTGTACGATAGACGGAGAAAGTCCAATGCCTCTAGGGAGTCCGGATTCATGCACTTGTCAATCTCTTCATCTGACAAGTCACGGACGGCGAAGCTCAGGTCGCCCGGCAGCTCCGATGCGTCTCTGGACATGGTGCTTAGTTTCTCCTTGCCAAAGCCGTTTTCTGACTCAAAAGTTTCGGACAGGACCCCCATAAGAGCCAGCCGAAGTTCGGAGCTTGCGGGAGGCCAGTTATCTCTGCCCCCTAATCGAAGACCCATGACACCTCCTTGACGGGCAACTCCAGCCTGTCGCTCCGCAGTTTCCAGGTCGGGGTCGAACAGAGCGTGAGACAGACGGCTGGAAAACATTCCATTCCCAAAAAGCTGGAAATCACGATGCATTTTGAGATGACTTCTCAAGTCATGGTGAGTAAACAGGAGCCTTAAACTTTCCTGATTAATAACTTGAGCCTGAACAGCAGCGATGCCACCAAATGATAGGACAGGAAGCAGGGACCAATGCGGCGCAAAGTTGGAGGAGTTGGAAGGAGACTGATAGCGGCCAGAAAGACGGTGTCGAACGACACGACTGAGCGAGTCCTCAGCATCAACATCCGCAAGGGGTTGGTTGAACTGGTCCATCGACGCCAACAAACGTTCCTCGATTTTCTTCTCTTCCACAACAAAGAACTGTAGTTCAACATGTAGATGCAATGCAGACGAAGCTCCTTGATCTTGAGACGGTGGTTGAGAGTCTGCACGGTTCTTCTGAATGGCACGCAACAGGCTATCCCGATATTGAGACACCCGACTCTCCAACTGTAATATTGCGTCCCAATCGTAAAGCCACTTAACCCTTGGAGGCTGAGTCAACGCGATGATTTCATGGTTTGCCAAGGGGTGTTCTGGATGACAGCTCTTGATGAAACGGAGGTTCTTGCCCGTCTCGAAGATCGACTTGGTGATATCATTCGGCATGAAATGCGGCATCTTGGCTTCATCCAGGCGAAAATCGACATCTTCCACTTGCTGGCCAAAGTCGTCCATGTAAGTTTCACTCTCGACCTTAACAAAGCCTCTACTCTCACCAACACTTGACTTTGTGAACGGTATCCCTTGCTCTCGTCTGGTACCAATCCATTCCTCGAGGAAATCGATCCAGGGACGAGAAACCCGTCGCAGGACTTCGCGCATGATTTCACGCAGTTGCTCCTCGCGATGATCTACTGAATATGCTTCGTGGAAAACGATCGAGAGAACATCTTCGTCAGAATACCCTCGACGAAGCTTCGACGCCAGCCTGTGGAAGGGCTCTAGGATAGCCAACAAGCCCTTAATTGTCGACTGAAGGCCTAGAAGCGAGCGTGGGTTGTGTCCATGCACCGCCACATGCTGCTGAGAATCCTTGAGAACTTGATCAAGGGCGCTAGCGAGGGCAACACCACATCGTGTCGAACGCCGGGAATAGGTTGACTGGATAAATGATCGTAGTTCAAGGAATATCGTCCCGCAACGAAGACATTGCTTCTCTAGACCCTGGAGAACATGCCTCGAATACCCTGAAATTCGCATCTTGGGCAACGCCGAGGTAAATGACTTGCTCTTGTCGTCTCTCAGGAAGAAGACCGACTCCTGGCCGATTGCTAGGGCTAACAACGAAGAGAAGTATGTCTTGGCTTCCACAACGGGCACGTCGGAATTCTGGAGTTGCAGAGGATCGATGGACCAGCACAGTAAGGCATCGTAGATCGCAGGGCCCGCTTCAGTGACGAGCGGCGGTTGGCTCGTCGCAGGTGTTGCGCTGAGAAAGGCATCCCAGGTTCTGTGTTCAGGGGTCTTTTCTGGTACTTCGTCCAGACCAAGCCATACTTCTATCGCGAGTTCGGCGTCCGGGGTGCTCTCCGTTGTCTTCTGGGTGTCGTCGAGGGCGGCGCTAACGTTCGAGTCTGTGGGATTGGACGTTTCGAGCGGCGGGAGCTTGAAGAAGCCCTGTTGCTCAACCGCGACCGGCGCAAGCTGCAATAGACTAGAGTCGTGGCTTTCTTGAACCCAGGAGTTAGCATGATGAAGAAAGATGGAAGCGGCGAGTTTAGAAACTGTACCTTTCAGTCCCGTTGCAAAGAACGGAGGTGTAGCGTCGTTGGCTTGGTCAAGCTGGTCAAGCCACTTGGAGGACTGCCATAAGTCGGGAATGGCGAACATATCCGCTTTGTCTTCGTCATTCTCCATTGCCGTATTTTGCAATCGCGCGCCAGCGTTATAAATCGGCGTAGAGTGCGAAAGGTTGCATGGTTAGGCCGTAGGATCGTGACTACCTAAGCGGCGATGAAGGTGATGGATTTCCCCGACGTCAACGGAGTTGATCCCCGCGACGCGCCATGATTGAGCCGCTTCAGGGCGCGCCTCCCGCTAGCTGACCCCTCCACTCGCGCTAAACGTCCCGGAGCTTTCAGTGGCCCTGCCCTTGCATGGAAGCACCTCCAACTCATGATTGATCGATCGTCACAAGCTCGACATTTCAACATTTTTTGACAACTTCGATCCAACAATATATCTCGCATCCACCATCGCCAATCGCGCCGCGAAAGCCTTACTAGGCTGCAGCAATTATAACATAAATACTACGCGACCGAAATGCCTCCCCGAAAGCGCGCCCGCGGGAGCCAAGCCGCCGCGACTCCCACTCCAGCTCGCGACGACAATGCTATGGACGTCGATACTTCCCCGGCCGCCGACAATGCCGATGACGCTGGCGAGACCAAAGAACCCGACAACAAATTCAATGAGCTATGGACCGACGACCAAGTTGCCTCCCTCTTCAAAGGTGTCATTCGCTGGAAACCAGCAGGTCAGTCACACGTTCTCGCGGTGCTCGTGTGACACCTTCTAACGACGTCCAGGCATGCACAGACACTTCCGAATGATTGCGATATCCGAACACCTTCGAAATCACGGCTTCGATCCCGACTTATACCCGCATACACGCATACCATACATCTGGCAGAAGCTACGGACGTACTACAACCTCGAAGTCATCGACGAGCGGGAGAACTTCGACGAGGATGAGGCCGAAGACCGATACGTCGAGTTCTCGCTGCCAAAGGACCAGTTCTTCGAATCCATGATGCAGCGCGCAATCGCGGACCCAAGCGAAGCTCCCACGTCCCCGGCACAGCTCGAGTTGTCCCCTCCTCCCTCGCCGCCCAAAAAGCGCAAGCGAGGCGACACGGTTTCGAAGACAAGGGCCTCCTCAAAGACGAGGACCTCCTCGAAGACTAGGGCTACTTCGAAGACTAGAGCCAATTCGAAGACGAGAGCCAACTCCAAGACGAGAGCACCTTCAAAGACGAGGGGTACTTCGGTTGAGGATACAGAGGACGGCACAGATGCACACTCACCGGCACCAAAGAGCAAGCGGGGCTCAAGGGGACGAAAGGGCGCTGCAGGCCAGACCAAGACCGAGAAGCAGGAAAAGGCTGAGACAACCGAGGAAGAAGAAGAAGCAGAGGATGGAGATGAGAGCGGATCAAGTGAGGAGGGAGACGAGAGTGCCGAGGAGAGTGGGACTCCCGTGTCAAGAACAACAAGGGGTGCGAATGCAAACGCTAGCAGAGCTCGAGCGGCGCGGGGGCGTGCAAGAGGTCGGAGAGGAAGACGATAGAAACGATATGGCCCATTACGGTACTGAGGTGACACCTAGATACCCCAAAATACCCCAAAATTAATGCTATTGAACGAACTGAACTCCTCCAAGAGATGGCATTGACTCATAATCATGCATGAAGCTGACTAGGTAAGTACTCATGATATTGTAAATTTGCTGCAATATGCTCCGGTTTCCAACCTTACGTCTCCTTTGCCGCTTCCAATCCTTCACCTGTCTCCCACTCGCTGTGATACCGGATCTTGCTTCTCCAATCCCGTCCTATGGGGAAAATGCTCTCCACGTCCAGCTTCGATCGGGCCACCGGCTCCGGCTCGTGCACCATTGGCAGCTCCATGGGAGGCTTCTTCTGGAGCAGCTCCCACATCTCGGCCTCTGCCTGGTAGCTGGCGTATTCGTCACAGTCCTCTGCGTACTGCTCCTGTTTTCGTTCCGTGGCGACGCGGCTTTTTAATGATTGCTTAGTCCGGTGCGTCTCGGGGAAGTCGGCCGCGGAGAATTGTAGCACCTCGTTTGCTTCTTTGTTGATGGCGTGTTCCTCGTCGTTGGAGAGGCTGACTGACGCCTCGAAGTCGGAGTCGTCCAAGATATGGTCGTCCAAGATGGGGTGATGAAGAAACCCCAGCAATTCCTCCTTCTCGGGCGCCGTCTCTACTTCAACGGGTTGATTCTCGTTTCCCGAAAGAGCATTTTCAACTTCGTCGTACGAGAGGGGTTCCGCCTCAACCTCTTCATCTCGGTCTCGGTCTCGGTCTGGGGGCTCTTCGTAAACTTCAAGACGAAGCCTGCGAGCGCACTTGAGCCAGAAGTCGTTGGAGTTTGGACTCATGCCTAATGACGCGATTGCTGCTTCAACATCTTGCTGCTTTACAATATCGCGGGTCGAAGGAACAGCTTCTCTCCTGGCTCTGATCCTTGACATGCTCATAAATATGGTTGTCTGGACAAGTCTCCTGGTGATTGATACAGCTAGGGAGTGGAAGTCTTCAAAAGTAGTTGCCCACATGGACGGTGGGTGGTTTCCGATGAAGTTCCAGTTGTCGCTTGGAATCGAAGAGTTCATGAAGATGCGTCCCGAAAGCCTCAGCCAGTTGTGGCTGATCAAAACCCCAGCAAAGGCCGCTTCTTGGCCTTCTGCAATCTTCTCGCCATTGTCGAGCTTTCGGGCGAGTCTTGGAGTAATATCCCAACACTGTCCCCATTTGTTCTCTTCGCGCAGCTCTTCCTTGCGCTCCTGTCTAACAGAGACTGCGTCAGCGGCTTCGTCAAGGGCATGACACAGCTGTTGGCTAAGTTCGACGGCGGCAGGATACTCGGAGAAGTCAATCCCCGGGCGCAGCCCTTCCTGCTGTCGCAGAAGTTGAGTCCTTTGGAGGATGCTTAGGTAGTGGTTGACTTCAACCTCACTCTTGGTCCCGATGTGGGACGCGATTCCTGGCAAATCGTCTCGTCCTAAACGTGCCACGGCCTCGAAGAACAGGTTTTTCTCTGCAGTTGACCAGGACGTGAGGCCCAGTTGACTGGGTTCGATATCCGCGTCACCCGAGGGACAGATGCGATGAGCTGCATCTTCGATGTCGGCATTGAGCAAATCGAGATACTCGGTGTTCAAAACACCCTTGTGCCGTTTGAACGCTCGAGGTGTTAGCGCTTCTTCTGCGGGTCGTTTGAGAGAGAAGCGCTCATCATCCTCGTTTGCGGTGTCTGTATCGGTCTCGTTTGGGTGGTATAGGTCTAAGTCTGGCCCGGAACCTCCTCCTGTGTTGAGTTTCGGCAGTAGTTCTGCCTCTTCATAGTTCATCTTTGAAGGTGGTGAGTGAACAGGCTCGCCCTCCTCACTGAGCGGATAGTCGGCGTCTGAGTCCATGCTCCTTGGTTGCCGACAACGTCAAGGATATGAGCAGGCGAAAACATGGTAGTAGAGACTGGGAAAGTCTCGAAGTCCAATCTGTACAGCGGATATTGAGCCTAGTATAAAAAACAAAAAAACAAACAGAGGCCTGGGTTTGAAAGAGAACAAGGAGAGGCGGTGATAAATGGGCATTGGTTCGCAAGGTTCACAGGGTTAGTTCACCGCCTCAAACATTTTTCTATTGGCGTTTGAATGCTTACATAAGACCCAACGCTAGCAGCTTTGACATCCAGTTCTAGCTGTCGAATATTGAAGAACTTCATCCAAGTCGCATGCGCCACGATTGTTTGTTTCGCGCATCTCACCATGTGAAATGCTACAAATTGTGGCAAAATGTCTATCGAGGCCGAATGCCAGGTTGGGCGCGCCTTTCCTCAAATCCTGGGCATTGAGGGCCTGCGCATCTACAGTCGCCCCCAAAAAACAGCTTCGACTTCGCAACTATCAGCAAGAATGCATCACATCAGTCTTGGAGTCGCTTAAACGCGGCCACAAACGAGTTGGAATCTCACTAGCGACAGGAAGCGGAAAGACGGTATGATGGGTTGAGCGCTTACTCTTAGACTGGACTTGAAGCTCACTCATCATAGGTCATCTTTACACAGCTGATTGACCGGATGCCGCCCACTTCAGAGGATGCTGATCGTACCCTCATCCTAGCACATCGACGGGAACTAGTTGAACAGGCAGCAAACCATTGCCAGCTTGCATATCCAAACAAGAGCATTGAGATTGAAATGGGAAATGTCCATGCATCCGGTACCGCCGACATCACCATTGCAAGCGTACGAAGCATCACGTCCAAGCATCGGTTAGCCAAGTTTGATCCCTCACGCTTCAAGCTTCTGCTAGTTGATGAGGCACACCACATCGTTGCGCCAGGATATCTGAAAACCCTCGAGCATTTTGGCCTCGACGAGAAGCGACATAACTCTCCGAACTTGATCGGCGTGTCTGCCACATTCTCAAGATTTGATGGCGTGAAACTTGGCGCCGCCATTGATGAAATCGTATACCACAAGGATTACATTGACATGATTTCCGAGAAATGGCTTTCAGATGTCATCTTTACAACGGTCGAGTCGACAGCCAACCTGAAACAAGTAAAGAGCAACAATTTTGGCGATTTCCAGGCCGGAGAGCTCTCCAAGGTTGTCAATACCGACAAGATCAACGATATTACGGTTCGCAGTTGGATAGCGAAGGCCGAGGGAAGAAAGTCGACGTTGGTGTTCTGTGTCGATGTGGCTCACGTCATCGAGCTGACCCAGAAATTCCGCGAGCACGGGTTCGATGCTAGATATGTGACGGGAGATACACACAGAGTGGAAAGAGGCGAAACTCTCGACGCCTTTAAGAGGGGGGAATTCCCGGTTCTGGTCAACTGCGGCGTGTTCACCGAGGGCACCGACATCCCCAACATCGATTGCATCGTGCTCGGAAGGCCAACGAGGTCACGGAACCTGCTCGTGCAGATGATTGGAAGAGGCATGAGGCTTCACCCGGGGAAGAAGGACTGCCACGTGATTGATCTTGTGTCGAGCTTGGATACAGGAATCGTCACTACGCCGACGCTTTTCGGTTTGGATCCCAACGTACTGGTGAACAGGGTGTCCGTTAAAGACATGCGGCAGCTCCGTGCTGCGGAGGAACAGGCCGAGGAAAGCACAGAAACACCTCTATCGTTCCACACTACCGGCGGCCGCTCTGACACGGTGACATTTACGGACTATTCCTCGGTCCTCGACCTAATCGCGGATACTTCTGGAGAGAAGCACATTCGATCCATCAGCAAGTACGCATGGGTTCAAGTCGGGCAGGAAAAGTTCATTCTCTCCGCCCCGAGTGGTTCGTACATCAGGATTGAAAAGATGAGCGAAGAACTCGGGACCTCGAACCCGCTTTACCGCGCCGTGGAGGTGCGAGCCATCCCAGCCGGCGTAGCCAAGTCGCCGTACGCAGTCCCTCGAGAGCTCCTCACCGCATCCACCTTCATAGATGCTGTGCACGGCGCGGACAGCTATGCGGCCAACGCCTTCCCTCATTCGTTCATACACCGCTACCAAAGATGGCGATCTCTGCCCCCGACCCAGGGCCAGGTCGACTTTATCAACAAGTTGCGCGGGAAGGGGAAGCCGGTGGACATGGAAAGCCTGGACAAGGGCAAAGCCACCGACATGATCACGAAGCTGAAGCACGGGGCCCGCGGTCACTTTGCCAGGATAGAGGCGGAGCAGAAGCGGAGAGAGAAGCAAACGGCGACACTAGAGTCAAGGCAACTCCGGGAGCGCGTCAGGGTGGGACCGCTGGCGGAGTGAAGCTTGATGTGTAACAAGGCCTGTATAACGTGTATAACGTGTATATCAAGGGGGTGGAACGGCGTTAGGCATGCAGCGGTTTCAGGAAAGCGGATTCTAGAAGGAACAGAGAAAGGATTTGTATACCTTACCCTGCCGATGAGGCGTTTCTCGTTGATGTATGTAATTACCTATAGTAGACAAACTCCAGGATATGTTTGAAGAGGCTTGCTATTGGTTAGTTAGTGTTTTTGACTCCCAATCACTTGCAATCACCAGACAATAGTTTACCTTCCAAGACCGGCTTATTGGTACCAGTAGCAAACTCGTAGGTAGGGTACCTCGTCCATTGGATGGCGTGTGTAGCAGCTGTTGACGTACGCCTCGCCATCCGTCACGATGCCAATGATTCACTGACGAAGAAAACGCGGCCATGCCAACTTGAGTTCCCACCCGACGTTCTGCTCAGCCTAAGGTATCCACGCGAGGTGCCTTGGATGCAGAGAGGCAGGTGTGCCCTAAGTATCAACAAAAAAGAACGAGTGTTTCCTTCCCTTCCTCCTCTTTCTCGCCGAACATTCTCGCTTCGTGGAAAAACACGTTCCTATTGCGCAGTGTGTTTACTGCTGTTTACTGAACTTCAGTTGGCTGAACGGCCGTTTCGTTGCTCGCCCGTCTTTGGCCTCTGTTTACCTTACTTCCTTCTCAGCCTCTGCTGTGATTTTCCCTCACATCTTACATCTTTCACTTCTTTACTTTCCACATCTTCTCTTTTCCACTTCTTCACTCCTTCACATCTGCCTACATCATTCACATCGTACACTCTGTCTCGAGTCCGCCTCTAGATCATGTCGTCGCTAGAAGATGCACTATATGAGCCGCACGAGGAGGACCGTCCTCTTCCCGCCTACAGCCCAGCGCAAAGCTGTCGCGACTCGTGCTCTGCCTCTTTGCGACCACCGTCTTCGCTCCTGATCGAGCGCGACCCGTTATCGCCATCTATTTCAGAGCGCGACGTCCACACGCAAGACGAGCGCGAAATGCCAGGCTCGTCGCCTGCCTCTCCGACGCAGCGCGCATCTGAGCCAGCAGCGTTGCTACCGTCGTTTGGGCGCCCTCAGCCAGCCTGCTCTTCGTTTGCGACTACCCTCGACAACGAGGGAACATGCGATCTCCTTGGCCATGAAATAAGGGAGCCTCGCGACCCGGACAAGCCGATCAACGTGTCGAAAAACCACTTCGATAGTCCCTTGCCTCTTGACGACTCTGCCCTCTTAGACCTGCCGCCTTTCGACTACCAGTACCCGCCTCATTCCCGAGACGACTTCCCGGATTCTGACAAGGCTTTGTTCGAACGCATGAACACATCCAAGAGTCTTCCTGTCGAGAAGCTGTTGGAGAAGTACTCGGATGAAGGCGCGCATCTCATCGATTTCCTCGCCGGCCAGGAGCAGAGCCGTGAGGAAAGTTACGCTCCCGTTTTCGAAGCGCGCACACACGCCGACTCCGTTTTATCAAGATTCCTGCGTGAGAACCGCCAGAAATCGGCGGCTGCCAGAAGGTCTAGGGCCAGTGAAGGCCAAGGGCGGCTGAGACCCCCCTCGCCTCCGCCCCTGACCCCAGCCCAACAAGAAGTCATGCGAAATCTCGAGACTGAGTTGGTGTACAGAATGGAAGACGTTTCTATCAACCACGCCGAATCAGAGGGTGCGATAGCTGGGTTCTTCACTTACAAATGGGATAGCGCAGACCAGAGGCCGCCTGAACATGTCCGCCAGGTTCTATACGAATCGGGAGGTCTTGACAAACGCCTCTTTCGAACGCGGCTTATAGCCGATCCTACAGTGGGCGAGGAATCCTGGTTGGACGGCTTCAGAAAGCCCGAGGAGACGAGCCAATACCAAGAGCCCCTCGACAACATCTGGGATACGACCAAGGCCGCGTACAACAAGGCGTTTCGTGCGCACTGGCATCCCGAGCCACCACCGCCACGTACACCTGCGACCGAGTATGAAACCCAGCGAACCCCAATACTAGAGGCGAAAGGCCATTCCGCGGGCCCGCCTCCCGTCGTCGTTCCCGAATGGTTCCCCATCTTCATGAGCTACAAGATCCTGGACCCGAGGCGCGGCTCTCAGGCATTCCACTTCAAACAACTTCTCAACATCATCCACCACCTTGAATGGCGATGCAAGCACCCCCCGACAACGGAACCGCAGAAGTGGGAGAAGGAATGGCACGAACCTAGCTCACTGTGGGATACACCTGTCCGGCAAAGGAGCGGCGGCTAGTGGAAATGCCGCTCTGGTCCGGACGCCCCCCAGGCGGAGCGCTTCTGCCGACCATGCCGTCTTGCCTCCGCAGTCGCGAGGCAGGAACAGCAACCTAAATACGAAGCACCCGAGAAGCAGCTGGAGATCCTCAAGGAGGCCATGGACAGAGCAATGAAGGAAGTTGAGGAGCGAGATAAGAAGATCGTACGAGACCGATGGATGGGGAAATCGATGTCTTAATGAAGAGCGGTGTCGGTGTGCTTGTGTGTGAATATGGCAGCCTCCTTTGAGCAATAGGCTACGTGGGTTGATGAGCGGACTGTAGCGAGCATGGTATAGGCCAAGACTGTTGGTAGCATGGAGGGCAGCAGGGACATACACCTGATCTTGTGTCTGATAATACACCTGGATTCTGCCAGTTAATTCGACTCGTTTGGGAACCACCTCCTTATATCAGAGCCCCATGTGGGTTGTGTGATAACTGGATAGCTATTGAATCGTGCCATTGGTGACCCATCCACGGCGGCGAGTGTCAGCTTCATGTCACATTACTCCGCAACTTTCACGGCCAAGAAAACCAAACTTATTGCAGAGCAATCGCGGGATATCGCGGGTATCATTGAGTTCTCGAGCTCACATAGCAGTATAACGATTCTCTAACTTTTCGTTCTCGCTCAGCGGACTCAATTTGAGTCCATCTGGAAGCCGCAATGAGCTTCCGGAATATCGCGAGCAATCTCCATTGCGAACAAATCTCTTCCGTACCTAAACAAGATAAGTCTGCCATAAATGGGTAGAACAAAACCCAGACCCAGCTTTGACTCCGTGTATGGCCGCTGCCTTTCCCAGACATGACTTTTCATGTTTCTTCTCGTTTTCGTTGATGTTGGTATCTTTCTCCCAAAATCAATCCACCATGTCCCAAAGATCATTCTCACTCGGCAACCAGGGGTATCCTCCAAATTTTTTTTTTGTCCTCAGCGTTTTCGTTGCGTGACTGGGTATAAAGAGTGGACTTCAAGTCGTCAAAAAAAAAAAGACCCCCGGATCCCGATAACCAAAACAAATCCAGCATAAAAGCAGAAACAGTAACAACGCACTCAAAGACAATGAAGCATAAACAAACAGGGCAGGGCATAAACCGGCCGATGCAGAAGGAGATGTTCCAGGGTATTTTTACGCCAGGGTATATATCCAGCCGGGGTATTTGCATGTAGAGGTTCTAACACGGGGGAATCTAACGGAAAGGCCCAATGGGGGCGGGGTATCCAGAATTCATAGAATGAGAAGTTGAGGGGCGCCCGCTGTCACCAGACGCACGGGCGCTGTGGCGAGGCGTAATATCGCCAGGTTGCGGGATTGTCAACTTGTTGTCGACGTGGGCGCCGAAGGGGCGGGGGGCCCAGGGGTTATCGTCCTCTGGGAGGTTCACGCCGCTATCGTTCCAGGGGTTGCGGTCAGCATTGAAGCTGCGAGTCGATTCGATCGAGATGAGCGAGGACTTGGACACATTGCTCGAGCCCTTGAAGAAGTTGGCATGGGCCGAATGAGAGCTGTTCTTTCTGCGGTCCAGGAAAGAAGAGATCGAGGTCATGCTGCCAGGCTTTCGAAGACGGTCGAGGATGCTGCTTCGCTCTCGAGCAACCTCGTCACCAAAAGCAACTTTGACCGGGGAGTCGTTGGCCACCGAGGCAGGAGCGTGTTGAAGAAGCTTCGAGTCAAAGTACTGAAGCGAGTCTTCGAAGGAGTCGGACTTGGGCCGGGGGAGGGCGCCCTTAACAATGTTGATCTCAGCCCCGGAAGTCGCAAACTGGGACTGAAGGAAGTCCATGGCGTCGCGGAGGCCACCAGCATTGTTTCGAGTGAAGCCCCAGAGAAGCGTCACTGTGGGGGAACCGTCCTCGGTGACCTCATCGGGGCTCTGGTGGACAGTTACCTCAACCTCGTGCTGGTTCTTCAGCTTGGGAACAAGATCGTGGGCGAACTCGGGAGACTCAAGGAACTTGATTAGCTCAGCGCTGCGGGCGAGAATGAGCTCGTGCTTGTCAGGCACCATGCCTAGGAACTCATCGACGCAGTGGGGAACCTGCCACTGAGGTCCATTGACAGTCACCTCGTCACTGGCCTGCTCGGTGCTGGGGAAGTTGATCTTGCAGTTGTACTTTTGCTCGAGTTCATCGATCTCAGGCAGGCGGGCAATGAGCTGACGGTGGTAGAGGCGATCGACGCTGACAATCTGAGACGTATACTCAGAATCCTAAACATTTGGTCAGTCATCGGACAATGTCGAAACTGTCACATCTTGTACTAACAGCACGATCAACCATCTCCAAAATTTCGTTCTTGACAGCGTCCAAATTCTGGGCGTTACGGGCGGGGGTCCGGCAAATGACATTATCGACTTTGATATCATCGTCCTCACGTCCCATGCCACCTAGATAATATTAGTAGTGTAGGTGAAATAAGCCACTCCCAAAACGAACCTCGATCCATGGCATTGGAAAACTTGACGAAGACTGAGTGCTTCTTCATGATTCGCTGAATGTGTTGGCCACCGATACCGATAATTCGCTTGTGGTATTGGTCGGGGACGTGAAAGGAGATCGAGGCAGGCATCTCCTGTTCGACAAGAGTTAGACCCTGCTTCATCGACTCGTAACCAGCAGCCATGACGTCAATGTTAAAGTTGTACTCGTTGAAGCCATCGAAAATAATTTGGACATTGCCTTTCAGGGGTTAGTGACATTGGTAACTCAGGCGGGTTCACACATACTTTGACCCATGATCTTGTTGATTTTGCCGTTCTTCTTGCCACTGACAAACTCCTTGTGTTCATTGGCAAGCTCGATTTTGACTCGGATCTGGTACTGGGACTGAGCGACGAACTTGATCTCAGAAATGACCATGAGAGCGGACTTGACAGCATCATCGGATCCAGTGATGGTGAAGGTCATTTTGTCAAAAGACAAATCTGCCTCTGAGTTGGCACAGATATCGCCGAGCATGGTGCGAATGTCAGCGGGGCCTGGAAGCTGTCGGGTCTCGGGCTGCTGAATGTACCATCCAGCACTGTAAAACTGGCCAGCCAGTGACATGATTTCCCGAACAGTCCGCTCAACGTGAAGACCCTCACTGCCCTGGACTCGAACCATGTTGCGCTGGCTCGCCAGGGGGGGGAACATGATGTATGTTCCATTCGCTTCGAGGATCTTACGGACCTTGTCCAAGCGACCAAGCAGGATGCTATCAACCTTGGCGGCAGGGATTGTCACGTCCTTAACGTAGAGCCTAATCCGCTGGACAGTTTCGTGAAGCTTCTGCTTCGCAAGCTCGATGACCTGGGGAGTCTCGCCAGTTATGAAGATGTCGGAGGGGTCTCGGCGGGTCGCCTTCGGTGGGCAGTAGCGGTACATCTGCGAGAATGGAGGAGGAAAGTAGATGGCAGTCCCGGTGGACGACTCGATCAACTTGATGTTCTTGCGATGGCGGCCACAGACGAGTTGGTGACACGACAGTTCGAGTTTCGTACCGTCGACAATACGACCGAGCTGAAAACGAAGTTAGGATTGAAATTGAGAAAGTAAGCAACGAAAGCCCATACCAAGGTATCAATGTGGATTAGGACCCGAGCCTTTGCATGCTCTGACGACAAGATATCGCCATAAATGGCAACTCTCCACCGCTGATCCATGCGCATCTCAGCCTCGCCGGTCATGCCATCAACCATCGGGGTCAACTTGGGGCCAAGGAGGAATATGTCGACACCGCAATAGCTGGAAATGTAGTCGAGGTTATCCGTTACAGCCTTCTTGAGGACTCCACCGTTAAGGTCACAGACCAGTTGGCCATCGACATCGATTATCGTGCAACGCTGGAAGACTTGTTAGGACGGTCGTCATATGATGCCCTAGCCCGGCGCGCGGGTACGGATGTGATGGAGAGGCGGGACGTGACATACGAGCGAGATGGGGGTATCATTCAAGATAGTCTCTCGGCTCTTGTGGACCAGCTCTGGAGAACCCGAAAGACAGACGGTGGTCACTTGCAGTCCCCTCCCGTTCTTGGGCGTGGTGGACAGGACGTGAGCTTCGATGGGTAACGGCCCGTTGGAGAGTTCGCGGCACAGCCTCCGGAGGTTGGCCAGGTTCTGGGCGTGGACGGGCAGTTCGTGGATCTCGACGTCATCAGGTGCGTCCTCGGGGTGTGTCCATCGGAGGACGGCGTCGGTGGTGGCGTGAAGGATGTCCTCGGTGTCGGGCCCGACGAGATCGGAAGCAAAGGGCACGTTGAACGAGTAGTGGATTGTAGCATCAGCGGCCTGAGGTGAGCTGATCGGCCCGCCGGGTTGGACGGCGTTCTTAGGATGGGCATTGAGAGCATTCATGGGCATATTGGGACGGCCCATTCCGAAGTTGGGACTCATCCTCTCCGACCAGTGTCGCATATTGGCCAGCTTATTCATTGTTCGTCGTCGTCGATGGGAGATGCTGGTCGATGGAGGTGTAGGAGGAGGAAGGGGGTGGGAAGAGACGGGAGAGAAAGAGAGAGAAGGAAAGAGAAGGAAGAGTGGTGTTGAGCTCTTTCCGTCTGATGAGAGCCAAGAGAAAAAAGCGTGGGTATCGTAGAAGCCAGACAAGAACGGTGGGGAGAAGGGGGGGAGGGGGAAGGGGGAAGGGCGATGGGGATGAGGGGAGAAGGAAGGAGGAAGAGAGGAAAGATGGTGGTGAGCTCTTTCCAGGTCTAACGAGGGAGAGAGGGCGGGCCTGAGGGTTTGGACGGGAAGGGGAGTAGCGGAGGCGGAGGACCTCAGTCAGCAGTACGAGGCCAGGCAAAAGAAGATGTACCTTGGGTCTGGGAGTCTGGGACCTCCCCTGCCGTTCAGCAGCAGGTGCAGTGGCTGTTCATGGGTGGGTGCGTTTTAGGTACCTTCCGGCATCTGCACTGCGCGCGTTGAGTGTGTGTGGGCTTGATCACAGACAGGACAGGACAAGCCACAACTTCCCGCCGGGGAACTTGGAACCCGTCAACAGTCAACAAGCCCGCCCGTACGGCAAGTCTTCCCACAACAAATCCGCAATGCACTCGACTGTCATTATGACCACCTCGCAGGCTAAAACGGGTACCCAGCCGAGTGCCAGGGCAAGGCAAGGCAAGGCAAGACTAGCCGAAAGCCAGGCCCCAAGCAGGACCTCGGCCAAGATCTGTTCCCGCCCCGCCCTTTGCGTCTCCACGCTGATG
This sequence comes from Neonectria magnoliae, assembly GCA_037954305.1. NCBI lineage: Eukaryota > Fungi > Ascomycota > Sordariomycetes > Hypocreales > Nectriaceae > Neonectria > Neonectria magnoliae. Next base: position 282,812 of record JAZAVK010000011.1, on the reverse strand, counting down.
ATGTCGTCTCGAGAGTCAGTCACCATTGAATTTCGCCAGCCATCGCCGCCCATCCTTTTCCAAGCTCCAAAACATCCGTCCATCCCATTCTCCCTCAGCGCAAGCGTGGGTCGCTTGCAGCGCCATCCTCCACTGTGTGGGATGCAGCTGGAGACTTGTAATCGAGCAGTGCACGGTGCTGCGCGGTGGACCACAGCCACTTGGGCCACTAGAATGCTAGACCACCGGGGGCGCGGCGCATGAGTCGAAGGCTCCCGGGGTCCCGAGAGTCCGCTGAGGTGCGTTCCAGCGCGGTTAGTGGTAGGCGACAGGGCTCGAGTGGATCCCTGGCGCACCTCCCTGTGAAGCCAGTGAAAGCTCAACCCAGCCCGTGTCTCCAGCGTCGTCGTCCATGCAGGCGGGACGGCACCTCACCTTTCACCCACTGCAGCCACGGAATAGAACAGTCGACTGACCTCGTCCTTGCCTCTCACCGTTCCTCTCACCTCTCTCACCTTGCAGTTTGGCTCTCCAACGCCGCTAACCCCGGGGAGGGGAGACCGCATGGCCGCATGGCGTTGATTGCCTGACACCCACCCAGAGCCAGCAACACCAATAACCCGACGTAACAAGAGGCCATTCCTTGACCGGCAACGCGCCGGATAAACAGCGTCCATCTCTTATGTTTTCGAGTTGTCGACACGGCAGCATACCAGAGGAACCCAAGGACCACCCGCTGGCAAGGAAACTGGTCGTGCCGGTGTCGTCACCATTCAGCCTTCAGTTCTACTGCGCCCAGTGTCTGTCTTGGCTAAAGCTTCCATTATTCCCCACTCTGTCCATACCACTCAACTCCAATGGTGGACCGCTGGACATTTGACTACGAGAAAGTCAGATATTAAAAGATTGGGAGACAACTTTCGCGGCAATGGTCTAGACTCAGGAACTGTATCCTGCTTCTCGCTATATCGGGGGGCGTCGACGGGTTTGACACCGTTGCACGCCCGGCGTTGGCATCAAATACTCTCTCCCACTCCGAGGGTTGTTGTTCGCGCCTCGCTTGCTTGCCTTCCTCAATAAGTCTGGACGGTAGTTGGGATAACCTTTCTGGCGTAGCTATCTAAACCGAAAGCCAAGGCCACTGTTCGGAGTCGGAGGTCCTCCGACTACGACAACGGCCATGCTCCCTCGCCTTGTCACACTCTCCCCCCAATCGACCGTCCTACCACTATACACCGTGTCTCAGAGTGCCCAACCCATCTGTGCCAGTTCTCACGCGATCTGACTGGCCCATCTCGGCCCGGCTCTGTCCCTTGTGAGGGCCTCCACTACTGCAAAGGCGTACCCACGAGGACAACTCGGCCTCTCACGAGCCTCCTGACTGCCAGCTTGCATGTAGATGTTCTCTGGGAGTTGCCCACGAGACGTTCGGTCCGCTTTCAGGTTTGTTGGGTTCCAAGGGCTAACTTTCTCGTCTCATCTCATGGCGGATGGTGTTGTTTTTTTCCTTTCCGTACTTTGCGCTCCGTAAACATGCAGATGCATCATCCTGTCCCCACCCCAGCTGCCGCCATCTACCCACAACGACAGCCGGTGCCCTTATCAGAAGACACAAAAGAATACCGGTATGCAATGCACCAGCCATGCCACAAACTGGCTTTTCTTTTCCACAACTGCCGCTCTACGAAGGACGAAGTATACTCGTCGACAAAGTCAAGACTCAAAATCTAGCCAGGATTGGCACACAACGATCAGCACGGAACTATCCATCCAGTCGCCAGGCCGTCGTTAACGTATCATCCCGCCGCCGCTCTGAAAGCTTGCCGCCCCCCTGCTCTGCTCACCAGTCCCGCTCACCACCCACGCACCGCGGATGACCTCATTGATTGCCCGTGCCCGTTTAGCGATAGATGTTTTGTCGCGCCTCCCCCCTGCGGGCCTGTGGCTGGTGTTCACAGGCTCCGTCTCAGCCGGGCCAGGGTTAGAATACAAAGAGGCCAGATTTCTCTCGATACAAGTCTTGTTAGAGCATGCGGAAAGTGGGTTTGCTTTTGTCGACGCTCCGTGTGATCGACGCAGCTTTGGTCCTGAATAGAGAGTGACTAGCCCTGACCCATCACAGTGACAGGTCGTTTGTTGCATTTGCTGCTTCCCTGGTTTATTCCCGTGTGCTGAGAACCGTTTGTAGTGTCCTCTTTGTATTACTCCGATTCAGTCTAAGTTATCTACTTCGGATCTTCGTCCATAACGAGCCCCCCTGACCTCTCCCAATACCACAAGTTTCAATAAGTGGTGGCCACTCTGAGTCTTGCCTGTCTTGCTCTCCCCTTCTCTTTTCTCTTTCACTCTCCGTATTGTCCATCTCTAAATTAGGGCATACTCATGTGGACATGAGTAAGGTACTTGGATGGTCATAGTAGTTCCCCCCTATGTAGGTAGTACTACTTGCCTTTTTTACACCAGTTGCTGAAACTACCACACTTACCTTCCATATGGATCTGGTCATCAGTACCTGCTTCCATGGCTACCTAGACCTGCTGTAAACATGGAAGGAGATACAAGATGGTTGGAAAGAACAGCATCATGATGAATTGTAAATAACCCCCTCGTTCTGTCAAATTCTATCCCTTTGGCTTTCGAAGAGTAGACACACAACATACAGCCAAACGAACCAAGATGACAATACAAGTGATCGTCGCGGCTGGCACCACTGCCGGACTCAGGCTCTTGGCTGTCGTCGCGTTTGCCTAGAGGGCGGACAGGAGGGCCCAGGCCACGGAGGCGAGGGCTGCGGCGGAGGAGGAGAGAGCTGTCGCCCAAGAAGAGAGGGCCGCGGCCGCAGAGAATAGGGCCGTCGAGGCGGAGCTGAGAGCCGTGGCGGAGGACAGGGCCACAAGGGAGGAGCACGGTGTGATGGCCGACCTGCGCGCGTTGGCCGAAGAAAACGCGGTCCTTCGTGGGGCCCTTGAGGATGCCCTCAAAGTCTGTGATGGGATGACGGAGGAATCCGCGACTCTCACCGCCGAAATGGCGGCTGGTTTGGACCAGGATTAGACGTAACGACGGCGTGTTGAGAGGAGACAAACCACGACAAAACAACCCGGTGTTGACCAGTTCGAATCACTATAAAACAACGCGCGGATGCTTACATCGACCAGTCTCGTCGGCATGCTGCCTCAAGGTGGCTGTAAGTACTGCCAGACTGGCCCGGTCCACGGGTATATAGGTCAGGCGCACAACTACACGCGCACCTTGTCCGGTTCCAGTAGCCATCTTCACCATGGCGAAGCTAAATCAGCCCCCTTACCGTGCTCGCCTTCACTAGCAGCCGGTACAAAAACGGTGTTACATCCCACCTCTGCCATCAGCAGTTCGATACGCACTCTCCCGATATCACTGCGGCATGGCGAGCATGACCACTCTAATGTCTTGTACCGACTGACAAGCTGTAACAGCATTTCCTTGAGCCATATCAGCATTCTCATTGGCAACCTTCATTTCGGAATTTTGCCATCACAACCCTTGAGTTAGGACGCATATACGACTAAATCTTTCGATGCGCCCTGTTACCGTCCCTGAGAATCGCTCGAAACCCAGCGTCTATACCTCATCTTGTTCTCATACAAACCGCCCTAAGAAACCACCCGGTTCCATACCTTCTATCAATTTCACCACGAAGCCTCTGCTGTCTTTTCGGGACGGTTTGGGTACACAATCCACACCTTGGCGCATGAAATCTAGGCACACACAGAGCTCCGCATCATGGCACGCCGAGAACCACCAGCCCTTATTCAGGGAATATTCTCATCAACCCACGGCTCGAATACGTCGATTCTTCTGATTGGAGGCTAAGCGTCTTTCAAAGCCGTTTAAGTCCGTGAGACCTAGCTATCCCTTTCGTCCCAGTCTTCGATCCGTCCAATATCCGCTTCGCCTTCGAATTTTGTCCTGCTACGAGCGTCGCATTCCACGATCCACCCTCCGTCTTTCCTCTACATGGTAGAACACTCGGCTTACCGCCGACTTCCTCTCTACATGCTAACGTCAGATGCTTGGTTCATTGGCGTATCTTCTCTAGATGCAGGATCGGATTGACTAGAACTTCTCCCCTTCGCCATGGATTCTTCCAAGCTCGCTGCTAGCTTGCGACATCAGCTCATTGCAGTCTATCTCTCCTAGATGTGCTTCCTCGGTGATCCAATTTTTGTCGTCCATCCTTAATTTGCAACTCGTCATTGAGCGGTGTCACAGATTACCCTTGGGAACAATAGCAGCGCCGGCACCAAAGTGGACTTACTCGCCTCAGACGATGTTGCGATACCATAGACCAGCGCTTCAGTTATATTTGCACGCGTATTTCAAGTCAATAGACAAGTATGTTCGCCGAAGAGATATGTAGACATCACTCACCTACCGCACGAGCTATTTTCTTACTAGAGAATACAGCTTTGAAGTTGTGTCTTTTTGGTGCGCGGAAATCAGATCATGACACTGCCAACTAAGGCTGCGGGAATGCTCCGCGTCCTCGACGGAGAATACACTTCAAAGCAAACGAGTGGGAGATTACTAAAGAAAAGGTATTTATAATCCCCAGCTGCTATATACACCTCTCAGTCCAACTCTGCTAACATGAATAGAAAGGTGCTTCTCTAAGTCGCACATCTAAGTAGTTATCTCGTCTTGTCAGATTCCAAAATCGGCGGTTGAGCCAAACCTCCTTAACAACTTCAAGTATGCCTTCACACTAGCGGCCATGGCCTGTTATGCCCCAGCAATCAAACTCGGCTCGACCAATAACCACCACGAGCTATCTCGAATGCAACGAGCTTTTATGCTCTACCGGGTAAGACAAATGCTAAATACCTTTGTGGGTGATTAGCTATCTCTCGTCCTCCATCACCTGTCCGGACATTTGTCTTGTCTCAATACCCTGTCGTCCGCAATTTGTGATCTCTGCTAATATCGGTTGGCTGCTACTAGAATACCCAAGCAGAAAAGCCAGGATGGGCTGAAAATGATGCGAAGCACAACACTTCATAAGCCACATGACCGCTGCCAATACTAGCCGATGAGGGTTTGACTGAGACACGCCCGACCTCGACAATATTACACGCCATGAACTCTTGGAATACCGAGGAAATCTGCGCTCAGGATTCTTCACCTTGGCGGCCACCTCGATGTCCCCATGTCTTGCGTTTCTCTCTCTTTGAAGACGCAATGCCCCGTTAGACCGATAGAACTGCCCGACGCCGATAATGTGAGCCGGGAATGAAGAGAAGGGATGTTTCCGAATCTCTACGAGATTGAGACCGTTACAGGAACACTGTGTCCATATTTTGCATGGAGCAGACCACTCGGTGGTACCATTGTAGGTCTCCCGTCCACAGAATTCGACGAAGATGACGACTGACGAGGATGCCAGTCAATTCTGCTGTTGAAATCCCGTTTACTCCCAATACTAAAACCATGGAAATCCCACAGCTGCATGACAGAGAAGAAATGCAGAGTACATCAAGAGTATGGTCTGCAGTTTGAAAACATTCAGTCGGGTAATATCTCAGCATCCAGCGATAGGAAGAGCGAAAATCGAAGCTCTCCCTGTCAGGCAACCAGTGGCTGGGTAAGTAATACTAGCAGTATGGATAAGAGAGGAGTTGTCGGTCTTCACTCCACATCTCTATCATTTGCTGATCCAGATAATACGGCTGGATATCGTTCCCCCCTTTGATCTTCCTCGCCCTATCTGGGTTAAGCTTCTGGACCCTATTTCGTCAAATATTCTGATTATTTAGTTGCTAATTATTGAGATTGACTTGTGCAAGAATAAAGATTCCAGTGCGCGGCACTGTATGTGGGCGAGGGTTTTCTGTGCGATCAAACTTTTCAGTACAGTCAGACTTTTCGATCTGTAACGACCACAAGGTGTTCCAGTAGAATCCAGTCGGGCTGCTGGTTGGTTATAAAAGGAGGTCATATCCAGTCACCGCTCTAACCACTCCACAGACACATGCAGCAACACTTGAGTTCCCGAGACAGCAAACTTCCGCGTTGATTCCACCGCATTATTTCGGAATGCTTAGAATCCATGACAGTTATGAATTCGATAACCTGGGCGGAAAGGTTGAAAGGGGCTGGGCGCCGCACAGGCGTTGTGGAAACGGGCCGGCCTGACTGTTCCCATCTTAAGTGGGAAGATTGAAGGGGATACGATAACTGTACAGGATGCCTGTGATGGAGAGCATCCCAACCAAGCTTTCCCCCTGCAAACTGGCAAGATCTTCCGGTTTCTACAATGGGCGCGCAAGTATCGACCCCTAATACGAAAGCAGCCAAAGCCACTCCAGCCTCAATATTCACCTCCCATGCATGAGCTGCCAGAGCCACGACACTACATAGCCGTATCTCAAGGGGATGGCATGGCAAGAAAAGAATCCGGATCTTCTCTCTGCAACTTACCAAATGAGTTACTGATCGGGATCATGGGCCATCTCCCAAAAGAATCCCTTTGGTCGCTGAGGCAGTCCTCGTCGGTTTTCCTCAAGATATTTGATACTAAGGTCTTCGGCCACTTTCACGGGGAGCCCGGAGTGAAGACCGCTACGCGCCTTTTTCAATCAAGTCAATGACAATTGCCGAGAAGAGCCAGGCAGCTAAGCTTATAAGACTGGATCGTGTGTCAAGGTGAAAACTCGTAGAGAGTGGGATCCTAGGCTGATTAGTCTACGCAAGACGCGCTTCTGCGAAGGCTGCAAGGAGAGGCATGCCGGCGTCTTCTTCTCCACCGAGAGCATAGAAAAACACGACCGTGGTATCGGCGAGCTCGTTTGCATTGGGAGGCTGGGCAAGATAACGCTCTGTCCCCACGATTCGCATGAACCCGAACGAGGCATCTCGATGTGCCAAGACTTGCATGAAGTCGTATGCTCAGACCGCTCACATCAACCTCGTGTCAAACGAAAGGAGGCGGTTCACGGATCGGAATTCCCACGCCTGATTCTGACTCGGGGTTATACAAGAAAAGCATCGACATGACAATTGGGTGGGATCTCCCCTTGCTGGACATTGACTCAAAAAACGCACCCACCACGAAAGCCATTCGGGAGACGCTTGCGAACTTGGTTGGAGGTGCAATTTACAACCACAAGCCCACAAGCCCTGCAAACACATGACGGACGGCAAGCAGATTCGCGCCTTCGCACGCTCAGGCATATGCGAATGCTTCAAGCAGCCAGGCAACACTATGAATCCCGAGGACAAGTGCCCGTGCGATCGACAACGATATCTCGACTGCACAGAGTGTGGAGCCATCTACGCCTAGTATCTCGTTGCCGGGCGCATCACCCTAACGTATCGGTATGTCTAGGAATTTTGGAAAACGACGAGCCCAGGTTGGCTTGGCATGCTTGACGACGTGCAACACAAAAGCGGAATTTTCAACGAGAACGATCGGTACTTGCTCTGGTGCGACAGTCCCGGGTGTGCGACGGGTAAGGGGCCACGCTGGGGGGACATGGTGAACGAGGAGATTTGGCTTCACCACGTCAGATACGGCAAGGGCGTTGGCGTGGGATGTAAAGCGTCCCAAGATTACTCGGTACTCTTCATGAGATCATGTCACAGCAAAAAGTGCTACAGGATGCCTCCCCACACGCTCGAGCCCACCTATGCTCATGGTACAAAGGTTATTCTGCGTGAGATCAAGCGAGCTGCTGAGTTGGACGATCCCAAAGTCGGTCAAAGAGAATGGAGGATTATTTGGGAACTTCGGAGCTAATAAATTTGGCGGACCTCGTTATATTCTGATCCCTTTGAATTACACCTCACATACCGTGACAAGACCACGCGTTGTACTGACCCCTCCGGGATCATCATTATTCATCGAGACCTATTCAGCAATTGTACTCAAACCCCATGATTCGCCTTCCTGGCACCATGCCTGACCGCACCTCAACGATAGACATCCCTCCTCGCGTCATCTGCATAAACTATCTCCTGGGTTGCCCCTCTGGGCCGCTCAATAAATGCAATCTCCTCGCCTCCTCGCATCGGCTGGTCATAGTACCGCTCCACCGGCCGCACGCTATACTCCTGTCGAACTACAGCAGCCTCCGGCCGCGATCCATAGTCTCGCATATAGGGCTGCGCAGCCTCGCGACGACCATCGGGGTGACCACTGGACGCATAGTGTCGGACAGGTGCATCGGGGCGTACGCTCTGCACCCGTCCATAGTCGTGAGAGACCTCGTATCTCACTGATTCCGCTGGACGGACGCTCGTGGCCCTGGTAATATATTCCCTTGGCCCTTCCTCCACATGTCGTCGTTCCGGCGGTGCCATCACCTCGACGAACTCGTTGGATGGTGGCATTGGTCGTGCTGAGTATTCCTGCTGGCGACTGTCTCTGTAATCTTGGGAAACGTACTCGGGTTGCGTCACGACCCTTCTGGGCATATACGATGGCGAAGGTCTCCGATAGATCGTCCCTCCTTGCTCGTATGACTCGACTCCGGTGTGTCTAGACACGGCCCGAGGCGCTGCTCGCTCGTAGATGATCTGAGGATCGTCTGCTCGCACAGGAGGGGCAGCAGAGTGCCGAACGACTGTGGGGTGCTGAGGCTCAATGTATTCACGTCCAAAAGCATCTACAACGATTCGGGTTGGCGGTGGGCGTGGTGGTGCTAGGAATGCTTCATTCTCCGGTCGAACACTCATTGGGCGTGGGTCGTAGGCTCCCTGGTAAGGCCACGAAGGCCGCGTGTATCCTTCAGCAGGTCTGACCTGGGAGCTCAATTGCCCTTGGTGATGGTCGGCATTGGAAGCTGGGAGAAGTGAGGGTTGAGCCACAAGATATGGGCCTCCAGAAGCATATCTGTCGTCGGCATATTCCCTCCCATAGACGGGACCACCAGCCCCAGCAACGCTCGCCGAGCGTTGCGGGTAGACAGCCGTTCTCTCATAGCCTATAGGGATTCGCTCGTCTCTCTGCAAGCGGGTGGGATAAGGGTCGTGCGAAGCAGTGCTGGTCTGAGGCTCGTATCTGAAGTCCTCATAGCCAGGGTCATTTGGCGGTCGCTGGGAGTATCTCTGGCGTTTGTTCGGGCGGATGTATGATGGAGCATTCATAGGTGAAGGAGATCGGGGTTCAGGCTTGATATGTGGGACCGCTTCGGCCTCTGGCGCTTGCCTGTCTGCCTTTCTCTTCTTTCTCTTCGCCTTCTTCTTTTCCGATGCTTTACCGCCTTGTGGTGAGCTTTCTGGACTCGTCACCGTAACCGGTTCATTTCTGAGCGCAGAAATTTGTGCGGGGGTCCCTCTGGAGGAATTTGATACTTGCTCGGCCACCGGGGCTGGTCGTCTGGCAGCTGTCAACGGAGAGACATATGTATTTTGAGGGGGTGGTGACCGCTCATGCCTTTGCATGAGTGGAGAGGGGGGATGGTTGTTAAGATACAAGTCACTGGGTTGTTGGCGAGGGACAGGCCGGCTGATAACCTCCTGCTGGTCCACCTCCATATTTCCAGAATCGACAGATCGGCTCTGACCAGTGCTGTTGTTCTGGCTTGGCCCAGATGGCACTGTCCTGCCTTCGATGTGGCTATTCATATTCAGTCCGGGAACATGGATGGCTCGCGAGCCGCTGTTGTTGGCGGCGGAGTGGGAATAGGTCTGGTTTGTTCGGGGAGCCGTCGAGATCGACACCGCAGCTGTCGGGGGATCCCCCCGAACCAAATCATTGCGCAGGGAAGGAAGATTCTGAGTCTCGGGGACAATGGGCGCGCGTGCCTCTTCAGACTCGTTTCGAACGCGGGACGTCAAAACCGACTCGGGGGTGTTATGTAGAGACGAGTAAAACGTGTTGTCATCGAAGGAATCACTTGAAGTATCGTGATTAGTAGCACCGATGTTCTCATCAGCAGCAGCAGCAACTGGAGCCGATGAGGCCTGGACGAGCGTCAGAGCTTTGGAGAGAACATCAGACAGGTCGAAGTTAGCAAGGGGCTCTCCCTGTGCTGTATTCTTCGTCGCCGCACGGCGCTGGTCAACTTCTTCCCTCAGAGCCCGCTCCAGCCTCTGGCGTTGCAGTTGCAACTCGGCCTTGACGAGGTCATCAGACTTTTCTAGTAGAATGGGGTTGATCTCAGTGTTTCCCGTCGCAAACAACTTGGTGGCGGCTGATGGCCCGGCGCTCATGGCAGGCTGGGTAGAGCCCGAGGACACGGCAGGCTGCTGCGCATTTGCGGCAAAGGACTTCGAGTTCCCGAACTGGCGGGCTGGCGCATCAGGCTTGATGGTGCCATCTATGGGATGGATGGATGATTGTGCCGTTGCAATCAGATGGGGTGGAGGTTTGATGCTGGGGTGGTTACCAGAGAGGATGGCTTCTTGGAACCGCACAATCTTTTCGTACTGTTGGATCTCGCGGCGCCGGCTGTTTGCCAGGCCTGAGGGAGAGCTCTCACCAGTGACATGCCCCTGAACAACACGACCCTGCGTCATCGCGACAAGAGGTAGCAAAAGCCCGTCGCGTCACCCAGAGCTTCAACTGAGCGCGAGCACCGGAGGTTGCTCACGAACAAGTAATACAGTGGGCGGGAAAGACCAAAACGCGAGATAACGAGATCTGGGGCAGTTCCTTCACCAAACTCGCAGACGGGTGGGTCAAGATTTGTTCAGACGAAGTCTGTGCTTGAGGGAAAGTTGGTGTTTTCGTCAATGGCCGAGGAAGGGGATTGATCCAAGCTCGAGGTGGCTTGGGAAATAATTAGGCGGTGTGAGCGGCAGAATTCGGATCAGATGTGTGAGCCCCAAGCCAACACAGCGCCGTTTTCTTCTCATTCACATGTGTCAACGTCATCATCAGGCTTGACATTAGCCCTAAGTAGGTGCAGTAGGTGCAGTAGACCATGTCTGCCTTACGTTCCAGCAGGGTATACCAAATTAAAGGCGATCTGCTTGATTTGTTTGTTTCTGGTCTACTTTCCTTCGCTGTAATCAGTTACTCAAATATTCATGCTTGTTCCCAACATGGCCAACTTTTGTGGGGTCTTCACAGCTCAAACAACCCCAGGATGACAAGACTTGCATGTGAGAAAACGAGAGGGACGCGAAAAAATACTGCCACCGTGCGTTATGTCATTAGAGAACCCGTAAACGAGTAGATTTTGGACCGATGAGAGGGATTCAGTTGAATCCATGTAGTCGTATTTGACAGAAGTGTCTCAGAGGTCATCTACTTCAGGTATACAGCATGCAGGCCATTATTCAGCACCCCTACGCCGAAAGAGTCATTGCTGAAGGAGTCGTTGGCAAACGTCCCCCCTCAACTAACAAACGCCCATCCCGCGCCAGCTATATCAACGTGGCAAACCCATAGGATTCGCTGTGGATCGCATTGTCATCAGACAAGCTTGACAACTAAATCCTCCAGTGACGATTCGATGCTCCAACAAGGACCACGTGTCTCGACGCTGCTATCCTTCAATCGCATTTTCAAACCTTCCTTCCCTGACTCGGCGCGTGTCTCAAACTTAACACCACTCTCCCACATCCACAACACCGCTACTCGCCTCAACACTAGATTACAGACTAGAACAATCATGGGAAGCACCAACGGACTGGCCTCCGGCAAGCCCGTTTTCTTCTTGTATGTCTACTCCATCGTTCCAGAAGTCCGAATGCGTAGCTAACCTGGACGCAGCGATATCGACAATTGCCTGTATCCGAGGAGTGAGAATCCCATCATTTTGCTACTTGTATTACTCACTTAGTTCCGTGTGCTAATCCACCTGCCCAGGTAACAAAGTCCATGATCTGATGGCCAAGCTCATTGACGAGTACTTCGCCAAACACCTTGAGCTTCCATTCCAAGAGGCCGTCAAATTGCACCAGGAGTATTACACAAGCTATGGCCTCGCTATTGAGGGACTTGTGAGACACCATCAGATTGACCCTCTTGACTACAACACCAAGGTCGACGATGCTCTCCCCCTTGAGGGCATTATCAAGCCCAACGCTGAGCTCCGGGCGTTGCTCGAGGACATTGACAAGAGCAAAGTCACCATGTGGCTCTTCACTAATGCTTACAAGACGCATGGCAAGCGCGTAGTCCGGCTTTTGGGCATCGACGATCTCTTTGACGGGCTCACCTTCTGCGACTACGATCAGCGGCCTTTGGTCTGCAAGCCTGACCTAGAAATGTACAAGAAGGCTATGCGAGAAGCCGGCGTGGAGCGACCTGAGGACTGCTTCTTCGTTGGTAAGTAAGATCATGCCTTCACCAATCGGTCAATCTAACTTTCCCTAGATGACTCCTATCAAAACTGCGTAAACGCCATGAAGTCTGGGTGGACAGCCGCTCACCTGATTGAGGAGGGACTGAAGGTTCCCGAGACTGCCGCATCTCAGTTCCAGATCCAGCATCTGCGAGAACTTCGCGACATCTACCCTCAATTCTTCAAGTCCAAGTCTGCCTGAGCATGTCGCTGATTAGGTAGTCTTTGAGATAACCAGAGCTTTTCAGGCAATGGTTTCCTACACCCGGATCATCAACATCACCATGAGCTGTCAGGTGATATATGGTAATAGTTAGTAGATGGTAGATGGTGTCCTAGGCGCAAATCGAACAATGCCGTTTGAATAATATGAATAGATTGATACCAAGGCTTCCATTATCCATGAACTCTGGTCCTCGTCTCAGCCTTTGCCCAAACTCCGCGCTATGCATGCTTGAAATCCACAATCCAGGAGTGTTCATCGTCCACCGCGATGATGCCTTTTCAAGGTCGTCGGATGCTTCGAATCACGGTATCGAGCTCGGCCAAGATCTGGTCCTTCTCCTTAATCGCCTCCTGTCGCTGGGCCTCGGCAACCTTCAGGTCATCCTCGAGTTCCTTGATGTATCGCTCTTGGTCTTTCTCACTGTTGTCCAGGCCGGGCAGTGACGAAATTAGGACTTCGATTTGCTGTTCTTTGATGATGAGATCTCGTGACAGTTCGACCATGCCGGCGCGGAACTCATCGGCGGGAAGGGGGTCAACTGCGGAATAGTAAGCTTTGCTGCAGTTTTCCGATCAAATACCAGGGCCAGTTAGTACCCTCTTTCTGGTTCTCTTCTTGCTTTACATCGCGGACCTTGTCGTTTGGCCCAAGAATCTCCAGGTCGTGTCGCCTGTGGACGTAATGCAAACACGCGACAAATTGCTGCGCCAGCTGCGAGACTCTGTTAGCCTAAAAGTATCACAAATAATCACAGAGTATGCGCACACACCTGGTCGGCAGCATCCTGCAGTTGGGTCAAACGGTCGCCCATGGTGGTGGTTTTGAAGTTTGGAAGCTGTCGCAAACAAGGCTGACGAGCCTCGCGAACGTGAAATGGAGGCACCCCCGCAGCAGTCACCAATCGCCAAAGCGGCAGTTAGCACTCGGCCGGCGCAGGCGGGTCAGGCAGGTCACGTGGTGATAAGCGTGAGTCGACGCAGCCGGAAATTTTGGGCTGAGGAAGGGAAGTGAACACCTGGCGCGACGTCAGACAACCTAACTTAAGCTAAAGAGGCCAGCACGCATTTACACGCACACTCTTTCACCGCGCAAACCATCGCGGTCCAACTTCGCCCGCCACCCTCTCCTCCTCCTCCTCCTCCTCCTCCTCCTCCTCTTATTCTCTTCTTCTTCTTCCACTCCTACTAATCATTCTTCTCGACGCTCTTTCCGAACCTTTCAACCACCATGGCCAGCCCTCCTCCTCAGCCCGGGCCTCCTCAACCTGGCCAGATGCCAGGACCCGGACAGATGCGAATGCCCGGACCCGGCCAGCGCCCGACTCCCGAGCAGATCCAGGCGATGCAGCGCCAACTAGCTATTGATGCTGAGAAGAACGGCATGAGCGTGCCTGAGTTTATAGAGCACATCAAGAAGCAGGCTCAGGCTCAGCAGCAGATGCGAATGCGCGCGGCGCAAGCGCAACAGCAGGCCGGCCAAGCCCAAGGACACGACCACCCACACCCACACCCTCCTCAAGGTGGTCAAGGTCGAGCCCAACCCATCACCCCTGGACCCCCGAATCCCAAGGCTCTGGCCGTCGCCCACTTTCTCCGAGGCCAGGAGCTTAAGCCCCGGACGTGTATCCTCAACGGCGAGCGCAAGGATATGTTCAAAGGTACGCCAATCATGACGAGCTGAAGCTACTAGTCACTAACCCACCACAGTCAAGCGAGCTCTCCGAGCCCTCCAGTCTCCCGCATATGAGAAGGCTCGCAAGAAGAACCCTATCCTGCCTGAAATCACCGACCGAGCTTCGCTGGAGAACACCTTCAAGCTCCTCCCCCTGAGCATGCTCGCCCTCCGCGTCACCCAGATTGAACCCCAGGCCGCCGCCAACGGAAAGAAGGCCAAGCGTGTCAAGGGCCAGTGGAACGTGAAGATCGAGCAGCAACAGGAGGCCAAGGACGAGATGTACTACGCCTGGCTCTGGGAGGGCAGCCAAATTATGCGCAAGGTCTATGCTGGTCTTGCGCTTGTTGCCATCTTCGCCATTGTGCTATACCCTCTGTGGCCTTTGGTGCTGCGCCAGGGAGTCTACTACCTCAGCTGGGGTTTGCTAGGTCTCTTAGGATTGTTCTTCTTGATGGCGATTTTCCGTGTTATTCTCTTCGTGGTCACCTACTTCGCCGTGGCCCCTGGCCTATGGCTTTTCCCCAACCTTTGGGAGGATGTTTCGTTTATGGACAGCTTCAAGCCTGTTTGGGCTTGGCATGAGGTAAGCCGATCACTGAGCTTCGCTTGATACATTGGACTGACCAATATTAGGCCGTGAAGCCCAAGAAGAAGAAGTCAAAGGCCACACCCACCAGTGCTAACCCTGCGTTGGCCGCGGCCACGGGTCAGGTCTCTCCCGCTGCAGCAACGACAACCGGTACCGACACGCAAGTGGTCACTGACGGGCTGCAACAGCGGCAATATGTGGCTCCAAGAGTAGAGGAGCTGGCGGATGACGAGTAGATTGGGTTCAAAAGCTGTTGACTAGTGGCGTTTGGAATTCTGTAACAACATTTCACGGAGCATATGCAGTTTAGGAAAGTGAGCGGGATAAGATGACGGAGCAGGTAATACGGAAGATTGTACTGCACAGCGCTCGAGCTATTTATCATCCGGATTCCTACATCGCCGGGGTAATCGAACGGGGCTTTTGTGATGGGAGACATCTGCAAGTATCCATTAGTTGATGGTTAATAGGGGCCAGGGGGTCTATTCGCGAAGCGTTCAAGCTGGGACGAATTTGTTGTGCCATGAAAATCCAGGATCGAGGCATCCAGCCATTGCTCAATTAGCCCCCGAGGTCGGCCATAAGGATGAACACCGCCTCTCTGGAGACCGCCATAGGCACGAACGCATGGCAGACGACCAGTTCGTGTCATACCACGTCGATTCTTACGAGATCTAGAAAAGCAAACCACAGATCCTCGCCAGCCAGAACCCATCGCCAGAACAGCAGCAAACCCGAGTCGCCTCGCCCTCCTCTCCCCTGACTTTTGTGGAATAAAAAAGAATCTGGGTATCGAAATAGATGGAACATGGCTCGTGGCCGGCAAAGCCTCATCCAAAGAAAAGAAAAGCATGCCTGTGCCACGAGGAGAGCACTCATTGCGGCAATTGCTTGTAGAAGAAGGTCCCGTCCTTGAGCTCTCCCGTCGGACTTAGCCCGTACTTGGGGATTTGGCCTAGCTCGACATAGCCTACCTTCCTAAACACCTGCTCCGCGGCGCTGCCGGTCTCGGTGTCAAGGAGCTAGAAGTTGCGAGTACTCGTATCAGCGATCATACTCGGATGGAAAAGTGAGCTAGTCAAGAAAGCAAGGGTCCGCCACTCACCAGCATCGACCTGCCATGCTTGGCGGCCTCGGCCTCGAGGACGCCGAGAAGAGTCCTTGCACCGCCTCGACCACGGAAGTTCTTGTGGACCAGGAGCTTCTCAACGAAGCCGCGGAAAGGCCCCGTCTCGGAGTAGGGCATGGACAGCATAACGACGCCCATGACCTCGGCGCCCTTGGGACGAGAGCCGGGCTCGGACTCGTTGAGGAGGATGAAGATCAGGCGTTTGCCGTCGTTGACCTCTGCGATGCGCTCCTTCCACCAGGTGAGGAGCTTCTCATGGGACAGGGGCGGGAGAAAGGTGGCGATGGTGCGGTCGTGGGTGATGCAGGAGGCGTGGATGGCGGCGAGGTAGGGGATCAGATGGCCATGCTGGGCCGGAGAGAAGAGGGCCACGGTCCCAATATCGGCCATAATGAGGCTGTTGGCGAGAGGTGAAACGGGAGAGGGGCGGTGAACTGGCAGAGTTTCTCCCACAGATCCAGGGTGAAACGACGGTTTCGACGGTAGATTAGGGATCTAGGCTAGGTGAGTCTCTACCCGAGATGCGATGGCGGGTCTGACAACGGGAGACTCCCTGCGGATAGATGTTATTTAGTTGATAGTAGACCACAGCGGCGTGTAATAAGGTGCGCATCCAAGGGGAGCTTACGTGTAAGATGCCAAAGCCAAAGCGGATGCTGATGCTGATGCTGCTGGTGGCAGGCAATGCGGATGCGGAAACCGAGGCAGAAGCAGAAGCAAGAGCAGAAGTAGAAGCAGGAGTAGAAGTAGATGGCGATGAGGGGATATTAACTCGTTCGGTGGGTGTCTCCAATCTCAGGATAAACCCAAGACAAAGCTTCGAATGGAATCAATTTTTAATTGGAGAGACGGATGGATGATTCACTGAATGAGCCGGAGCGGGGGGCACTCCAGAAATAAGGAATTGGGACGGGATGGATTTCTCCCAAATGGGGGGCCGGCTTAGAATCAGTCAATCACGGTCGAGAAACCAAAGGTGACGTCGAGATGTGATTGATTGAGGTCGACTTGCTTGGACGCAACAGGTGAAAAGAAGCCTCTCAGTCGTGGATTTTGTTGGATCCAATTTGTGATGGATCCATGGTCCCTAACTACCTAAGCCCTGTAACTACGAGCTGCCCGCTGACCCGGGTCCCGGGGCCATCCGTTCAGGCCCAACAGGGCGCTAATTAGGTCGGAACCCTGCTGTCCATGGCACCCGATGGTACCTTGCACCGCGAGCTGCATTCCGACATGGATCAAAGTTGAACTTCTAGACTCGGGATTGGAAACACGACAGTCCATCAACACGATAACTCAAGTTGCCTAGCATAGAAGGCAGGGGGGAAAAAAGGAGACTTTAAGAAATACCGCATGCACTGTCCTTGCGGCTCAGTGTATTCGTCCTGAGGTAGTGGCATGGAACGGGACATCTGCACGCACCCTTCTCTCCGACGGGTCGGGTACGCGGGACACACGGTGGGTGGTATTCATCAAGCCTCAAGGACACATTCGGGTCTCGGCTTTCCCTCATAATATTAAACGCTCACACCACAATCTCAGGGAAGAGATTGGACAGAGTTTTCTTCTATTTTCTTTTTCTGTATGGTTTCATTTTCGCTAGCCGATTATCTATCACTATCACGAAAAGACGAACGGCATTGGAAGCATCAGGGACTCTGAATATAATAATTGGATATTGGAGCCTCACTGGTATTGGCTCTCGAATCAACCGCTGTCGAAGATAACCAAGCAAGTGGAAACAGATTGAGGTTTCCGGTCCAGGGTCGGCTTACACCCAACCCTCTGGCTCCCCAATCCACTAGCTGCACTCGCTGTCGCCAGCCACAATGGCACTTTCAACGGTCATGGATGGTGTACTCCATGGTTTGAGCTTAGTAAAAAGGGGCATTCAAAGCTAGCCGCCCCTCCTGAGGCTGGTGCCATGATGCCGGGTCGCCTCCAGGACGGCCAACATACGGGTGCCTTCGGCCCATCAGCCCAAGAGTGCCTAACAAGGGCAGTAGCATCAAGGACCGAGATAGTACTAGGACAGTGCTCTTGTTGTATTCTCAAAAACTACGCTGCATATGTTAAAACAAAATGCCTTTCCTCCTACAGCACTTGAAACGAAGTATAGTACGCCAGGGCTGTTGGTACCAACAATGCGGATTGCTCAAAGCCGGGGCGGGGGCGGAGTTTGGGCAGAGTCGCTGGCCCATCTTCGGGAATTGGTTCTATAAAGAGCCTGAATGGATCTACTGGACGGATTGAATGGCTGTGACTTTTCATCGAGTTACGGTAGCAAATGGCGCCAATACTAAAGGCCTCCAAGCAATATGGCGCTTGAATGTTAGCAGCATACCCCGAGATATTTGGCCGTCGGATTATCGCTTCCGTGTGTGTTTTTTTCCCGTGGGATGACCTTCCAAGCTGCAAGGCATAGAGCGAGACGATGGCATAAAGATTGCCTATCGCTTGACCATGTTAATGGTGGGAAACAATGGACCTCGGCGAAGCTCAGTGGCGATAAGTTTAGAGTCTACGATTTTCTTGCTTCGGAACCTTGGTAGAATGCGACGTGTACGCATCGATGGATGAAGGCATGGATGCAAGTGAACCGGCGGCGTTTCCATGGCCAAAGAGATAGCGCGAGCACAGCACATAACATGGACAACCTGGAAACAATCCTCAACAATCATACGAATGCTACGGATTGGGACAAGAGCAAGGCTGGTCTACTGGACATTACTCAATTCTTCTGGATGAGTTGGGAAGCCCCTATGAAGCATCTCCTCCATGCACTGG
Organism: Neonectria magnoliae; assembly: GCA_037954305.1. Lineage (NCBI taxonomy): Eukaryota > Fungi > Ascomycota > Sordariomycetes > Hypocreales > Nectriaceae > Neonectria > Neonectria magnoliae. The sequence goes on along the minus strand of JAZAVK010000011.1, from coordinate 264,156 downwards.
AGGCTGAGAAAAGCGAGGTGGAGCCAGTTCTGCAAGCCTTGATCCGCGTTGACCTCTCGGACGAGAATGAAGACGAAGATGAGGATGAGGATGAGGATGAGGAGTAGCAGGCTCGAGGTGTCTAGCTAGCAGTTCTGTGTCTAAGACTACTTCGGTCAGTCATCATTGTCATCATTGAAAACGGACAACGCAAGGGAGTAGGGCTTTTTTTTACTGGAATTTAATGCTGACCAGCCGTATCAACATTGACTTCACAAGTGCGGTGCCCCCCCCCCCCCCCCCATCACATGAGCATTTTATTCTCAGACCTCCTTGCCGTGATCTCCAGGTATCCTAACTCAAAGCACCCTGTTATAAAATCCCATCACGTATCTCATTTCACTGTTAAGGCCTCTAAAGTACGGCATTAATACTCCCTTTGAGCTTGCTCATGGCGCTTACTTGAATAAAAACCTGGCCAATCCTCCTTGTAAACCTTGCCATCTGCTTCGTACTTTTGTCGTCACGGATCGAATGGGGTTTACTCTTGATCTTCCCCATAGTCACCTCATTCAAAAATCTCGAGCTTTTTTGGTAGCCTCCGCAAGTAGGAGTCAAAGAGAACGGCATACGTTTTCATCATCATCATAAGTCTTCAGCTCCGAGTTGTAGGTGCCAATACTCATGGAAGTCTCTCAGATTACGACATCCTTGTGTATCAAGTTCAGGATCTGAAATTGTCAGTAATCGGTATGCCAAGGATTGCTGCTGCAAGCCGTTGAGGCCCGAACGCTTCCCATTTCTCAGGACCCGCCATCGTGCAGGGAGGAATCGAGAGCGGGGAGAAGATTCCGGTTGTCAAGCACGTTTTCTAGGCGGGGTTTCTTTACTAGGCATCTGAACCCACAGGACTTGGGACTCCGAAGGGGGAATGGCATCAAGGAACCTGAGAAACTCGCCAGTTCAATCCCCTGGGAACAGTCTTAATGGAAAATGCAACACAGACGGAATACAAGTCAACCTCATTGAGGACTCCGACCTCAGCTAGCTCCTGTCAGGAAAACGCTTTATTTTTTACGATAGCGGCATGAAGATGCATTCAAAGTTCATATAGTCCTGCTAATCCATAGGGGAACCGAAGTGGGATCCGCCTTCGCCGTGGTATGATCGCCTGATGGCGCTTTACATACTTGCTGCAAACACCACGGTGTGCCCTTCACAAAGATCAAGCGGGAGGAAACTCAAGCGGTGAAGGAGCAGCGGTTTTCATCTGAGTAGCATTAGTGACGGGTTTGTTTTCTCGCCAGGGCCTCGTTAATATGATGTGATGGGCTGTTGGCCGGTGATCTATCCAAAAGAGGAGCGTTGCAGAGTCCCCACATCATGCTGGACGGCAGTTTTGAGGCATGTTCACGTTGCGTATACTACCTTTGCGACGGAAGACCCGGATCTAAGTTCCTATTCTGCATGTTGAGAGAGCTACTTATTAGTGCTGTGATATCCCCCGTATAGTTCTCCGAGTTCCCCCATTTCACTTCTCGCTTCCCATACATACACCCAGCCACTCATACAACTTGCCTCGAACTCTTACTTTATTCCCTACTACGAATAACACCTACTTGGACCATATGTCCGCATACGATATCAAGGGCAAATATGCCGTTGTCACCGGTGCTGGGTCTGGTACGTGTCGCCTCTTCCACCCAATCCCCACATATAATGGACATGTGCGGTTGTGAACTTGTGAGAGCTAACTAAAACTCAGGCATCTGTCTGGCCTTTGCACAGCAGCTTCTTGAGGGAGGCTGCTCGGTCATGATTGCCGATCTAAAGCTCACGCCTGACGCTGAGGCTCTTATAGCTCGGTACGCCTCCCAAGACGCCACGGCTCCTTCGGTCGACTTTCACAAAACGGACATCAGCGACTGGGCGCAGATCTCTGCTCTTTGGGAGAAGACTCTCGAGACATTTGGCCGCATTGATATCGTTGTCAACGGCGCTGGTGTCTACGAGCCCCCCTCTAGCACGTTCTGGAACGTCCCTGGCATCTCGCCTCTGGCTAAGGACAAGGTGGACGCCTCGCCAGGCGTGTATCATACCTTTTCAGTGAACACCATGGGGCCTATCCGTCTCGCTCAAATATCCATTGGTTACTGGCTGGAGAACCGGAACGTCGAGGGCAACTTGCTCTGGATCGCCAGTCTTGGAGGTTACGTCCATTCACTTCAGACGCCTCTTTATTTCGCTAGTAAAGCAGCCATTGTCAGCTTCGTTCGATCTCTGGGCCAGCTGCGGAAGCGATTTGGTATCAGGAACGCGGCAGTCTGCCCTGGTGCTGTTTATGTGAGTTTGTGTATCCCATCTGTCAACTCAATTGGGTGTTGATAAGGCATCGTGTCCTGCTTCTAGACCCCTATCTTCCACCCCGAGTACTGCCGCGATCGAGTGCGCCCTGATGACCTTACTATGACGCCTGAGCAGTGCGCCTCTGTCATGATGAGAGTGCTGAAGGAAGCGGAATATGGCGATGGTAACATTATCGAGACTTTACTCATCGGAACCAAGGAGAACTCTTCGGTCAATGTTCGCGAGGTACCATTGGAGGCACTGTATCCGACTGTTGGTCCTGTCGGGCAGGATAACCACTTGCTCGAGGAGGAAGAGAAGTTGGCAAAGCAGCTTCAGACGAAGGGAAAGATGCAGCTGTAATATTTTGATGAAGTCCAAAGGAAACGAAGTGAGGTCGGTGGCTAGTAGTGAGTGAGTGAGGGAAGCTGGTGATGTGAGGTTGTGAGTCTAAATTGGCTCGGTACTAGTGGGCAGTAGGAAGTAAGGATGTGTGGCTGGTGTGGCTAGCTAGGATTCCCTCGGCAGTCGCTGCTAGTACCACGAAAGTACTTAACTTGTGTACGTAGCTAAATCGAAAGAGTGTTGTTATTAATAGCAAATGTTATTCTCTTTATCAATCAAAATGCAGCTATAAATCCGACACACAGACATGATTAACTTAGGACCTAAATTCCAGTCATTTCCCGAATCATGATTCATTCATCTTTTGCTACACCAAGTTGGCCAATAAGCAAAGCGGGGCCCAGAAGCATCTCAGCCATCCCCGGGCTTATCCGTATTCCCCCCTCATGCATGATGCATGGACCGTGATTCAGCTTTATCAACTTCAGCTTCACACCATCACCTCCCAGCGTTGACAATTCTTGCCCACCTAGCTTGCTCAACATACACTCGCATACACATACTCATCTTGGATAAATCTCCTCTTGCTCCAGAATATCCCCAAGCACTAATACCTAAAAACTAAGACATTCGTCTAGCTTAGACTGAGGCTAAGGCTTAGGATAAGGCCATGGACTTCTTCAAGCAGGTTGGCGCCCACGTCGAGGGACTAAGCCAACAGGTCAACGCCTCCATCGAGTCGACCTTTGGCGGTCCCGCCAAGGAGGAGGACCGCCATTCGCACACGCATCTCGGCGATGAGTGCAACCATCTTCATCCTGAGTCGCATAGCTCGAACCGCTTCGGCTCCTTCGCGCCCGAGAACTCCGGCATCCCGAAGTGGTATGTCGATGGAGCCTCCTACTTCTGGGCCGTCTCCGAGGCTCTCGAGAGTGAGTTGCAGGCCTAAAGGCGTCATGCATCATAAACGTCCTTCGTCTAATGCATTTTCCCCATTCCAGATGCCCAGGAGAGCATCATGATCCTTGATTGGTGGCTGAGTCCCGAGCTTTATCTGCGGCGGCCTCCCGCCAAGAATGAGCGCTACCGCCTCGACAACATGCTCAAGGCCGCCGCCCAGCGAGGTGTCAAAGTCTATGTCATTGTCTACAAGGAGGTTGAGGCGGCCCTGACTCTGAATTCCGCGGTAAGATTCCCTCCTCACCAGGTATGACATTTGCTTACGCCGGCTTACTTGTAACAGCATACCAGGACAGCCCTGGAGGCACTCCATCCCAACATTAAAGTCTTCAGACACCCAGACCATCTCCCTACTGGCTACGACCTAACCAAGGAACTGGGCAAGTCGCTGAAGGCATTGACCAACCTGGACCTCGCCAAGGCCTCCGGTGATGCCATCAAAGCCGTGTATGGTACCGGAGACGGCATCGTTCTCTACTGGGCTCACCACGAGAAGCTCCTCGTCATCGACCACAAGCTTGTTTTCATGGGCGGGCTCGACATGTGTATGGACTCTTCCTTCCTCCATTATCCGCTGTGTTCACTAACATCGATGCAGGCTTTGGCCGGTACGACACCAGCTCGCACCCCATCGCCGACGTGGAGCCCGCCAACCTTCAAGGCGTCATATTCCCCGGGCAAGACTATAACAACGCAAGAGTGTACGATTTTGCTGATGTGCAAGACTGGGACCAGAACAAACGTATGCGAGATACCCGGGGGGGGGTGTTTGGGGCTCTAGCTAACACTCTCGACAGTCGACCGAACCAAGAGCTCCAGAATGGGCTGGTCCGATGTGGCCCTGAGCATGAACGGCCCTATTGTTAGCAACCTTGTTGAACATTTCGTCGACCGATGGTGAGTTGCTTTAAAATGCCTCCAGGGCATACTAACCATTCACAGGAACTTCATCTACGGGGCGAAGTACAAGAACAAGAACCCTGGAAAGTACACAAAACTCGAGGTCAACCACGAGGCCTCGCGCGGCCACCAGAGTCATGACGACTATCTCGGCGGGTTGACAGACCAGTTCAACCGAGGCTTGAGCAAGCTCATGTCTTACGGGGACGATGAGCCGCATCATGGACGAGGCTCTCATAGGAGTGCAATGCCGAAAATTCAACTCGTTCGAAGGTACACTTTTGTCACCCTTCCCATGTACGTACGTATTAGCTAACACAAGAGTAGCTGCTCTGAGTGGAGTGCCGGCCATCCCACTGAGCATTCGATCGCGAGTGCCTATGTCCACGCGATTTCAACTGCTGAGCATTTCGTTTATATTGAGAACCAGGTATGGCATCCGTAGCCATTATTCGTTATAAAAACACTTCTGACATTTCCAGTTCTTCATCACTACTACGGAGGGTAAGCAGCGTGTGAAGAACCAGATCGGCGGCGCAATTGTAGAGCGAATCGTGCGTGCCTACAACGAGGGCCAACGTTTCAAGGTCTTCGTCCTGATGCCCGCGGTGCCTGCGTTCGCTGGAGACTTGAAGGCCGAGGAAGCTCTTGGGACCCGGGCAATTATGGAGTTCCAGTACGCTTCGATCAGTCGTGGTCGTACCAGTATCATCGAGAAGCTCAAGGCGGCTGGCATTCGTTCTCCCAGCGACTACATCGAGTTTTACAACCTTCGCTCGTTTGACCGAATCAACACGTCCAAGACCATGGCCGACGCAGAGTCTCGCGCCGGCGTGTCGTATGAGGATGCGAGAAGAGAGTACGAGGACCGTATCGGGAACCCAGCTGCCGGGGAGCAGCGCGAGAACAGGGGTCGCTACGAGCAATACCAACGCGGAGCGGCTGATGTAAAGGACATCACGCTCGATACCATCAGCTCTGCATATATGGACGGCGGCCCCAGTGTTGCGACGCTGGCTTGGGACGGGGAGCCCGAGGACGAGATCAACGCCTTTGTCAGCGAGCAGCTCTACATCCACAGCAAGCTCCTCATTGCCGACGACCGTCTTGTCATTTGCGGTTCTGCCAACCTCAACGACCGGTCCCAGCTGGGAAACCACGATTCGGAGATTGCTGTCGTCATCGAGGATCAAACGACTGTCGACTCTCTCATGGACGGCCGCCGCTACAAGGCCTCGCGTTTCGCCGCCTCCCTGCGCCGCTACATCTTCCGCAAGCATATCGGCCTCATCCCAGACCAACGCTGCGACCGTCCCGACCAGAACTGGAACCCAGTCGACGTGTCTCCCAACCACTACGACTGGGACTCCCCGGCCGACCAGCTCGTTGTCGATCCGCTGGGTGCTAATTTCCAGAAGCTCTGGAAGCGCACGGCGCGGTCAAACACGGAGATCTTCAGCCGGGCCTTCCACCCCGTGCCCAACGACGCCGTCCGCACGTGGAAGGACTACGACAGCTTCTTCTCGCGACACTTCATCATTCCCGGGGCGAAGAAGGACAAGAAGGAGGACGTAGAGGCCAAGGAGGGCAAGGTCGAATACGGCCACATCGTCCGCGAGGAGTTCCCCGGCGGCGTGCAGGAGGTCAAGGAGTGGCTGGCCGGCATCCGCGGCACCCTTGTCGAGATGCCGCTCAACTTCCTTGTTGATGTTGACGACATCGCCAAGGAAGGTCTCACGCTCAACAATCTCACGGATGAGCTCTACACTTAGAGCTTGTGGCATCCCTAGACTGTTGTGTTAAAAAGGTTGAAAATGTGTAAGTTGGCAGGATCCATTACTGGGAAAGATTGGCAACACGAGGATAGTAAGGAAAAGTAGTACTCTATGAAATATGTTTCTTCCACTTGAATCACACGCTTGTCTGCGAGTTGATTATAAAGTACAGCACAGTTTGGTGGGAATGGGTTCTAATATTCAGTTAATTAGCGAAAGCGCCCCAACCACAGCAATCCACAAAGAGAGCTGGTAACAGTCTACTTAGAAGTGGATAATTAATAATACCACTAATTAGGAGTAGGATTTTCTCTTAAGATGTGTCGTCTACAAGGGTCTTTTTGCGGTGGTACACTATGTGGCTTGCATATACACAGAACTACCCTAAAGATCGTCTTATAAACCAAACGAGAAGGACAGAAAGGTGCTACAGCCGATATTAATAATAACGGTCATCATCAAAGCGACCAGGCAGAGTTCGTTTTACCCTATTCGTTTAGGTTTGACATAACTTAATGATACTCTGGGTTCTCATTCATAGCTAGATGCTCTAGCTTTGCGACCTTCCTGAAGTGTTCTCGTCCTACGAGAGTGAATATCCCTTGCTGAGCCTAGAGGCCTGACGTGATCATCGAAGAGCAAGGCTTCGAGAAGATATCCTTCGCGTATTTACATCGCTCCCCAAAAACAATATCGCACTTGATCCGCCAATGCCGTGTCTGGAAGTCCAGGGGTTTGTTGTTGTTTAGACTTGGCTTTACTCCTGGCCATCCTCCTCCTCGGACTTGATGGGCGTAGAGATGTCCTCAGTCTTGATAGATGCGGAGATGCCGCCTTGATCTTCCTTCTTGGTCTTGGCAGAGCGCTTGGGAGTCGAGCCTGGGAGAAAATGGGTCAGTTCCACGTCACAAAACACACACTCATGACACGGGTACTCACTCGCAGCAGCACGCTTGCGAGGCGTGGCTTTCTTGACGCTCGCAGTGTTGCCATCGCTGTCGTCCTCGTCGTTGACAATGGTGTCGGACTTCTTCGCGCGCGGCTTGCGAGCTAGACGGACAGTCAGTTACCATCGTTTATTTTATCTAGGTGTTTGCGTATGGGTGAGACTGACGGGTGGCGATCTTCTTGGTTGGAGTGGCAGTGAACTCGTAGTTGCCGTTGTTGTGCTTCTCCTCGAGATCGGAGACTTGCTTGTTGATCTTGGTCCACATGTTCTGGAGGGACTTGGTGGTGCGCCCAGGCATGACAACGCGGGACCAGTTGATCTGTTTGCCATCCTCCTTGAACTGGGCAACGATTCGCAGGAGGAACTGATACTGTTTTTCGAAAACATGTTAGAGACAGCGGAAAGAAGAAAGAACAGCACCGAGAGATTACTCACTTTGGCCTCCTCGGTCCAAGGAAGGACCTTGCCATCGCCTTTCTCAGTATCAGACATGGCGAATAAAGTTGAGGTGGTGTTAAAAACAACTGTCTGATGAGTATAATCAAGGCAGGCAACGAGTTGCGCTATGGTTGTATCGCGGTCAGCTGAAGTCAGGTGCGCGAAAGGCAGAAGTTGTTGAGTGAGCAACAACGCACGTGTGGAAGAGGAAACATACCGAGAGGGGGTGAGTGTTTAGGTGAAGTGCAAACTTTTCTTGGCAAAGTGACAAACTCGCTTTGTCGGGATGAAAGAGAAGAAGTGAATGCGACAAACAGGCAGCAGAGAGAAAGTGGGATGTGAAAAGAAGGCCGTGTATTGCGGAGGGAAAAGAAAGGTTGAGGGGGGAGAAGAGAGAAGTTGGTGTGATACGAGGGAACAAACGCTCTCGCCCGTGGACCACACGCGGAGCCTCCAATGTGAAGGGGTCCTAGCAGTACGGTCTGAGAGAAGAACGAGGGTGAGGTCGCTGTGAATCAATGTTTGTGCCCGTTGCCAGGGTGGATGCAAACAATGGTTGTGTTGGGCGTTTAAGACCGGGGGGTCACAACAGAGGTGAATGAAGAGCGGGTTAGGGGCTTATGTTTACTTGGAGAGCCGAAGACTAAACTAGGCTTCTCCTAATACATTGTCAGATGGAGATTCGACTGGCGAACGGATGACAATTGAAGTTGGGTGAATAGCAGAATTATTGACGCCGCGTCTCAAGCCGAGGAACCCTAACTCCCTTGGTCCCTTACTTAGCTGAATGTACCTTATCATACAATTCGTTCGGGCCTCGCCCTTGAATGATTCAAATGCCTCCTGCCAGGATCATGTTGAATCCAACACACACCCAGCTTCGTACTACCACACAACAAGCCCAGTCCGCCCACTGCGAGGCAAAATAACACTGAAGTGCCTACTCGACGCCTTCTTCAAGTAAGGTAGCGGAGCTGTCGTCCCTTTCTATATCTATGCCATTTGCCATTTCGTGTCCTCATGTCTCACAGTCCAGAATCCCAACTCCGTGAAACCACAACCATGCCCCCAAAACCATATAGTCAAAGCCCTCCAGTCCACCATGAGCGAAACGTCGTGGCCTTCATGGTCGGGTTTGAAATTCCATCACGCCTCGCGCCATATGCTCGCTTGCATCATGCAGCCCGTGCCAACCCAGATCCTGAATGTCGATGATGGTCGTGCTCTCGTCAAATCTTGCAGATATCCCACAAATGCCTGCTGTCATAACATCGAAACATGCCCGTTGCAACTGCTAGTAGTCCAGCAGTCCCAAACCTATCCCTCCGCAGCCATATCCTATATCCCTACTGGGAGCAATGCCTCGTATCATGCGTCGACGCCTCGATCCCAGAACGAACCAACTCCCAGCGCAATAGGAGCGGCCTACTTCATCTTCATTCTAAACGCCATAAACTCTCGGAACCGCTGCTCATGCTCCGCACATGCCGCACTCCACCGTTCCCGTACCACGCCGTCCTGTTGTAACCAATTAAAATATTCCTGAACGTCGCCATCATTCCGGGCTTCCAAGAATGAGTAGCCATTGTTCTTCCTTGTGTTTGCAATGTTGGTTTTGCGAGTAGAGAAGTGATCGACAACTTTGCCGTTGAATTCGTCCCATTGCTGTAGATAATTCTCGAATTCACTGACATACTTCTCCCAAGACGCCTGATTCGGCTTCATGCCGTTGAGTGTGACAGGTGGCGGAAGGCGGGGAGCGACAGGAGCAGCTGGGAAAACAAGTGGAGGTGCTTTCGCGAACTTGATAGGGAGCTTGGCCGACGGCTTGCTGTCGAAGGGCAAGGTGTCTTTCAAGTCAGTAAGAGATCTCAGCCCAATGTCTTGACGAGCAAATGGTGCCACATTCTTCAGATCGCTGAACCCGGCCAAGAATTCTTCGCTGTCTTCCGATCCCACCGCGTTTGCACTGAACTCCTTGGTTGGGCTTTGGACAGGCTTGGGCTCGCCATTGACATTCCCAGGTCGCCACTCCGGCCTGGAGGGCTCGACATTAATGTTTCTGGCGCCATTTGGTAGCTCAGTCGGGTTGAAGGAGAGCGGTACAGAAGCTGGTTCAGGTGCAGGCGCGGGTGCAGGCGCAGGCGTTGGCGTTGCTTGATTAACGGGAGGGCTGTCGATGTCCATGGCCTGAGGACTCTCCGCTGCAACTGGTGCCCCCTGGGCATTACGCCCACGCCATGGCAGCTCCTCCTCATCGCTGCTGCTATCGTCAACAACAGTTGCTTTCCCTGGCGTCTTGACAGACTTCGGCTTTTTCGAATTGCCCCGCATCGATCGACTTGGCGAAGCCGATTTACTCTGAGGCGGTTGAGGGACGAAGGTATGAGGACCAAACTCGTTGCTCCAGCCATCAGGATTGAAAGCCGGCTCCGACATCCCGAACTCGGATGGGACGCTAGAGGTGTCGGTGCGGTGAATGGTGGGACGCTTGTTCGGCGAACGGTGACCGGTTCGACTCGTTGACTGAGGCCGCGACTTGGTAGGACTCCCTTGCTCCGAACCCCCTGCACTAAACTGCCAAGAATCTGCGTCCTGATCGTTTGCAAAACTGGTATTGATGTCGTCGGTGCCACTTCGCGAGAAGGTGTGATGATCGGGCGATGTTCGGGCAAAGGTATCGTCGTTCACGGGGAAGCTGAAGCTATTCGAGACGATGTTATTAGCAAAATTCGTGGGAACGAAATGGCCGCGTGTCTCTTTTTCGTGTTTTCTCTTCTCGGTTGACCCTCCAGATGCCGCATTCTGGATTAGCTTGGCTAGAAACTTCTGCTGTTGCCGTTCAAAGGGAGTTAACTGAAGAGGGGAGTCTTGGCCTCCACTAGGAGATGTGTCGAAGGAAGAACCACGGCCAGGGTAGGAATGAACAGTTGCATCATCTTGATGAATCTTTGTGCGAATTGAGCGAAGATCATGGGTATTATAAGTGCGACACATGCTGCAGTTTGAAAAGGACACAGAAGAATGGTTGACATGTGAACAAAGTGGTGTCTCATACATTGACGGCCCGCCAGGAGTGCTGGTCTGGGGTTTCGATGCTGGTACAATGTCAGTCTCATAGAACTTTCGGACAGATGTATGTACTCACGAGTCTCGAAGGGGGAGGCCTTAGGTGGCTCAGTAGCAGGCGTATCAGAGGTTGCAGTGGTGACCGGAGGTTTGGGGACGGTACGAGTTTTCTTGAGAGGAGCCTTTGGACGAGCGTCCATTGGAACCTTTGGCGGAGGCACTGGGGCTTCACTTGGGGCCTTGAAGCCCGAAGTCGATTCTTCAGCGTGTTTGTCCTTTGGAACACTGAAACTGCGTTGTTTGGTGGGTGTAGCAAATTCCGGAGTGGGAGGATCGTGACGAGGCGGGTCGCGAGTGCTCTTTGCTCGACCCAAGGGAACGCCGTCAAAGGGGTTGGTCTTCTCACCACCATGCTTAGAGTACGGGGTGCTTTGTCGGGGATCTGAATCGTCTCTGAACTGGCTCAACGGATCTGTCATTGGTTCTGGAGTAGGTCGTCCCGTATTGGGGTTATCTTGGGCGAAGCGCTCAGGAGCTTGTCTCGTGGTATAATTGCTGCTTGTGACCGGAGGTTCATCGCCGTGCGTAGCTGATCGAGGGTGATAGCCTGTCCTTCTAGCTCCAAATGAAGCCTGAGCACGTTGTCTTGCCGACTCGGTTCGCGGCGGCGGAGGGGGCGGGGATCTTGCTCGAGGCTGCTCGGCAGCCTTTGGGGCGGCCTTTGGGGGACCCTTGCGCATATTCTCGAATGCACGAGCGGCATTCTTCTTCGCTTCCTGGTCCGCGGTAGTGTACTGCCTGGCGGTGGGAGGGACGCCCTGAGAGAAGCGGTTTTGCCATCTCTGGGCCCCAGAGGGTGTAGCAGTAGGACGGGTTTGCTGGGAGCGGCGAGGAGGTGGTGGGAACTGGTCACCAGCATTTGCCCAAGGGTTGCCCTTTACGCCAGAGGAACCGGGGTATCTGGATCGACTTCGGGTTGCATCATACTTGCGCTTCTCTTCGGGATCCGAGAGCACTTCATGGGCGTGTTGGATGATCTGGAATTGAACATTCACTTCTTGTTCTCGGCCAGGGTTGCGATCCGGGTGATACTTCAGCGCTGTAGAACGAGTTAGCCAATCCTAGTTTCAAACGTAAGTGAGGTCCATACCAAGCTTCCGGAATTGTTTTTTGATTTCTTGAACATCTGCCGACGCAGGCAGCTCTAGGTCTGCATAGTAGTCTCGGGGTGTCCCCATCGCAGTCGATGGCCCTGGTGCGCCGGGAACCCTTCACCAGAACCGTTGGTGTAACAAGCGATCTGGGTTGGAAGCGAATCGAAGGGGTTTCGGTTTCGGTGTCGGAGAGTTCGAGGTGGTCGCCGTGCTCAATACAGTCGGGTGTACGCGATGTCTCTGTCAAAGGCATCCATAGTTAGCGTCGTGCTGTTCGTTGTGTAGGGTCATGTAAAAGTGAAGCGAGACAAAGAGCGAGCGAGATGGGTTTGGTAGGGTGGGAGACCGGCTTCCTCCGTGCGAAAAGGCATACAATGGTGGTTATTTGTCGTCAGGAAATGGTCAAGAATTGGGAAGTTCGTTTGCTGACGGCTGGGCCGGTCTGTCAGCGGGCGGTTGACTGGTCTGGGAGACGAGAATCGCAGTGGGGGATGGCGAGGGCTAGGATTCGAGCCCACGAGGAGAGAGGCACGCAGCAGGCGGCCTTGAGAACAATCTCAGGTCAGCCAGTCAGAAAGTGGCTGGCTCTAGTACTGTAGATCCCAAGGATGGAGAAGACTATCCCTGGCCCAAGGTGGCACGAGACAAGCAGGCGGATCTCCTCTGTTTCCTCGAGATGCGACACAGGAACCCCAGCGTAACGAGGATTGGGCAGCAGATCTGAACAAACAAGCAGACTTACCAGAGTGACGTCAGGTCGGGGATGAGGCGGAGTTGGTGACGGATGAAAGAGCCGCCCAGGAGAGAAGTTGGAGGGCGCAGCGAACAAGAGATGAAGCGAGGAGATGATCCTAAGGTCGCGAAGTGCAGCTTGGAGGCGAGGAGCTCGGCGCTGTACGAAGAGTTGCAGCAGGCAGTGTGTAGTGGTACCGTACTGTGTAGCAGGGGGGTGCCGGAGAGGTGCCAAAAAGTACTGCCCGACCTCAGGCAGGTTTGGGTGCACCGCTAGGTACATGTACCTCCTTCAGGCACCAAGCACAAGCCGAAAAGTCCGGAAAATGTACAACCAACGGGCGCCGCGTCCGGGGGCTGTGGCTCAGCCCCGGTTTTCGCCTTCCAAGGGTCCTTAGAACCTTGGAGCCTTGTGTTACGATTTGTACGGTACTGTCCGAAATACTGTCTCCCTAATACGTCCTGGGCTCCCTATAAAGCTTGAACTTTATAGACTAAGTGCCCTTCTGTTTGGTTGCTAACGCCTTGGATAACAAAATCCTTCCATCACTGCGAGAGGGTGGTCGATACCCTTGCATCTACGGATACCTAGGCTGCATCGAAAGAAAACAAAACAACGATGTTAGCGGCGGGGTCACCATGGGCAGCGGAATAAAAAGCGAGATCCATCGCAACGACAATCATAACAACCCCACTTGCGTACTAGAATTAGCAGCAGGGACTACATATGTGCAGTATGTAGTAACTTGCTGCATCAATCCCTTGTCCCTGTTTTACTAGCACGCAAGCAGGTAAAGGAACCGGAAAGAAATAGGCCATTCATTCTTTTCCTGATTGTGCTCTTCTTAGACTATCCGCTCATTCATTTGGATGTGGGGAGGTAGTCATTCTAACAAATAACAACCGTTCAATACGATTTGGTGACAATTCTATACTTGGAGTATCTATCTACACTATTGATCAAATTCCTCTCAGATGCAGATGCTCCAGCTTTCTCAATAGCAACTTCGTAAATGCATCCACAATCAACAAGCCTTGTGCACTGTCGTCATTCGGCACCTCAACTCAGGGCGCCTCCAATGCTCGCCACAGCCTACGCAGACACTGCCACAGCCGTTTGACGTGATCCTCCAGGAACACCGATGTTTCTCCAGCCACATTCGGACCAACAACTCGAATCATGTTTATGGCACATGATCCATGACTGCACCAAGAACCCTTTCTGGCTACCTTGGCTGTCCTTGAGGTAGCTTTGGCTTGTCCCACGGCCGACGACCAGCCTGGTTGGACAGAAAACACAAAGAGGCGGCTCCCATCCAAGTTGTGCGCGTCTCGCCATGCATGTGACCAGCCCACCTCAACGTCAGCGCAACCCCACTGGCCAGTCATCCAATTCACAGACGGCACTGAAGGCTTGATGACGAGTTGGGAGATTTCACAGCTCTTCAGGGTTGTAGTATCGACCTGTTCCGCCACATCATAGGCAGCCGTCGTGTCGCCGCTGAGAGGCCCTGACGCTTACTAGCAAAGCGAGCTTCCAGTGCAGGCCTGACTATCACAATGCAAGACAAACGTAGTCGAAGTATCAAAAAAAAAAAAAAAATCTTTCTAGCACGTCGTATGCCATCACTCAGGTATCCCCGGATCAATTACCCTGCACCGCCCTCTCCGCTGCAATCTTAACCTCCATCTTCCTCCTCGCCGCCAGAATCATCTCGTCCCTCCTCCTCTGCAGTGAAGCGTGCCTCTCCTCTCGGTTAGAACTCCACGCCTTGCCCTTCTTTTCCTCCTCGTCCATTGTCTTCTCCGACGTGACTTTCTCCTTGAGGTTGTACCGCGTAATCAGGTCCGGCTGCGCCGGCTTGTCCGGTTGTCGGGGCGCCGTCGCTGCACTGGTGCTACCACCCGGGGGTGGCGGAGGTTGGAAGGTGATCGGGGGCTACACGAGCGTCACTGTTAGCAAAGCTGCATTTGTATTTATTGCCCTAGGAATCCCCTAGGAAGGTTGAGCGAGGGATGTGGCGGCATACCGTGTCCAAACGGCCGGCGAGAATCCGCTCCGTGGTGTTCTGAATGTTGCCCCCGTTCCGTTGAAGGTCCCAAAGGATGCTTCGCCTCTCCGCCTGCGGAAACATCTGCTGTATCCTGTCCACTGCGATTTCCCTTGACCTGAGGAAGGCTTCCGGCGATCGGGCGGGCCGTTGGGGCGCGGGCCCTCCGAAGAAGAGATATCGTATCGTCAGGCCGAAGACGACCAAAATGGCCACGAAGTACGGAAGTGAGATCTGTTCGTTCGACATGGTCGCTGACGGGTCTACGATCTCCCGATAAGGCGATTGGAAGCGCGGCTGATCGATGAAAGGTGGCAAAGCGGTCGACCGCGATGGCAGTTGAGACGTCGACACATATAATAAGGTTGAGATTCACAAGGTAGTCCACAAGCCAGAGAGCCGCAGTCGTGGGTAGATGCCCATCTATTCTTAATCCAACAAGACCAGGTTCTGGGACCAGGGGCTCCAGCATCGCCGGGCCATAGTGTGGTGTAGGTAAGCCTCCCCCACCTTGAGGGAACCTCGGAACTTAATTCTTCCATCTCCCGATAGTAACGACACCACGGCATCTTGCGATACCTTAGGCTCTGACAGGTTGAAAGGTACCATACGAGAACAAACCCAGTTGTCTAATTTGGCTGTTCTTACACCGCAGCATAGACTCTCCGTGGCAGTAGATGCAGGTTAGCATATCACCAGAAGCACAGGCATGCACAAGCACAAGCACAAGCACAACGCTCGCTTGACGCCACTGGGAAGCATCCTATATTTAACCTGGTGCAGCCCTCAAACCCAGGTGACAAACCGTCGACCTCGATGACCAGATCGTACCGTCCCAGACCCCAGGGTCAAAAGACCCGATCCATTACCGCAAGGAACAGTTGCCCTGCCTTGACGGCGAAACGCCCGATGATACACCTCCCCCAGTTTCAACCAGCCATGCTAAGCAACCAATCACCCAACGACCCGTAGACATTCCAGCAATGTCGGTTCAAGCACACTGTTACCTTACGACTGCTGAGGCGGCTGGTTGAGAGTCGTATCCAGATCCCCGTAGTGCAGCGTGAACTCTCGCTGTACAAGCCGTGTGTTAGCATACTTGGAGAAGACAAACAAGGACAAAGAGGGCAACGTACTCGCTCCTTCCGCCAGTTCCCGGTATCCCACACGATGTAGTAGCCTCGTTCATGGTTTGGGCTCAATATTTGGGGAGTCATATGCTCGTCCTTGGTTAGCCACACTTGCATCTTCTTGTGCCATCGCCAGTTTCGGGAATGTCTGTGCCACGTTAGCATGTCATTTGGGCATGGGCAGTATTGGTTGGTTGCTAACAGTTCCACCGCAGCCATCTGTTGCTTGAAATCGGCTGGGCAGCTGTAGAAAATCCAGAACAGGGTCTCCTCGTTGAAGCTTTGGATCTTGCTCTCGATCGGCTGCACGTTGGTCACGCTGTAGCAATCAGGCAACCGGAACTTGCCAGTATGCGCCGTTGGCCTGGGAGCAGCATCGTCGAACAGAGAATAAATCTGGGTCGAGAATAGCCTATTGCCATTAACATGCGCCGCAAGGAAGTTCAAGATTAAAAGGCTTACTCTTGGGATCCCATGTCGAGCCCAAGTGAAGTAGGGTCCATACCCACAACCATCGCATGGTAGTCGGGATAGTTGTTCATCAATGTCCGCAGTCCCTTGATTCCCCATTTATCCACCGCGGGCATACCGGCTAGAGGGTCGATTGCTCCAGGGTTTGGGTTCTCGGTCTCCTCTTTCGCATTCTCTGCAGAACCATCATTCACAATCACTGCCAAGGGATGGCGGTTGTCGAGCTCTTGTGCAGCTCCGTCATTTATAGGCGCAACTGAGCTAGAACTCTCCTCTCGGAATGATACCGGCTTTTGTCTCTCTTCGTCCTCAAGTCCGGGAGGTTTCGAATCCTGTGGTCGAGAAGAGCCTTCGGGATTTAGTTTGCGTACAAGAAACCGAGAAATCAAGGCTCACCAAGTGCTCCCACTCCAGGGGGCGATCTTACTTCACCCACGCGGCTCGTGGCCGAAAGCGCATTAAGAAGGCCATTTCCTCGGTTATTCGGTGCAGGTCCGGATGCCCCGGTTGGAGGGCCAAATCCCAGAGACGACATCAGATTCGTGCCACGTTCCGACCCTATCTCTCCGTTGGCGGTCCTGTTGAGAGGAGGAAAGTCGTCGATGCTAGTGGATTGCGCCTGAGATGATTGAACACCCATGTTGCCCTGGTTCCCGAACCGAAACGATCCTTGCACTGGAGGCATGCGTGAAGATGTAGGACTAAAAAGGTCTTCTTGGCCTCCTTGCTGGGAGGACAGCGGTGTTGGCTGGTTGCGCTGTATAGGGCCGCCTATGTTCCTGGACCCAGCGCCTGACCACATCGAAGCTTGATTAGCGTTCGAGAGTGGAGAGTTGTTGGATAATGAAGGAAATTCCCTATTTATTATGTCAGTACAAACGCATCCAAGCGGATCATGACGAAGAGATGGGCGTGTGGAGGGTGGGACGAAAGCAAGCAGCCAAGCAGTACCCCTTCACGACAGCTGAGTAGGCCAACCCCGACGGTTGATCAGGCCGTGGCCAAACAATGGCCGGCTCATTGCGCTTCTTGACTAGTCTTGGCCTCCTAGCGGGCTGCATGCCCATCATGAACGGATGGTGATGGGTGATTGCGAAAAGAGGGCAAAACAACAAGGACGTTGGTGATGAGGAAGAACATACGACAAGTCGAGTGGTGTTGCTGGTTGCGAGCCGCTCAAACTTTGAGCAAAACTGACGTTGCCGCCGAGTTGACGGTTGGGATTTGGAAGGCCGGCGGCGCCCATTGGCACGCCTCCTCCAAACGCCCAGCCGGAGCTATTGTTCGCTGTATTGACGGCGCACCAGTCAGCTTCCACAATAGGACAATTGACCACCCAGTCAACCCGCACATCTCATATCATACCTAGTTTCCCATTCGGTAACCGGCTCGATCCTGCTCGTCCTGGTTGTTGGGGTTGAGGTGGTTGTTGTTGTTGTTGACCTCCGAAGCCACCAGGCATTCCGCGGAGTGTTTGTGGCACTGCCCCTACCATCCGAGACTTTGGTCAGCCTTGCTCGAATAATCGCTCCAGAAATCGCCAGCCCAGACTAGGGTGACACAAAGAGCCTCCCTCCTTGTTGCGTCTTTCACGTTTCGCGTCGGTTCCAATTCGCTCCTCGGATCTTCAGATCGTGCCCACGCGGCGGACGGGCATGAGGCAAGGGAGGGGCATGGGTCACGAAGGAGGTTGCGGAGACACAGCAACACCTGAAGCTAGCGCACGCAGCGCAACACCGTTGATTCGATCGCCCTCTCCCTCCCTCGCGACGGCGAAACGTGTTCGTGGGATCGCAGGTTGGGCAAGCAGCGGGGTCCATAGGCGGACGAGGAACGAGGTGGTCTGGAGTTGTCCTACCTGGCCGATTCATGATTGCAAAGGATTGAGCGAGCGACGAGCGGCGAGGGATCGATTTTCGTGGGTTCTGGGTTCGGATTACGCGGCTGCTCGCGGTCGGAGTCGGTCGTTAGGCAGCGTCTTTGCCTGGAGAGATGTTGTTTGCACTTTTGCTGCGCTGGTTTGGAGAAGGCTGCTTAATTAAGGCTCGATGCACCTGGAGCCCGTGGCCGGATTCAAGTGGGTCCGCACCGACAGCGACGTTCCTACCAATCAGGCTCTAGTGTGGGCCAAGGCTGTGACGTTGATGTTTGCCCACCGGATTCATACCCACTTGCTCACACTACACGCTACACACTTTCTCATACCTAGTTTGACACGATTCACACCAAACTTGGCGGGACAATGACGCGGATACTGTGACTCTGTCTGATCCGCGCGGGGTCGAGCAATCAGGTTCTATAGTGGTCTATTCACAACTCTATCGACTCAGTTGACGATTTGCCGGAAGCTTGCCTCGAAGTCTATGCCCGCCACGTTCTTTCCGATCAAGATGATCTTGCCATTCGCCGGTGTTTCCTGGTCAACCGGCGCGTCATTTATATCAAAGACTTCCCTGACCCCTTGAAGCATCTTCACATCTCCGTTGTCAAACACCAGGCGGCCCTTGCACCGGTGTATCTCAAACGTGTCCGCCTCCTCCGTCTCGGGAAGCTTGCTGTCCCACAGCACGGCTCGCAACCAGCGGTCAGCCCTGTCCAGTTGATCGGACCGTAGACGTCCGACGGGAATTGTCACGGTTGATATTGTCTAAAACCATTAGCCATATTGCTCCTCTCCGCCAGTTCAATATCCGACCACTTACTGGATCAAGATGGCTGTGTCCCTTGGCAGTAGCTTCCGGTTCATCAAACTGATCATATGCATGCAAATCGAGCAGAACGCCCTCCAGCTGCGGTACCGCGCTCCTCTCCGTTACATGGATTTTTGCCAATCCGTTAATGGATTCGATTCTGGTTCGTACATCGCTGAGCTCACTCTCATTGACCATGTCGGCCTTGTTGATGACAATAACATCTGCGTGAGAGATCTGAACGTGAGCGGTTGTCATTAAAGGGCCATGGTGGTCGTGATCCTCGTGGCCCTCAACCTTGCCGCTGGGGTCGTCCAGGCTTCTCAAGATGTTTTTCGCATCCACCAGGGTAACGATGCCGTCCAGGTATATCGTGCTGCCTAGGCCGTCGTCCACCCAGAACAAGGGCGCCAGGTTACCAGGATCAGCGAGGCCTGTGGTCTCGAGAAGGATGTAGTCGAAGGCGCCCTTCTTCTCCATCAATGACTCAATAGCGTTCACACCAGTATCCCTGGTGTTATTAGCCACTTTCAGGAACAAGAACGGTCGCCCTACTTCACTGAGCAACACATGCACCCGTTGCCGACCTCAAGCCATTCCTCGACTTTCTCGTCTCCCTTGCTTACTGTGAGGGACTTCTCAATGTCGAGGGCTGCAGAATCCACTTAGAGAAGAACCTTATCAAGGGTAAAAACAGGACGTACAGTCTCCAAATTCTATCATTTGGGTCAATAAGAGTAGTCCCAAATAGGAAGTCATACAAACCATTCATAATCACGGCGATTTTCTTGCCATGCTGAGCCGTGAGGATGTAATTCAGCAAAGTTGTTTTACCCGCTCCCAAGTATCCTAAATAATGTCAGTTACGCTGGCAGTATAGACAAAAAAAAAAAAAAAAACTGAGAGAAAAGGTACCTGTCACAATAGTAATTGGGACTTTGACTTTGAGCTCCTCTTGAGCATCTTTGAAGGTAGTGTCGACCAGCTCTGGCGGGGCATCGTCATCGAAATCCATGGTCGCGAAAGTTGTGTGGGAAACGGAGCGTCAAAATCGTAGGCGCTGAAGGGTTAGCCGCCAGCTCTGGGCTCGAATTTATTTCCGACTCCTATAGTCACTCTTCGTGAAGGTCACTATGCGTCTTTGAAGTTCAACTGGTTTTGTAGACTGACAGACATCCCACAGCGATGCCGAAGACTCAAGGATGATTCGCACACTGAGAACTCGCACGGCCCCCGTTACCTGCATCAAATCCACACATATGCACTTACCGAGCTCCTCTCACTAAATGCGAGTATTCGTAACGCTGCCAAGGATTAGCCCAACCACAGCCTCGCCGTGGTTCGTCTTAAACCGCCCAGCTCTCTCCCTCCTCGACGTCGCAACCGCAATTCCCGAATTCCACAACACCGCGGCCTCGCCTCAACCCACCATGTCGCTAGCACCGAGCTCGCCCCGGCTGCCGAGCCCGCCGCCGCCGGCCGAGATCCAGCTTGGGCCCAACTCGCCCGCTGGCGGCCCGGCGGCCAGCCCCGAGACAACGCACTCGGAGCAGACACTGCTTGACGCGAGCTCTCGGCGGCGCATACATCCTGGCACCAAGGCCAGCGACATGTCTGCCGGACCTCCCTTGATACCCCTTCACGAGGTTCGTTTGGCGTCTAGACCCGCCTCCAAATGCCCTCGGAAGCCAAGAAGCTAACCGCCCACAGCTGGACTCGGCCTTCCAACTCCAAGAACACCTAGCCGCCCTCCACTGCTACCATACCGCCTCCAACACCCAGCCTCTCACCCGCGAAACCGCCCTCCAGCTCGCGCAGCCTCCCGCCGGCATCGACCGCACCATCTGGCTCTACGAGCTCTGTCGCTTCCTGATCTCCCAGTGCAACTCTCTCATCGTCGGGTTCCTCTTCGACACCCCGCCATGCAGCGCCAGCACCTGCCCCGAGATGCGAGCCTCCGAATGGCAGTTCCTCTGCGCCGTCCACGAGCAGCCCAAGAGCTGCTGCGCAATCGATTACTGTTGCCACACTCTCGACTGGGCCGCCAACGTCGTGACTGACCAGAAGATCTTCCCGAGCCGCTTCGTCGTCCTCAGTGATAATCATAGCAAGAACCTCGGGGTCAAGAACTTGGTCAACGTCTTTCGCCGCCTACATCGCATATTTGCACATGCTTGGTTCCAACACCGCGGGGTCTTCTGGTCTGTCGAAGGTCAAACCGGGCTCTACGTCTTCTTTAAAACCGTCTGCGACCTGTACGACCTGCTGCCCGCCGAGAACTACAAGCTCCCTCCAGAGGCCGAGGGCCTGGAGGCCCCCACGGTAGAGCACGAAGTTGAGAAGCCTGCGCCAACTATCCTGAAGCCTCAGGCACACCAACGTGGCCCTGCTAGTGAAGACGATAACTTACATCCTGCTCGAACAAACACTCGACGGCATATTAGGGGCAGTCCGTCGGTTGGGAGCGCTGTCACGACAGTCATAGAAGCAGAGGAAGACGAGGCTGATAGTGCGTCACGAAAGCTAAAAGAATTGCACATTTCCGCTCCCCCGACGGTCAAGGAAGAGCCCGAGGTGGCCGATGTCCCCGTCATTGTTGAGCAATCCGACGAGGCACAGGCCTCATCTGAAGGCCGTGACTCGCCCACCCGAGAGCAGCAAGAGCAAGAAGATGAGGAGGAATTATCGGACGCGGACCAAACTATCATAGCAGCGGACCCTGAGCCTGAACCTACAGGTGACAAGGACGCGCTGGCTGAGGAGCCTGCGCCGGCTCCAGAACCAACCACTGCTGGCGATGCGAATGAGGATGGCACACCCAGTGATGATGACTCGACAACCGAGGAGAAGTCCAAAGCTTCCAAGACGCCAGTGTCGAAAGAAGCGGATGAGGCCGCCGAGGAAACGGCACCTAAGCAGTCGGCTACAGAGACCGACCCAGACAAGACTCCAGCTGACGCTCCGTCAAAAGCAGAGCCTGCAGACAAGAAATAAGTCGTCAGATCGGTCGAATCTAGTTCTGTTCATTCCAATTGCGTCCGGGAACGTGGTGTTCGAGTCTGGCTTATCAGATGCGAGCTGTGTGACCGTTTACTGTAGTTGAAGCTGTGTATAATAATGTCCCCTTCGAGAAGACACGAAGGTATGAGAGAATTTCCAGTACGCACGGCAGACGAATGATAGATGAAATGCTGTTCCCACAAAAGCTTGAGAGGCCTGGAGTCCCAAGGCAAAAATGCGCTCTTTGCTATTTGTTCTATATGCAATTTGTGTCTTGTGCCCACCAAGGACGGGTGGTAAGACGCTAGGTACAGCACGGGAGTGTATCTTGCAGACTAGTAAGTTTCGCTTTTCTACCCCTAGCTTTCTCTCAGAGAGTGATGTAACCGGAATGTTGTCTCAGAGAGGTTCGGCACAGAACCGGCAGTTTAGGAGTCGCCCGACAAGCGACTGCCCACCGTTGAAGCTCGATTTGGGGCCTTGTTCCTTTGCACCTTATAATCCATATAACCCCAGGTAACTTTTTCGTCCGGGTTGGAATGTTTGGCTGCAATAATTTCTCGGGATGTCTGTGGTGCCTTTCAATCCGAGCTATCTGCGCCATCTCCAAGATAAAGCCAAAAGGCTGATTCCCTTTGATTTTCGGCACAGAGCAGCTGGAGTTTTTATTCTTCACAAGCTGGCCTCAGGTCGCTGGGTCCTCTCCCATGGTAGATGATCCGCTGTCTGGTGCGTTCAAGGATAGCTTTGCGAAGATATGCCTGACCTCGCGGAGGTTTTCTTGCTGAGCTGTCACAGCAGCAGCATTCCGTTCGTCAGCAAAGCTTCGAATACTCTGCAACACTGGACTAAATTGCTCGCCGTTCGGGAGCCACCACTGAGCGCACGACGGCTCTCGAAACATTTCAGCCATCTTTGTACGTAGGCTGATGGGGTGGATGTACCTATGCATAATGTCAGCCTCGACTTCATGCTTGCGAAGAAGGCAACCATCATTTGAGTTGCAACAAATACTTACCCCATTGTTTCGAGCAACGCGAATTTTCGGCGAAACCACATGTGGTGTCTTGCATCTTGTGGCAAAAAGAGCGCGGCAATGGCGATGCTCGCCTGGATAAGGATCAACACGCCTTTCGGGGTAGAAGGCCAGTGCTCCAGAGTCTCGAAGTACTGGCACGTCGTGTACGCGAGCCGACCCAGCTCTCCAAACAATATCTCAGGAGTCATATTCGATGATTGGCAAGTGTGCATGATCATTATGGAATTCCATTCGGCGGAAAGAATCGTGGTCGAAAATAAGGGAGGTTCGTAGAGAATTCCGGGGGTATACGGATCAACGATATCGTCAGGGTCCACAGGCCTTGGTGTTGGAAAATCGGTAACGAGGTATCTGTTGTCGCACATCGCAGGGTCCCTATTCTCTTTCCATTCCAGGAGTAATTGGGTTATGTGGTCATGCTCAATGATGAACTGCTCGGCGGGGATTTGGCCACGACTACCCCGTGCGAACAAGATTGACATGTCGTAAGAAATCAGACGAAGCCTCGCAGACCATTCTTCCATCTTCCAGCGTAACTCTCCTGGATATGACATCATCTGAGACTGGTTGAACTCGACCATGGCAGTGAACCATTCGCGAGGCAAGTCCGTCGGGAACCCCCCCATCAGAGCGACAAAATTATCGAAGCGAGCGTACCACTGGAGGCACATACGCCCCATAGGAGTCTGCATAATCGTCTGTGGTGTGAACATATTGGTAAGGATTTCGAACGCCGCTTTTTGGTGACCCATGAGGTTGACCCAATCGCCCAAATACTCCTATGTAATTATTAGCCCATAGTACGGCCATGGACGAGACACCACCATCTCTGAAATTACCTCGATTGTAGCCAACTGTAAGATGGTCAGAAGCGTTGCTACACTGTGCTTCTCCTTCCGTTTCAAAGTACCCAGTAACAACGTAACGCTCCTATTGTAGTACTGTAAAAAGTCCTGCAGCTTCCCATTGGGATCCTGGAGAGTAAGATGGTAGGCAGAAAATCCGACCAAGGCGTTGAGCAGCGGCTCATGTCTAAGGGCTACGCTAGGGAGTATTGTCTTGAAGAACTCGTCCGAGTCGTGGGAGATGCAGTAATGAAAGTTGGTTATGTTCTCAACAAAGTGTGACAAGCATCGTTGGAAATCTGGAGGAAGATGGGACCAATCGGGTGGTCCGAGGTGAAGGGGGAATTCAGCGGACGGGTAGGAGGTAGTTGCCAGACTGATCGGGGTTGCCGTCGCAGTTGATGGTGAAGAACTTTTTGTACTGCTTTGCGATGGCGCCTCGGAGGGCTGACGTCGTGGTTGTCCCATACTTTTCGAGTATTGAGAGGCAGTTTGCGACTGGCTTTCGGATTCCTCGTCGTCTAGTATTGTTTCAAGCTTGCTTTCCTGCTCTGCATCGTCTTCTTCGTCGTCGTCATCCGCAGTCGAAGACGAGGGGCTCGTTTGCGTCCCGGATGGGTCCTTTGATTTGCCACCAGCTCCTTTTGAATTAGGAGCCTCCGGGTAAACACACTCGCGATTGCCTTTCTTGCATCCTAGTCGAGGTTAGCACTCCATTTGTACGTCGACCATGTGTTGAAACTCACGTTCGCATATCGGTCGCGATTCGTCGCACTAAACACCATTAGCCATCGTCTTGAAGCCATCAAGAGGAGTTGTGCGAACCTTGACTCGCCGACTCCTACACATAAAGCAACCCGAGCGCGTCCGGCGATGCTTTACATGGTCCATGCCTGTTCCACTTGCAGGGCCAGACTTCCTTCGATTCTTTTGTGGCTTGGACGGGTTGAACATCATCGGCTCTGGAAACCCCGTGAAGTAACCCAGTTGTTGGTATGGGCCAGGCATTGGAGCCGACGGTAGAGGAGTCGGTTGGCCATGCATCTGCGGTACGAACATGTCCTCAGGGGTGGTGGCGGGATTCATCCCCGCCCCAGACATTGAAGAGAGAAAGTGGTGATAGTAGTCGCCCATGGTGACAAAATCACGAGCCGCCCAAATAAACAAGTCGTTTCGAGGCTCGAAAAGAGAAGTTTGGGCAAGGTCAGAGGGCCAAAGGCGACGTTCGCATGCTTACCGAGAGAGTAGCACTGGTTGGGTCGCAACCTCGACAAGCATGCGTCGGAAACACGGAAACCAGTAGGTGCAGGAGAGCTGAGTGTTTCTGGTTTAACAACAGCTCCGCGATTCCGACAGGTTGGTTGCCAAGGGGTGCTAGGAGTATATGAGCTTCAGGATGGCAACCAAATAGGTTCCCGCTGTGAGGAATCCGATGAATTTCCAGGGGGCCAAGATGCCAATTTCTGCCTGTTGCCTTAGAAGTGACTAACCAGGACCACAGTTGAGCCCTGGTCTATATCGACGACCCCTGGTAGGAAACCGGCGGAGTGGTAAGGGCGTGGAGGAAAGAGAAGGGTTGGGGTTTGGATGCTGTCAATATGTGAATATGTGACCCATTCCAGAGCTTTCCAGGACCTTGGTTAAAAAGGAGGCAGCAGGGTCAAGTCTGTCAAGACCCCTGAGCATGCGGATAGATCCAGGAAAGCGGCAAGATGTCCGCGGGTTAGTGAAACGTGGGTTGCAAGGGCGCTGGTGGGGGGGAGACTTTCAAAGTAGCCGTCAGGGAAGAGGGGCTGGCCGCGCCGGCAGGGCTTATAGCGGCTAGAAGAGAAGACCGACAGGCCGTCACCCTTGGCAAGAGAAGCTCCAGGACCCTTTGTAGGGCAGAAGTTGGGCGGGATCCCGGGAACCAGTTAGGGTGTCCGTTGAAAGTGTGAGGGCGGCGGGGGCAAGATCGAATGGACCGTCAGAGCGAAGGCAGTGTTGGTCCCGCTAGGTCGAGCCGGCCCCTAGCGATAGAAACCAGAGATGTCGTATTCTGCGGGAGAGTGCTGTTGCATGCAGACCAGACGGGGTGTCAATCGATGATCGTGGGTCCCGAGAACCAGCCAAGAACGAGGCCTGTCCTCCTTGGTGAGCAGAAACGTCCCACGGCCGAGCACCACTAGCTGCGGAGGGTCCGCTCGTCGAAGTAACGGTGTGGCAACAAGCAGAGGGAGGGGGAAGCAGAGCGAGTGGTGTTATTGTCGTTGTTTGAGTTGAGCCCCGAGACTTGCAGCTGCTGTTATTCCTTGCTTGCGGGTGCGGATCCGGCCTGGAGATGCTGCAGAGGAGTGGATGGAACGAATGGGTCTACCAGGGGGCGTGTGGGTGTGTGTCAGTGGGAAGTAAGAAGCAAGTGCGGAAGAAAGGCCGGCCGAGAGAAGAGAGAAATACGTGCGGGTGTGTGGGCGGTAGAAGGAGGAGGAGGAGGAGGAGGAGGAAGAGGAGGAGGGTGATGGGAGGCCACCACGAACGGAGGCGTCAAAGAGAAGAGAGAGAACAGATGAATATCCCCTAATGTAAGTATGTACGTGTGTTCTTCTAGAGCAATGCCGAGATGGTGGTGATGATGGCGAGGTGATGATGGTCAAGATGATGAGGGTGAAAGAGGGAATGGCAGTCGCGGCGAGAGCAGAGCAGCAGCAACCACAGGCACAACGGACAACGGTGATAACGATGACAACAAGTGTGGTTTTAAGTGACAGTAGGTCGGTCCCTAGGAATAGATGGGTGGCCCTGGCGGAAGTAATATGAATAAGACCTAGGCTAGTAGTGGATAGAGGATGGCGGACGGATTGCGGTCGACGGATGGATGATGTTATTCCAGCACGCACGCGGGGCGGCTGGAACTGGGTTGGCGGGCTGCGGGTTGGAGTTGGAGGGTTGGAGCGTTAGTCCAGGTAGAGGACTGGACGACTGACTGGAGGGGAAAGGAGCACACCCCGGCTTCGAGCCAGGTCCCTGTCCGTTCAACCCTTTTGAAGGCCTGGCCTTGCCTGCCTTGCCTTCCCTTGCCTTGCCAGCTTGCGACCAAAGTCTTGGGCTCCTTGGGCTCCGTGATGGGACGCTGGACCATTCTGGCTTCCCGGCCCTGGGTTCGTTGAGATGACGATGAATGGCAGATGGGTGCGTGCATGGCTCGGGGTCTAGCCCGGAGCTTGGGGCTTGACCAGCCTAATGAAGCGAAGCTTGTCCCAAATGAGCTTAAGACCGCGGAAAGCAAACCGGAGGGCTGGACTGACGGCGTCAAACATCCCTTGTCCTCCAACTGCTAGCCTCCCCTCGAATGTCCGCCCCTCAACGACTGCCTTCGACGGCCCTTGACAGCCACTCAACTGCCACTCGACTGCCAGGGCGACAATGCCCGACTCAAGCTGAACTTCTCGAGGGATTGTGGATGGGGCTCCGTAGCGTCCGCCGGGGCCGGAGTAACTGCTTGTTCATCCATGGTGCCTGTTTTGGCATCTCACATCTGCGGCCGCGCGCTTGGCATCATCGACCGCGCTCTCTCCAGCACAGAGGCATTTGGAAATGACCGCGCGACCAGGGGGTTGCTCGTCGACAGGGCCAAGAGGCGGTGATGTAGCATTTTGGGAGGGGCCTTGGGGTTAGCTCAGTGGCCGGGGTTAGATGCAAACCTTGCCTCTGCTGTCAGACGGCATGCTGGTATGTCCCAAATTTGTCCCAAGCCCCAACGCTGGGCGCTATCCGTCTGCGATGGGAGGATCAGGGAAGCCATCGACAGGGTGGCTCTCCCTCCATCCATCTCCTCATCCATGATTCATCCCACCCATCGCTCTTCCGCAGTGGCCCCTTTCCTCCTCGCTGCAGCGTTGGTACCAGCCAGGGCTTACCGCCGGCGTAGCAGGGCATCCTGGCGTGGCATTCGGTCTTGTCCCTGGCCTGATCAAGGTGAAGATGGCGATCTGATAGGCCCCGTCATCAGGGCCGTGAGAATTGGCAGACCGGCCTCGTTTGCCCCAGATCAACAAGACTTCCATCCACATCCAGTCCTTCCCAACTTCTGACAACCACCCACACAGCAAACGGCGCTTCGACGCTTGGATCAGCTGCCGCTCCCGGCACTACTCGTGGGCCGTCGCGTGGCCCGACCCAATACCGAACGGAGCACCGCCGCCATGGCTTCGTTTTTGACCGTTTTTGACTTCGACCAGACAATCAACATGTCTTTGACACAGACCTCGGCATACTAACACCGCCATCGGCCAAGAGGCAACGCGTGATTTCGGGTTTTCAGTGGACACCATCTCCGACGACGGACGAGAAGGGAATATTCTGGCCTAATTCCCTTCACCTATCAACACATCAGCCAACTTTCAAGTAGGGCAGGTAGGTACTCCATACTTCGTACACAGTATCGACCATGCTCGCCCAGCCGGCTCCCTCGATTCTTGCCTCTGTGGTCTGGGCTTAATATCGCACTAGGGAGGGTTCGGGCCAAGCTAAAGCACAGGCCAGATGGGAATCGGGAGACATTGGGAGTTTGAACAAGTCAAAACAATCCAGGGCCCTGGAGCAAGCATGGCGTCGTCGAGGTACTCAGCTGTAATTTTGGGACCAACCCGAGTGCTCAGACCAGCTTTGGAGGAGCGATGAATGACCCAACAGGGCCCCCCGGCCGTATGGTCCGTACCTCGTTGGAAGGGACTACCAAAGAGACTATGTTGACTAATCGGCTGATATTAACAGCAGAAGATGCACTTACAAGGGTTCAGCCTCCGGAGACTATTATACATAGCATAGCTATTATACATAGCATAGCATGGTACGGGCACCTTACCTCACGTGGCAAGCCAGGCTTTAACCCGACGCCGACAAGTTGACTCCTCTTGGATAAAACTTTACTGGCAAGTGGGCACGCACGATGTAGGTAGACAGGCAAACACCCATGACAGTCTTGACAGAGGCGTGCCAACAAGGACACCTGCCAGTAGCCACTTTGCTTCGTTACATGGATCGGGAGCTTCCCGTCAAACCCTGTCCCAAGTTCTAGAAGCATGTCAGCAGCAGCGAACAAGACGACAACTGATTGGGTGAATCGAATCTCTGTACGTACTCGGTGCATCTGTCAAAGTAATCGCATCCAAGATTTCGATCCGCTCGTTACCCCCCACAGCTCTTCAAGAGCGGCAGGATACCAGTGCGAGTCACAAGATGACATGTGCACCATAGTGATCTTCCCTGAACTGGCCAGCCTGAGCCAATCCTGCCATTCATTTGAATCCACAGAGGAGCCGGTTGCAAGGTATCCGGGCAATCTTGAAGCCTGACACACTGATGAATTAAGCGCTGTATGGTCAGTCCCCCAAAGGCTAAAAGGGGGGGGGTGGCCCGTTAAATCAGCGGCTCCGTCGTTCGTCCAGCCAATCCTGGACTAGACAAGATTGATGATATCTTTATTTGTCGTATTATCGTACTGTCCCTCGGTGTTGATGTCACCCATTGGGCTAGGTACAGTCATGGTGAAGGCGGCTATTTGCTCTACCGCATCAGCAGGATTCAGTGGCTTGCCCCTGCGGAACATTTCTGGATTTATGTGCGTGCGTTGGTACGCAATTTGGAGACATTGCAGTGCTTGCCCCGGATGGTTGAGCTCCGTGGCGTTGAAATTCGATGTTGCCGGGAAGAAACAGGTAAGTACCTACCTAGGCATGCTCGGCAATGCTCAAAGCCAGTGGCTCCTTCTCTGTCAAGGAGAATTTCCCGCAGTCCCAATTCGTTAAGGTAGGCTGAAGGGGGCCTTCCTTGTAGGTGTTGGGATACACACAACGGGGAAAAAAAGAGGTACACGAGTTACCTCCCTGCATTACTATGTAAGTGAAGTGGAAAGGGAAGTCGGGAAAACTAGTCTAAGGGGCCGGGGCGGAGTTTTCCAAGCTTGACAAGATTGATCGTGGGCATACCCTCCAATCTCATTTTCACGATCTTCAAACCCAGACTTCGCCGCGACCGGCTACTGCGCTCTGTCACGCAGCCAGTGCAAGACCAGGGAGGGAGAGCGGCATCGCGCCACCCTCTAACCCCGACCCCCCCCCCCGGCACTCGACGAGCTCGATTTACAGCCTTGACGTCGCCGGCTTGTCAGGCCACTTCAAAGCAAGACGCCATCCAACGAGCCTTAGAGCGGTGCTAATAGAGGCGCCAGCGTCAACCCAAGACCCGGGCGGGGGACCGACAAGCGCCCTGGTCAGCCAGAACGAGGCACAGCTTGCCACAGCCCGCTAGACCAGTCAGGCCGAAGCAGCTTGCCAGCCCAGCGCCAGGATGTGGAGGGACGAATCCAGTCCCTGGCTGGAAATGGAAATCTGACGGGCCTAGAGCATCAATCCAGCTCCAGGGGGCTCAAGGATCCAGGTGGAGTCTACGGTCTAGAAGTCTTCCGCCTGTTTGAGCCATATAAAGGTGGAGACTGGGTTCGGCTCGATGGACTCCATCTATTATGGCTGATCACTTCAGTCCTCAACGAACTCAGTGGAGAACGGCATCTGGTGAGGTCACTGAGATGCTGAAAGTTATGGCCGGCAAACGCAAGGAAGTGCCTGGCCTATCACTACCGCCTCAACCCGCGTATTCGTGCAAAAAGTACTTCATAAACACACCACCTGTTTACGAAGTAGTACCACAATATGGAAGCCAGGAGAGCCTCGAAACGCTTGAGAAACTGCAAAAAAGAACGCCCTTATGGAGCTACACTTGCCTGCCACCCGGAAGGTTAGTTGGACCCAATAACAAGGCACTCACCTCACAGGCCTTCCTTGCGACCCTAGCCTGGGCGAAATACCACAATTCTCGAGAAGGGTGTCCTAGGTTCCCGGTCACGGCGACAACGGTCACGACCACACTCATGTGCAATCCTTCTTTTCGCCCAATTTCTGGACACCTTGCTTTCGGGAATGTGGTATCGTCAAATCAATCCTCGATGCCGGGTCTCGATGGCCTATGGTACATATCGAACACCCCAGACACAGGGTGGGAGTGGGTGGCATCTCCCTCCGCCGAGTCTCCGGGTGTGCATCCTTGATGGATATCCCTCCAACCCCGGTCACACACTCCACCTAGCCCATGATTGTGGTACGAAGTAGTCTACTTGTCTACTACGTACATCTTTCATATTACCTCTATCCATATGGAATGTACAAACTGCTATTGATTGCCCTACCTTCTCAGCATATAGCACTACACATATCGGTCTCGACAAACAGAAGATCATCTCCGATGACTGCCCCACTCCCGCGCTGTTAGTTCCTCCTGGTCAATTTCTCTGTCCGCTTGGTTGCCGGACCGGCCCTAACTGACTGCCGATGCCGATAACGTAGCCCAGTCGCGAGCATCCGTTGCTTGAATAGCTCCCTTTGGTGACGTGCCGCGGTAAAACTCAATACCCATTG
Source organism: Neonectria magnoliae (assembly GCA_037954305.1). Classification (NCBI taxonomy): domain Eukaryota; kingdom Fungi; phylum Ascomycota; class Sordariomycetes; order Hypocreales; family Nectriaceae; genus Neonectria; species Neonectria magnoliae. The sequence goes on along the minus strand of JAZAVK010000011.1, from coordinate 232,832 downwards.
TATGGGACAGCAACTGTGACTTTAACAAGTTCGCGGAAGTTGAAGGAGGGGGCATATACTATATCCCACCGACGGCCCCACGGGACGGACGTTAGAACCAGTCTTAAGGTAAAGGCCTATGAGCTTTCTCATGTTCTCGTCTGAACATAGTATTGCCTCGTTCATCCAATTTCCCAGGATCTGCCCTGCAGGCTGACTTGCGGCAGCCCGCCCGCACCACCTACATACGGCTCATCAACCCAGCTCCTGCAAAGGAGAGACTGTTGACTGATTGACTAGGCAGGAGTAGGTCTTGGCCTCATCGTCGCGGACTCCTGCCGTCCAACTCTGCCCTGCAGACGAGGGCGTGCGTGTGTCATAACACATGCGTGAGTGTGTGTGGACAATCCAGCTCAGTCAACCAAGTACGAAGTATCACAGAGTGGGTGCGAGGGGCGTTGTGTGGGGCGCCGCCATTCACACCTCACGACTCCCGCCAACAACCATTCCGCGCTGGCGGGGGATTGCAAGCCCTGACTCTGACCGTCGCTGCGCCCATCGTCGTCCCAAGTCCATCGCCGATGCTTGATGCTCGATACTCGATTCTAAGGGACGAGACTAAGGCAGCTACTGCGTTCTGTTTCAACCGTTCAGTGCATTCGTTTACCAGCGGCGGGTGACCAATTCTTGGGCCGTCCAAACCTTCCTTGCCTGACCATTGCCAGAATGAACTAGTACACTTGCGAGGTTCAGCGCCTCCTTGCAGGCCCCAGCATACGAAGTTCGGAGACAGACCAGTACGAAGTACCTGGTACGAAGTACTCGTCCTTCATCCATACTTGAACTCTGCATACCAATATCGACGCTTAAAGACGTCTTCCCTGCCTGCGTCTACCACCAATTTCTCACCATCCATGTTAGTTCGCCGCCGCATCGGGACCTATATCCCGCCATTGCACCACAAGATTCCCCCCGTCCCTAGTGTTCCACGAGTCAGTCAACGGAAACATGACGGGAACCGGAAAATGGTGGTGTGTGGATGGTTCCCCCCGGCGAGCTCGGGGCGATCAGTGCGGATTCACCTCTCCCTGATCCCCTCTCGTCACTGCATCGGTGCACAGAACTGAGTGAGGGCAGAACGAACGACTTGGCGGAGATCCATCCCGACATTTCCGTCCTCGTTCCAAACTTTGCCCTAGAGGTGTTGCACTTTCGCTTTCCTTTCAGTTTTGGGTAGATTCAGCTCGGACTGGGACCCCAGGATCCTGGGACGACGATAATCTTCAGCTTCTGGCCCTGCCGCCGTTCAGAGGGCGCGGATCGTTTTACGGGACTGCTGTCAATCACGGCGAGAGCCTGACCTTGCCACTGGCCGCTTCGTTTAGAATTATTCCAGGCGGAAACACACAATTGAATGGACAGTCTGACGATCTAACGATACACGGTGCTTTCTACCTTATTTTTGTTCTGCGTCATCAAAAAGACGCTACCCCAGTTCAGCGGAGGTAACACACGCGCCTCAACAAATCAAAACGGGATGCGACAACGTTCGTCCTCTGAGCTGACTAGCCACCTGTCCGGCTGGTCCTTTAGTTAAGCATGAAGTACGGAGTAAGCTACGATAGATTGATTAGCCACGAAGACATTGTAGAACACGGGGGACGCGGTCGACCGCCCTTGGAGACCTGTTGGCTCGTCAATGTCTGCGAATCAGAGGCTTCGAAGCTCTTTAGTGGTCACATGCAGACGGGATAGACGCTGAAGCCAAGCTTTTGGGCCCTTTACCACCTTGCCCTGGGACCTCGGTAGGTTGTCCTCTTGTCTGCAGATTTGGGACTGAGACCAGCAGGATCGGGTGATGATGGATTGGTGATGGATGTGGTGGGACGGACAATCGAGATTGTGCTGTACTTCGCACAAGTGACAGTAAACGTACAGCACTAACGTTAGCTGCTTGCACGAATGCCGCATGTTCCCAATCAGGAACGAATTGAAGTGCGAGGCAAAAATCCCACCCGGACTAATTGTCTGGGACGCCACGGATCTAACAGGCACAACCACAATTGCCACAGTCTACACACCTGGCCGCTTACACATTTAACCTCTCTTACATATGTACATACACGACGACTTGGCGCAACCAGACAGACGCCAGTGGCGAGCACACAAATAGCACGGCGGGACCGAGACCCAGAGCGCGTGCGATGAACATTCAACATCAATCCTCCGGGCGCTCCCCCACTATGACGCATGGTTACCTCGATCGATGGCGTCCAATTACGCACGTCCGGTATTACAGTATCACAGTAAGTGAGTAGCAGCGAGATGCCATCGTGGGTCTCGCGCCTTGCCGTGGAACTGCTCCTCTTTTCACACTGGGGTTTACTTACTGTAGTCTCCTCTTGTTGATCGCAGGAGTATTAGCAGTAGCTAGGAGGAGGTCCAGTTACAGACAGCCCCAGTCTCAAACCGTCTATGCGCCAGCGCCCTGCAGCGCTCAGACCGTCGGGAGGCGGCAGGTGTTTGAGAAGTGGACCTATCAGATGGTCGAATCCAGCAGAGGGCGAGACAACGGAGTGCGGACGAAGCTTAACAACACCTCGCTTCATATCTGGCTTCAGGAAACCCAGGCAACAAGGAACAAGTAACAAGCAAACAGCAACAAGCAACCAGCAACAAGCAGCCAGCAACAAGCAACCAGCAACAACTCGCATGAATTCGGAGATTTGCCGTCCCACCCAGACCCGTCTGTATTTGCATCGCCAATCTCTCCTCCTCGTCAACTACAACCACACCTACACCTCTCGGCCGTGACACGAGAAGACCAGACCATCTATCTCTGTTCGCATGTCCCATCCCGGCGCTGGGCTGCAGAGCCAGTTCGCAGACGCCGTGCATGGCTCCGCCCTCGTCCAAGGGCTCGGCGACTTGACGACCTCGCTGCCCGAGTTCCTGGACCAGCTTGACGCCGTCTCGCTGGTCCTCCTCGTCGTCACCCTCATCGCCTTCACCGTCCCCGTCTTCATCCTCTTCCCGCCCATCCCCGTCGAGCGCAGCGATGCCCTCCGCCAGACCCACTCCCGTGTCGGTCTGCCGCCCAGCCAGACCAACCTCCGGGACCAGCTGTCGCCCGTCCACCGCGCCCAGTCCGGCCTCCCGCCCAAGGTCCAGAGCCTGTTCGTCTACCCGATCAAGTCGTGCAGAGGCATCGAGCTGGCCCGCAGCAAAATCGTGCCCACGGGCCTTGAGCATGACCGCTTGTACACCTTTGCCCAGCTGCGCACTCCCGTTCCCGCGGCCGCCGCTGCCGCCGACGCTACCTCCCCCACCGGCGATCTGCAGTCGAAGCCTGTCTGGGAGTTCCTGACCCAGAGACAGCTGCCCCTTCTGGCTAACGTCAAGGTCGACCTCTGGGCCCCGGATCCCGCAAAGACGAGCAGGCAGCTGGGCACCGTCACCGATGGCTTCCTCGTCGTGAGGTTCCCCTGGATGGACTACGGCCCTCGAGGCCTGGTGCAGTGGGTGACGGCAAAGATCAGCCGTGGCTTCCAAGCCGAGCCGGAGAAGGAGTTCATGCTACCCATCGCGTTTCCCGGCAACCAGGAGATCAAGGCTCGCGGCTACACGTTTGCAAACGTCAAGATCTGGAAGGACGTCACCTTCGCGCTCAATGTCGGGGCGGAGGTGCCCCCAGAGCTAGCGCAGTATCTGGGCGTCAAGCATCGCCTCGGCTTATTCAGGATGGACCCGTCGAAGCAGAGAGAGGTCTTCCGCTGCGCGCAGCCAGAAAGCGTGCTCGGTTACCAGCCAGCCGTCGACTTCCAAGATGCTGTAAGTGCTTTCTATAATCTGCAACGTCCGATCAAAGACCTTCGTCCGGCTGACAAACTGACAGTATCCCCTCCACCTGCTCAATTTGACCAGTATGCAGGACCTCGATACACTGCTCCTCAAGGACGACACCATGAAGGGACTCGACGCACGTCGGTTCCGGCCCAACATCATTAGTACGCCCGCTGCTCCCTAGCTCCTCCCCCGTTACCGTAGCCTCAAAGACTAACACTAGCAGTTTCCGGGGCCGAGCAATACGACGAAGAAACGTGGAAGGCCATCAACCTCAAACACCCATCCACCAACAACGAGTGCGGGTTCGACGTTGCATGCCGAACCGTTCGGTAAGGGAACCCACCCTAGTTAAATAGCTCGAACACGAACCAACTGACCGATCCAGGTGCAAACTGCCCAACGTCGACCCCGGCACGGGAATCCGCCACAAGGTCGAGCCGGACCGCGCTCTCAGAAAGTTCCGTGATGTTGACCAGGGAGCACCCAATATGGGATGTCTGGGCATGCAGCTGTGCCCCATGTTTCCGCATGCCACGGCGGCGGAGAACCTCGAGTCGTACGTTGAAATTGGTATGGAGATAGATGTCTTGAAACGCGGCTCGCATCACTTCCTCAAATAGTAGCATGTACTACGATATTCCAAGTAGTGGTGGGGGTGTAGAATGTATTAACAGTTCCATTCGTTCGAAACAAAAAAACCTCGCATATCCATGTCCTCATTACATCGATCAGTATCTTATCAAACCATCAACGCTGCCTCCCATGCCCCGACCCACGCCCCACATACAAAGACGTCCATACATTCCATCATGCCTCATGCACAAGCCGAGCAAACTCGTGATATCATTTCAGATCCGCTGGCGTCAGGGCCTGCACCATGCTGGTGCCCTCGCTGAACCGTGTCCGGAAGATGCGGTTTGCGTTCTGGAACATGCCGTCCTTGAGACTGACAACGATGAACTGCGAGCCCTTAAACCTGGTCTTGATGAGACGGCCGATATTTTGCGTGTGCGATAGATCAAGCGCAGCATCAACCTCGTCGAGAATGTACATGGGCGCTGGCTTGAACTGGAGCAGCGCCATGATGAGCGACAAGGCGACAAGTGATCTGCAGATACCGCGTGGTTAGCATGCGTCTTCCTTATACTGAGAACCCTCTGTGAAAATGTTCTTACCTCTGACCACCACTCAGCTCGGTCAAGCTCTGTTTCCACACCTTGCCCAAACAGACCTTGACCTCGAGGCCTTCGTTAATGGTCTTGTTCTCTGGAGGATCTAGCTTGGCGAAGCTGCCACCGGGGAGTAGCTCCGAGAAGATCTGACCGAAATCACCGTTGACCTTCTCCCACGTCTCATGCAAGGCCTTCTTCTTGTAGTCATCCAAGCTGACAATCGTCTCCTCAATCTTTCGCTTATCGCGAATGACCGTCTTGATCATATGCTTGAGCGAGACCTCCTTCTTTTCAACGCTGTCGATCATGTTCATAACCTTGGGGTTGATCTTCTTCTTCATCCCCTGGAAACGTTCCGTGAGATTATGCAGGGTCGCCTTGGACTCGCCGATGTTTTGACCGCGGAAATCGTAAGGCGTGCCGTTACGACCAAAATTGTCCTTCTCTTCTTGGATCCACTCATACTTCTTCTCCAGTTTGGTGACATTCTCAGCGGCACCCTGTTGCTCTTTGTAGAACTTGTCTACGAGATGACCAAGTTTCTGCATCTCGAGGCCTTCTTCGGCGATTCGTGCGTTCTTGGAGCGGGTAGCATCCTCCAAAGCTCGCAACTCATCGTCGAAGAGATGTAGCTTCGCACGCTCGTCATCAAGCTCAGCTTGGACAGTATTGTGCGTCTCAGTAACCTTGGCCTGTTGTTTGACGAGGTCCTCAATGTCCTGCTGCTGCCCCTTGATGCCGACCTCTACTTCTTGAAGCTGCTCACGGGCTGTAGAAAGATCCACCCCAGCCTGCTCGGCGTCGAGCTGAGCCCCCTGGAGCTCCTTCTGAATTGTCTTCACGGCGGCGGCATTTTTGCCCAAACTAGCCCGGAGTTTGTCAAGAGACTTCTGTAGCTCCACCAGCTTGGCATCCTTGTTGTTGTCGAAGTCATTCATGTCCTTTTCGATACTCTTGATATCAGCGGAGGCCTTAGTCTGACGCACTTTGGCCTCGGAGATACTCTCCTTCAGCTCAATGATAGTTGACTTCATGCTTTCGACCTCCTGGATGATGGATGACGAGGAGTTGCCGCCGATTTGCTCTTCGGCGAGCTTGATCTCGTGACTCTTCAAGTCCAAATCTTGCTTGATTCGACGAGCTTGATCAAGCTTAGACTTCTCTTTGGATATTCTCATCTGGAGCTCCTTTAGAGAGAACTCAGCTTCGCTCAATTGTCGAGTGAGGCTGTTGAGTTTCTGAAGGGTCACCAAAACGCCGCTAGAGTTTGGTGAGCTGCCACCGGACAACGTGCCAGATGGGTCATAGGCATCGCCCTCGAGGGTTATGCTCCTCATCCGGACATTGGGATCAAATGTGACCTTCTTGGCAGTATCCGCATCAGCGCACACTAGGGTGTTGCCAAAAACGTACTCCATGGCGGCAGAGACCTCATTATCATATCCAACCAGGGATAGGGCAAGGTCGACCTTGCCAGGTGCAATCTTCTGAGCTGTGGCGACGGTTTGAGCCGCAGCCTTGAAAGCAGCAATCTTGTTGAGAGGGATAATTGTGACTCGCTTCCTGAGCTTTCCCCGCTGAAGCAGCTGAGTACCGGTGACTTCTGTGTCGACGACGACGTTGTAGAGGCGCCCACCAGCACAGATCTCCAATGCGGTACCGGCTTGGGTATGCTCATTGTCTAACGTAAAGAGCTGAGCAACTAAACCCTTGACCTTGGACCGATCAAAGTTAGGGACGGGATCGGCGTAGTTGAAGTCGATGTTCGCCACTTGTCGCTTGAGCTTGTCGGATTCCTGTCTGAGGTTCCGAACAGTTAGCTGCAGAGTTGATTCTTGCTTGTACATCTCTTCTTCTTGACCAGGTTCGAATCCAAGTCGACCGAGCTCCTTTTCCAGCCTTTGAGCCTGCACCTTTAGACCATCGAGGTCACGTAGTAGCCCGGCATTCTGCTCCTTTGCTTTTTTGGCACGAGGTTCCTCCTCTTTCACCCGTTTTTCCAAATGGGAAATCTTGATCTTTGCTTGCTCTTGCTCAGTCGCAGCCGTGGTGGCGCGGGCCTTGGCGTCTTGAAGCTGTCCTTGGTAGCCATTCTCTTGGCCATCCTTTGATGCCACACCCGTCTGCAGCGTCTGGAGCAGCTCTTCCTTGGCCTCGGCGTCTTTGTTTTGTTGTTCAAGATCATTCTTTGCCGCATCAAATTTGGCCTTGGCATTCTCGAATGCCGTCGTCTTGTCCTTGAGTGTCGCCTCGGATTCGGTCACGCTCTTTTCGACTGCCATCTTCTTTTCCTTCTCCTCTGCCAGACTTGAGTTCTTTAAATCCAACACAGTGGCGAGCCTCACCAGCTCGTTGGTATGTTTCTTTACGGACTCTTCTAGCGCCTGTGCTTTCCCTCCTTTCCTGAGTTCCTTGTCCCGCTGGGTTCGGACCTTCGTGACGTCTTCCTCTAGGTTGGAAATCTCGCTTTTTAGCCGAATTGCAGACTCTTCCAAGTCTCGCCGTCTTTGTTTCTTCCCTTCGAGATCTGCAGCAGACTGTGTCAGCTTCTCCTGAGATCGGACATAGTCGTATGCAACCACGACTCTCGTGAGACGCTCGAGGTCGTTCTGAGTCTGTTGGAAGTCGAGGAATGCCCGCTTCTCGGTTCGTAGTTTTTCGAGCTTAGGTTCAATCTCCTCCTTGAGTAGTTCCCGGAGTTCCACCAGCTTCATCTCCTTCTTGGCCATGGTTTTCAGCGCCTTGTCTCGTCGGTCCTCGAACATCCTCGTTCCCGCAGCCTCCTCAATCATCGCCAGAATTTCCACCGCTTTCATGTTCAGGACCTTGGTGATGCGACCTTGCATGATGAGGAAGTTTGGGTTGTTGATGTTCAACTGAACCGACTGGAACAGATTCTGCACTGTTTGTTGTTGGGCCCGGTGTCCATTGATGAGGTACTTGGAGGTGCCCCCAAGAACAATCTGGCGAGTTACGCTGATCGTTGCATATTCCTCGAAACCGATCGGTGACTTTTTCGTATCTCTGTTGTCGAAGACAATCGTGACACTCGCTTTAGTGACGCCGGCCTGGCCGCGTTTGTAGATCAGGTCCTACGATGGAATGTTAGTTGGTTGTGTGGGGGATTTGAAACCTGGAGACTGACCTGGAGGTTTTGCGCTCGAACCGTGGACATGTTGGTAATGCCCAGAACGAAGCAGATTGCATCCAGGATATTTGATTTGCCACTACCGTTGAGGCCAGTGATGGAGTTGAAGCTCTCGTCCCTGGAGATGGTTAGCGACAGTAATAGCTCCCTCTCCGGTGCCTATTTACCATCCTGAAATCACCGTACGCACGGCGTACGACTTGAAGCCCTGGAAAATAGTCAGACGGCCGTCACGGAAGCTCCACTAGGCATATCTTACGTCGATAATCACTTCAATGACCCTCATTTTGGTCGAAGCCGGAGGTCAACGGTGGAGTACTGTATGCTTTGATTCGTCGCTGTGCACCGCTCCTGGGGACGCGACTCGAAAGTAAACAAATGGCGGGACAGTCGCCGATAAGCGGTTTCTTATCAACACGTGATTGCTGACATCATCACTTGTGGGGTGGAAGACGCGATTCTAGGGCATGTCCCACCTGAACAGAGGCTAACCCTGATTGGGACAGAATCAAAACATTGCGACTTGGAATGGGACCGCCCATCCTGCCCCAAGCTCTCCATGTTCTTAAACAAACCCACTGAACTTTGAAGCTCTTCAAGTACGACAATTGCACTCCGATACACACCCCCGATGATTTTATGATATTCTCGAGACGACCATAGTCGACTTCAGCCCCCCTTCTTCGACCGCGTCACCCCCATCGAACCAGCACAATGGCCGCCATGCGAGGACCGCGCCTTCAAGTTGGCTCCGCGGCCTGGGTCGCCGAGGAGCGCGCCTCTGCACTCCAGATCGCCGAGTCAGAGGTTGAGGAGTTTACCTACTCCGCCCGGAACGAGTTTGACTGGCTTAACGAGCATATGGCCAACATCTTCAACGAAAACGAGACGTACGCGTTCTATGTGCGCTGGAATCGCACCCACTAACGTATCTATAGAAACATCGCCGAGACCTTCAAGACACCGGGCAAACTTCGCGGGAAGACTCCTCGTACCGTGCGAAAGGTGCAGCCCGGGGAACCCAGAGTGGTGAGCTCCCGCACTCGACGTGTATTAAGAACATGTGTTAATACGTAACAGCCTCTCTCCAACGTTTTCGGCGCGACACCCACTAGCACAGCAACTCGATTCACACATCAACTCAGTAAATCACAAACTCCCCGACTCGAATCAGGATCGCCTAGCCCTGTAAAGGCTAGCTCTCCGCGACGCAACATGTTCTCGCCGAAACCTCAATCCCAGCCAGCAACTCAGGACTCCGGCTACTATGGAAGCCAGGATGTTGGCTCAATAGATGTCCATCTTGCTGGTGAGGATGATTTGCATGTTGACTATGCCACTCTTCATGCACCACCCGCAATTCCCCCAAAGAGCCCGACGCGTACGATCGCCTTTGAATCCCCCGACAAAACCTTTCGAACTGCCAAAGAAGACCAGACGACGCGAGTTTTGGGTGATGATAAAATGGTTGTTGCGGCATCTTCTGCCGAGGCTGAGGAAGCTCTTGGGACTGACGATGCTGTAACCTCCCCCCTTGCATCGCGGCACACTCCTTCCTCCCCGGCCAGGACCCATATTGAACCGGAGACGATTCATGGGGTGGAGCAGATGGAGACTCAGCCGGACGAACTGTCACCCGGAGATGCTCGATCTCCTTCCGATAAATCCAGCCCCATTCGACCTGTCGTCCGAAAAAGCAGTCTGAACTTCGCGTCGTTGCCCGCAAGAGAGCCTCTGGCAGCTGGAAAAAGTGCTGGGGCTCGAGTGTCTCGAACCAGTCACCTCGATCATAACAGGACGAGCTACTACAATAGACACACTGGAGGAAAGAGCCTTGGCAACTATGCGAAACAGGACGAAACGGATGATGAGGATCAGGATGAGATGGACGTGGACGACTTCCCATCCATTCCTACCCAGGAGTCTCACGAAACGCATGACCTTGCCATGCATCATAACAAGACATACACTCAGAGGTTGCAGGACCAGATCAATATGCTCGGCAAGTCGCAGCCAAATGGTAGCCGGCCCTCGAAATCGATCCACAGTCTTACTTCACTCCAGCAACCTGCGAGTACTGCCTCCCATCCAGCTCAGGAACCGAAATCTCCCTCACCGAAGTCTTCATCACCGAAGAAGCAAGAGATGACAACAACCCCTGGAGCCTTTCCAGAAGATGACGATGATGATTGGATTGACCCACCCATTGTTGAGACTGCGCTGCCTGAACCTGAAGTACCCAATGCTCGACCGGCTTTCCCCAAAAGCCACTCTACTGAGTTGATGGACGGCATTCACAGCAAGGACACCGCTGCCGTAGCCGAACCTACTCACGCTGAGACAGACGGAAACAATCGCTCCCCTCTGCCCCTGGGGTCGGCTATGCCTCAACGGCCTAGTATATTTGGGCATGTGAAAGCTGCATCCGTCTCCGCCGTGCCAACCATTTCCACATACGAGCACGATGAGGGCAGCCCGCTTAAGAAGACTGTTTCTGTGTCCAACCCACCCCTGGCTATAACAACTGTGCTGGAGAACGGCCGTTCCCAGACACCCAGCAAGTCACCATCTCGAGGATTCCGCGACAGTCCCTTGAAGCAAGTCAAGAACAAACTGTCGTCTATCTTGAAGAGCTCTAAGGGTCTTCTTGCAAGCAGCGCCGCGATCAGCGCCGAGGGAAAATCATCCATTCTGTCTCCATCCACGACCCGCCTTGGTCACTACCCAGCACCGTCCACCGAGTCTATCGTCCCGAAGGGTAGCCATGACTCACAACGGATGGACGTGGACAGCCCTTCGTCACGACCAGCGCCAAGCCCTACTCGTCCCGCTCCTAGACGCACCAGAGCCTCAGTAGAGCGTGAAAAGGAAGAAAAGCGTCGGGAGAAGGAAGCGACGCACATGGCGGAGCAAATGGACAAGCTCGAGAAAGCTCGAGAGCAAGAACGAGAAAAGGTTCGTGTCTTCAGCAAGGATCAAGAGAAAATTGCTGCGATGGAAATACAATTTGCCTCGAAGGAGAATGAGAACCCGGCGGCCAAGGAGACGCCTAAGCCTACGAGAACTAGCCCTCGGAAGGTCAAGGCTCAAGAGCAGACTGTGACAAAGTCAACGGAGCAAGACATCGGCATGATGGATGCACCTTCTACGATCCCTCCGCCGTCCGCTTCCCGCTCCGTTGGGCCTGGTCAAAGCATCCGCAACAAAGAAATCAGGCGACCAGGGAACCCGCGTAAGGAGACGCAGACGAAAGCCAAACAAGCCCCCACGGTTATCAGAGTGAACACGGGATCCCAGCATTCCCAGTTCCAGCCCTCCAGCAGTGTGATGTCGGCCAGCTTCCAAGACTCTGGCTTTCAATCTCAACAGCAACTAGGGAGCAAGGCAAGCAAGGCAACAGCGCAGCCGAAGCCATCGATGCCAAGTCTCAAGAGCTCTACTACATCCAACGGTCGCCCAAAGGCACTAGACACGGCGGCGAGGAAGAAGGAGCAAGATGAGCGAGAAGCGCAGAGGCGGCGAGAAGCCAAGGCCGAGTTCGAACGTAAGAGGGCAGCGGCACAGGAGGAGTCAAAAAAGCAGGAGCTGCAACGTCGACAGGAGGCAGAGCGACAGAGAAAGGAGCGGGAGCAAGCCGAGGCTAAGAAAAACACTCAACGGCAAGTTGCTATTGAGAAGGCCAAGCAAACCCGGGCACCACCTCCAGCAGTGCGGTCCCAACCAAATGGTCCTCCGGACCACAGCACAGCACAGGACAGATTCGGCTCATCTCAGCGAGATGATCGCCAACCTGTCCGGCCACCATCACGCATGAACTCTGGGATTTACAGACAGGAAGACACCGGGCGCCCGGTGAACACCGTTTTGTCGAACGCCTCCAAGGCTGGGTCCAAGCGAGCACTCGGCCAGGACAGTAACGAGACTGGCCAAGCCCGGCACGCCCCTTCGTATGGCGGCCCTCAGTATCAAGCCAAGGATGCAAAGCGCCGTCGGACGAGTGATGATTTCGCAGATGAGCTGGAAATGGACAACCCGCCGAATATCAAGGGTCCGCCTGTTCGTCCATCGGGCGCCTTTAAGAAGGTATATTTCTCCAGTATCCGGAGGTTCTCAAACAAAAGCTAACCATGACCAGGACTTGCAGGTGAAATCCGTCTTCCAGAACGGCTACTCCAATGTTCCGCAGAGTGCAACGCGTGACTTGTTCAAGGCTACGGTCACTGGCCAACACACAACCCAAACAAAGACGGCGCACCCCTTGGACATGGCGCAAATTTCGAAGGGCGCAATTCCGTTTGCGCCCACCTCTAGTTCCGCCGGACAGCCGTTCAAGACACCGGCTCGTCCAAACGGCGTCAAGCCGCCACCGAAGTCTGCCCTTCGATCATCGCCACGGTTCCAAAACGGCGAGTCCATCGAACTCCCAGAAATCATGACGGACGACGAGGATGAAGATGATGACGATGCCCATGGCATGACTGTTGCTGCTTGGGTCGATTCGCCTGATCTTCGCCGAGCTCTCATGCGACAGGAGACGATGGATCCGTCGCAGATCTTCGGACCCCCTGCGCCTTTGAACATGGACGAGGTCTTCAGCAAAAGCAAAGACAAGTTTCACAAGTTCCGAGCCCGAACGTCAAGTGCCAACTGGAGCGGTGCCGACCGACTGACCGAGGAAGACATCCGCAAGGATCTGGCAGCTCGCGACAAGATGAGACGGGAAGGAGGATGGTCGTATGAATTGGGCAGAGAGATGATGTAATAACACCCGGCAAATGCAGAGTTTAACGCGGCGACGGGAGGTGAACTGGAAGTCCCGACGGAGACGAACCTTTTGGGGAAAATGCAACTGGGTGCAACGGGACATAGACGAGGGACTTGATTTTATGTGGCAGCGCGAGGGCATCATTGACGACAAATTGTACATTGGACATTGGCATTCCGTAGCCAGGCATAGACAGACGCAGCGAGTTTGGCAGAGCACTTTATTTGGCGCACAGCGAGGACAGGAATCGTTCGATAAGAAATCAGATGTGCAACACTGACGAAACAATTGGCTTTAATTTACAAAGTACACACCACGCTACTGTATGTTGCTGCAGCATCATGTTACGTCGAGGTGATTCCGGGGGCTGCGACACAGTTGGTGATGGCGAATGTCGTCGCCTTCTCCACCTGTCGAGTGCTTATTGGAAGTCGGTGCATTTCCACTGCGACGCTTGTCATTTGATGATGAATCCAAAACAGAGCATGGGAATCCTGGGCCCAACAATTTTTTTCCCCCTCTGTCCCTGTACAGTGAGTGAGTGGGCTGTGGCTTTCACATGTCAAAGTCGGGACCAGCGCATGGAGTTTTCTGCTACTAACTAGCACGGACTCACGGAGGGTCAGATGGACTAGTACTTTTAGACGAGATAACTGCCTGTCCGGTCTGCTGTATCTTTCTTTGCCTGTCATCTACACTTATCTCACTCATCAGCTGGCCTTGATTCTTTCGGAGGGTGCCCCTTGAGAAGAGAGGCGGTGACCAGTCGTCACCAGACCGCACAAATCACTTCTTATCCTCGCCTCGATTGCTCACATCGACCCGACCGTTCGTACACATGCTTATCGTCCTACTGGTTTGGAATACGACTTGAGCTTCACCATCATGATTTGGCCGTCAAACCGGTAGAAGGTCTCGTCCAGTCAACCCAATCGCCTCTTCGCTGCTTGCGCACCATCGCCGAGTCGACTTTATCTCTCACCGCGCTTCTCATATCACACCATGTCTTCCGGCCTCAGACCCTCCTTCATGCCGGGCTTTGAAGAGATCAAGGTCGATCGAATCACCATCTCAAACGTCGTCGCCATGCTTCCCACGTCGCTGCAGTCCAGCATGGGCCCCATCCAGTTCCTGCGCCGCAGCATCAGCCTTCACACTTTGCGACCGGGCGTCATTGTGTCCGAAACGAAGTCGCGGCCGCTTTCGGAGGGGAACGTCGCGCCTCTGCCCCAGGAGCCACGCGTTACCGAGATTCTGGAGCAGATCCAAGCTCATGAAGACCATGACTCCAAGGTTGAGTGTCCAAAACCCATGAGTAGGGTCCTCTACTCGGAAACCGCAGACGATGACCCTACCGTCAGGGCCGCCTCCGGGGTCCATTGGAAGTTTGCGCGGCAGGGTAAGGCAGACTCTCCAAAACACTCCACTGACCGGGTAACATCAAGGCTGACTCCGTTTTTGGAATAGGTACCAGCCTTGTCAACATTTCCATAGACGGAGGCAAGCCCGCAGTAGCAGACGAGAACGTTGTTTTCGAACGGAAAGCTTTCATCGATGGAGTGACGTATCTCCTCAAGGCGCTCCCCTCGGACCTCGACGCTTGCGAGTTGAGTCGCATCCAGCGCGCCCTGTCCTCAGACACCGCTCATGTCGACCTTGCCAGCGTTCGGCCTGGAGCTGGCTCTGGCGGAGCGGCCTCTTCCAGCCAGCCAAGGTCTATTCTTCACCGCGGAGTCCAGATGACCGTGGTTAACGTGATTTTCGTCCTCAGCTTTCTCATGCCGTACCTAATGTATTTACTCAAGTACGCAGCCCGGATGGAGCGGAAATACAAGATATCCGAGACCGTGGTTAGCCACGGACTAGAGATTGTCAACTCGATCGGGAAGCAGAGCGCCTCCATCACGGAAACGATGTGCCAGATGAACGACGGGAAGGTGGGACAGGTACTCTTGGAAGCCATGTTATGGACAATTGATGGTGTCGCTCAAGGCATCTCGGATGGCGTGGGAGAGGGTTTGTCCATTGTTGGGGCTAAAGGCGCCGTCTAACTAACTTGCAGAAGTTGAGTGGATGCTTTGGTGGTATTGTTTTCGGTTTAGGATAATACAGTAGAGAGACATAGACGAAAGCGCCATGAGTATATGAACCTGCCTTTAATAGCGACAAAAATTGACAAGAGTTGATGACTTGCCGAGGCGGACGATGCACCTAGCGGAGATGGCGCATTACCACTAATCGGGCAACTTGGGCAAATCGAGACTTGCGACCAAGGGGCCACGTGATGCTGGGTGGCTAGCGTCCCAATTGGCCCACTTAGCCGATAAGATAGCTGGGACTGGCTGGACTGGCGGGGACTGGACTGACGGATGGACCCTCCTAAGAGAAAAAAAAAAACTCTCCATCTTAACCCAATTTGCGACGCGACAAACTCGCCTCTCTTTCCACTCTACACCAAATTTTTCTTCACTCCCATCATCACTTCCGGGTCTTGTGTACTCGTTCGCATAATTTCACAGCTGTACATCACAGGTTTCTTCCAGTCACCATGTTCAGGAACAGCCTCCGGCGCTGCGCCAACCAGGCCAGGTCTGCTGCCACCGCCTCGATTCTCTCCCAGACCAGAACGATCGTGCCCGCCGCCAGGCGACAGATTGTGCCTGTTCTTTCCATAATTGCTCCCTTGAACAGGTTGTCATTCATCTCCCGGGCCTACAGCAGCGATTCCACCGCCGAGCGAACTGAAAACTCGGTCGCCGAGGCTCCCGCACCCCCCGCAGAAGATGTCACCTTGTTCGCCCAGTTGGACGGCGTCCACCCCAATTTGATCGAGTCTATCACCCGAGGCATGGGTTACGACGCCATGACACCCGTTCAAGCCAAGACCATTACTCCCGCTCTCAAGGGAACCGACATGTAAGCATTGCCCTTAATGTGTCTCTCAATCTCTCCCCATTCTGACCGTCACAGCGTCGCCCAGGCCAAGACCGGTACCGGAAAGACGCTTGCCTTCCTCTTGCCTATGCTCCAGAGGATGCTTGTCGAGGATCCTTCCCTAGCCTCCAAAAGCGCCAGGTACAACGCTCGGGCTGATGATATACGTGGTATTGTGCTCTCCCCTACTCGAGAACTCGCCGAACAAATTGCCGAAGAAGCCCGCCGCCTTGTCAAAAACACCGGTCTGGTGGTTCAGTGTGCCGTTGGAGGTACCGATAAGCGCAGCATGCTGAACAGGACCCGAAGAGACGGATGCCATCTCCTCGTTGCTACCCCTGGTCGATTGAACGATCTCCTTCAGGACGAACGAAGCGGCATCGACGCACCTAACCTAGCTGCCCTTGTTCTGGACGAGGCTGACCGAATGCTCGATGTTGGCTTTGAGAGGGAACTCAACGAGATCACCAAGTGCCTGCCCAGCACCACTGAGAAGGTTCGCCAGACCATGTTGGTCTCGGCAACCATCCCCGATAACGTCATTCGCCTCGCCCGCACCATGGTCCGTCCTGACGACTTCGAATTTGTCCAGACCATTGCCGAGAATGACTCCCTCACCCACGAGAAAGTCCCTCAGCACATTGCTCCTGTCACCACCTGGTCCAATGTTTTCCCTTCCCTGTTTGAGCTCATGGACCGTGAGCGCACCAAGGCCCAACAAGACCCCGAGGCCAAGCCGTTCAAGGCCATTGTATACTTCAACACCACCTCCTTGGTCGAGCTTGCTGGTGAGATGGCTTACCAGCGCCGCCGCAATGCCCCTCCCAACTCTTTCCCCATGGCCTCCTACACCCTGCAGTCAAAGCTCTCTCAGCAGCAGCGACAGAAGGCTGCCGACCTGTTCCGCAGAGCGAAAAGTGGCGTTCTGATGTCTTCTGATGTAACTGCTCGAGGCATGGACTTCCCGGATGTCACACATGTCATCCAGGTAGATACCCCCAGAGACCGAGAGTCGTATATTCACCGTCTGGGCCGTACCGGACGACAGAACAAGGAGGGTCAGGGTTGGCTCATCATTCCCCACGCGTCTGTTCCCAGTGCCAGAAAGATGCTGAAGGGACTCCCAATCACGCAAAACACATCTCTGGAGAGCGCCGAGACGGATAACGCATCCGGCGAGACATCTCCCATCCACGAAGAAATGAAGGCCCTGTTCGGAACGATGCCCCGTAGCCTCCTTGGTTCCACCTACACTTCCATGTTTGGCACTGCTATTGACAAGATTGCTGTTGCTGAGGACGTGAACGAGTGGGTCGTCCAAGGCTGGGGCTGGACAGCTCCTCCCACTGTGTCCCGCAAGTGGGCAACGCTCATGGGATTGACTCGTGCCCCTGGCATGAACATCTCTGATGACAGGGACGGCGGCTACCGCGGCGGCGACGGTGGTGACCGCCGAGGCGGTTATGGTGGTGATCGACGGGGATCTCGGTCCGATTCGGATCGATCTGGTGACAAGTTCGACTCCATGGCGAGGAGTGCCTTCCGCGACGACTATGGCGGTGGTGGCCGCGGCGGTCGTGGTGGCCGAGGCGGTGGTCGCAGCGGTGGTCGCAGCGGTGGTCGCGACGGTGGCCGTGGTGGTAACTCTTACTCGAGTTTCTAAGTGTAAGACAGCAGATTTGCATTGGCGGTCTGCACGTCAGCTACGCACACGCATTTAATGAGAAATCAAATGTTGGTTGTCAGGTGGATTTTGTACTTCTACTGGGCATTATTGTATGGTATAGGCGCGTGTAAGATACGGAAAAAGGGGTACATGGCTTGTAATTTAGTTACTACGAGGCAGCATCATACATGTGGCCTAGGTCACGAAAACTCTACTTCAGAACAATCATCTTGATCATGATCTCCTAGGTTATGACACGCTACTTATTTGGCTTGATGGAAGAGAATTCCGCAAGGCAGAATATGTGCCTCAAGAGAGGTGGTGGTGTATGTGTAGATGACCAGCAAATCCTGTTCCAGCCCTCTTTAATAATGTTCCCAATCCATGCAGCTTTCTAGATTATGTTATTGACCACATCAGCGATCAACGTCGCCTTGCAGCTGTCCCAAACGCCAACCCGATCAGTCGATACGAAAGCCTATCTAAATCTTGCATGAACGCCGATAATAATAGCCTCTTTTCCCGATAACTTAAATGCCTCGCTGGGCCATCAGCATGTTGGCGTCCCACAGCAGAACCCTTTCGTCCCAGCCAACCGAGGCGACCCAGCCACCCATACCAAACAGACACCAGTCCACTCCAGTAACGAACTCGGTATGGCGGTTCATGATGCCGATCTGCGAACCTAGCCCAGGGCCCATTGCTGATTGAGGTTGTGATGACCCATCGTTCCATAGACGAACTGTCATGTCGTAACTAGCGCTGATCAGAGTGTCGCTCGCGTGAGGACTCCAGGACAACCTGCGGACGGCATATTCGTGACCCTGCATCATAGAAAGCGGCCCGCCTCCTGGATTTCGGATATCGAAGGTGCGCAGGACCCTATCCACGCCGCCCGTGGCAATCACGGTGTCCCGATACTTGTTCCAGTCATGGGTGAGGATCTCGGCTGGCGCACTGGGCAGACCAACAGCCATGCCGGGCGGCCCGGGCGGCGCGTGGACGGGGATGGTGGCCGTGAGGTGGTACTTGGCCGAAGAAGGAGTTCGCAGGTCAAATATGCGGAGGTGGGAGTCGGAGGACACGGCCGAGATCAGGGCGGGGTTGGAGGGGCAGAAGGACGTGCTGTAGGTGCAGTTTCCGACGGGCAGCGTCTTGATGGAGTGGTTTCGAGTTGGAGACCACTGAATAAGTCAGTTTGGCATAGAGGAATGGGTGCCGGCGTAACTGACCAGCTTGATTGTCCCGTCCCACGAGCTTGACACAAATGTGTCCTTGGTGACGGGGTTCCAACACACAGAGAAGGTCTCCCTATTGTGTTCATGGAAGTTCATGACGGGGAATTCGTCCACGCCCAGGTCAAAGAGCTTGAGCGATCCATCGCCGCAGGCGACTATCAGCTGGTTCTCGTTGATCTCCGACCAAGCTAGATCGTAGAGTGCGTCGTTGGTATCAAACCTACAAGCGGAGCACATCGTCAGTGTCTGGCCGTCCGATAGCGGCGCCACCCGAGCCCGAGGGGAAATACACATACGTCTTCTCGACCTGAATGCCCTGAGCCGTCAACCCCAGGGCGAAGACACGGCCATTGCCCACGATGCCGAAGTTGGCAGAGGCCGCGACGGCGATGCGCGAGTCGTAATACGGCGAGTACTTGACGGCATAAGGATTGTACCCGTGCGTGCGGAACTCAAGCATTGCGGCCATGGTGCCGGAGGAGAGCGCCGGTGACGAGACACATCGACAACAGAGCTGTTAAGATATGGCGAAGACACAATTCACCATGACTTGTCTGGCAGAGCCAGCGCATGAAGGTGGAAGCTGCCGTTGGTATGTGCCTCGGTAATGAGCCAAGCCGCGGGGACCTGACCAATGCAACTAGGCGAGATGCGTAACTGCGACGGCGGATGCACTTATCGAGTTCATCTAAGTTTGCTTGCCACGTGATTTCGCGTGCCTGCCGGAAACGCCCCCACGCCCTTTTGTCTCAATGACGAGCGGAGTTGCGAAAGCCGGCCTCCTCATTCTCCCAGACTCGTATCGAGTTGATCACTATCCTCTCTGAGAGAGATAGTGGGTTCTTTCTGTCGATCCCGATTCTTGGCTGTTGAGACGTTGAGACTATGAAAGCGTTTCTAACGCGTCCCAAACGCAAATCAAGCCCAGCGCCCCAGGAACCCGAAGAACCGACCGAAATCAAATTGGCCCTCTTGTCCTCTCTCCATCCAGATTTTGACCAGGACGCCCTACTCGACATCCTTCTAGCTCACGATGGTTCTGTTTCGAACGCCTCGGCTTCGCTCAAAGTCCCGTCACAGGTCAAGAAAGGTAGTCGCGGCATCGGATATCAGAAATCACTGAGGCAGTACGCTATCCACAGCGACGCAACGTCTCCAGCGAAGAAGAGGCTCAGATCCAAAAAAGGCAGCACGCTACATTTGTACGACCCCGACGATATCGCCGAGCATACACCATGCACCATTGTGCACAACTTCCTCCCACCCGAAGATGCCGACGAGCTCCTTAAGGAACTATTGGAAGAATCCAAGACATACGAGAAGATAACCTTCCAGCTATTTGAAAATGTGGTTTCGAGTCCGCATACGTCCAGCTTCTACGTAGAGAGTTATGACGAAATCAGGCGCCAAAAAACCGAGTACCATTACAACGGTTCCAAGTTGACGGTGGGGTGTCCATTAACCAGGCGTGGTCTCTAACTATCCAAAAAAAAAACCTAACATTGGTCAGGATATACGAAGGATTACTCCTCAGCTTACGAGAGTTAAGCCCAGGGTCCAGGAAGCAGTCAATGAGGAGGTGCAGAAACGGATTAAAACACGATACCCAGGCGGCAGGAAGTTGAAATACCAACCACCAGACCCTTGGATTCCGAATGCTGCATTTGTCAACCGCTACGACGGCCCTCAAGAAAATGTCGGTTGGCATAGCGATAGACTGACTTATCTCGGACCACGAGCCGTCATCGGCTCCTTATCTCTAGGTGTTGCCCGCGAGTTCCGAGTCCGCAGAGTTGTACCGAAAGACGTTGACAACAAGCCAATTGAAGATCCGGACGCAGAGGGCCAAATCTCCATCCATCTCCCCCACAACTCGCTTCTCGTGATGCACGCTGAGATGCAAGAGGAATGGAAACACTCCATTTCGGCCGCGACGTCGATCGACCCGCATCCCATTGCGGGAACCGTGCGAATCAATATCACGTACCGAGACTATCGGTCAAACATGCACCCGAGTCTCACGCCGAGATGCACCTGCGTGATGCCCTGCGTGCTGCGCGTTGTGCAACGGAAGAAGGAGAATTTCGGAAAGTATTTCTGGATGTGCTACGCTAGTAACGTCCCGGAGAAGGAGAGTTGCGGCTTCTTTCAGTGGGCGGAGTTTGATGATGATGGGAATCCATTGCCGGTCAAGGTAATTTCGAAACCGCCTTGATACTGTTGCGAGAATAGAGACGATTTCAGTTTACCTCAATGACGTTGTCAAGCAAACCTGGGACAGATTAATTAGTGTATCGAATGGGTAAGGAAATGCATTCGACGTATAATGCACGTTTTATGTCATTCCAGGTACCATGCTTGCATGCGGCTGATTGATTTCATGTTCGTACACCGTCTTATCTGGAAGGTTTGCCAATACCTATGACGGTATAAAGAAAGATGAGGCTTGGGAGATTGCTCAGGTTCCGCGAAATTCGAGTTGATTTGTTGATTTGTCTCACTACCCACCTACTTACCTAGGTATACGTCTTAGGTAGGCTGCGTCACCTCTTTGGGTGGTAGTCGTAGGGACTCAACTATAGTACAAGTAGATGCATGACCTCACAATGTAAAAGACTCAAGGAGAGTAGTCGGTCTGGTCTCTTCCTAGCGACTTGATGAATCGTGGTCCCTGACGCTTAGGCACTTATCTGAAAACACCCACAGGACCTCTACACTCTCTCGTAATACTTGCTGCAACTTGGGAGACATTCCTTGATGAGCGTGCTCGTATTCAAGGTACTGGGGTGGGAAAAGAGGAATCAGACGGCAAGATCGATCTTGTTACTCGATGACGTAGATGGTGATTGGAGTGACATACGCCACGTTAAGGTGCGGTAATGAACGAAGACCGAAGACGCCGAATCATCCATTCTGATAAGAGCGCCATAAACGTAATGGGCTTCTCTGTTGCGAGTTTGTTAATCCGTGTCCAAGAATGCCAAACCCCAGATCGAAGGCTAGGGTCAGGGGTATGGCATGGAAGCCGGATCGTCTTTGAGACATCCAAGGCCAACACATCCCGCCCATTGGATTTCCCCGCTTCGCTAGTACATGGTCAGAACGGAGATTCCGGTGTTGCGCCTATCATTCAAAGACAGGTCTTGGATGAGGCCCACTGCTTGGCTGAAGGATGGATACGGCAGCCCAGCCAGACCCGCTCTTAGGGCGTATCTGGGGAGGCAGACAGACTCCCAGCGAGCAAGTAGAAAGGCTTCGGGGTGACGCGGTAGATTCCTTGCTGGTGCGATATCTGGGATGGAGAGCCCCTAGTTCGCGCCGCCCTAGACACGAAGCCAAACCACCATTCATGGATTGCCGTGGTGCATATCACGTTGGGGCTCGCGAGCAGTCTTCGCGATACTAACCTTTACATCGGGGCACAAGACCAGGGTGGTCGAGTCGAGGCGTGCTAGCATTGGCAGTAACGCGCCGTGGGCAGCGCAAGCCGCATAGCTATGCGCCCATAGCCGCAAGATGGCTCCCAGTAACATTCGGCATCGAAAACGACGCGTGTTCGTATTTCAACGAGACGTCAATACCATCGCAAACGAGCTTTTCTGGTTGAAAACGCTGGGAGAAGGAGGGTGGATGAAGCGATGTATGATATCGTGATAGGAAGCTGCGAGCCTGACGTGTATGGGGAAAGGTGGCTCCCTAACAGGAACCCAAGGCCTCCGGACAGGTGTCGTGATACGAAATGAGATGAAGTGCCTCCCAATCTAAAAACCGGAAGTTCAAGGCTGAGACAGATTGGAAGCCAAACTGGAAAAGAAAGCTCGCGTGTCTTCATGCCAGCCTAGCAGTGTCGTTGAGAAGCGTCCCTCCGGCCTTGACACGTCGGTCCGGGAGGTGCGGGAGCCCGTACAGGGGGTAAACGTTGGTGGTTGGGAGGGCATGATGGAGAGAGCGATTGACGTGCATCCAGCTCAAGGCTATTACAAAATATGGGGAGAAAACGACTCGCCACAATCTCCCACAGGGATTGTTTCGGTCGAAAGTAGCAATGATCTAGCTTCCCATGTGGGTAATGTGTGGGCGATCGATCTTCGTTTCACGACCGAGAGGGAGAAATGGTCGACGCTGAAGAAGGAAGGAAGGAGCGCGTCAAGTGGTCATGTTTGGTAATGGCGTTTTTGGGTCAAGTGGAGTCGGACCTGCCCAACCCGGTAGCTTCTCCGCCTCCCTGACCTGCTAAACTCAGAGCGTGTCCTATTTCAACTTCAACCAAGCTTTCTCCCACACAATTATCTAATCGCCCTTGTACATATTTTTCCATTTTTGCGACGCAGACTCGCTCCAGCGCCAAGAAACGAGGTTAAAAGCCGCTCCAGGGCTCTCCAGTTGAGCCTTAAGGTGCCTTAGCCTTGCATTCACCGCCTATTCCTTGTTGATTATCGTCCCGCCCGTTGACGGTCGCATCACCGCATCATCGCATCACTGCACCAGACCCGCCTCAGGCCCGCATGCCCAGCACGTACATCGGCTCGACGTGCATCCTGGTAGTGGAAAATCGTGGGTCACCCTACAGATTACCTACCGTTGAGTTGCCGCCGGCATCTCTCAGCGCTCTTTGCCAACCTCACTAGAGTCTCGACTACTCCAGAGCCAGACTCTCAACTACCATTCACTCAAGATATTGATCGTTGGTTAGGAGCTATATTCTCCCTCTTTTTCTACATTTCTCCTCTTTTCGTCATCGCCGACCGGCAGCCGCCACCGAAATGACGGAACTTCTCACTTTCCCCGCGGCCTCAGCCACGCTTCTGGAACCTCGACTGCCTCCACCGGCCCCAACGTCACTATCACGGCCGTTCGTGACGCTCACTTTCGCAACCTCACTTGACTCGTCCCTCTCCCTTGCCCCCGGCGTTCGAACCCGGCTCTCTGGGCCCGGGTCCAAAGCTATGACCCATTACATCCGCTCCCGTCATGCCGCCATCCTGATCGGGGTCTCCACCCTCCTAGCCGATTCGCCTGCTCTCAACTGCCGCATCGCCGGCGCTGCAAGCCAGCCCCGTCCCGTCATCGTCGACCCCCATCTTCGTTGGACTCCAGACCCGGCGGATAAGGTCTTGGAGCTCGCCCGCCTCGGCCATGGGCTAGCCCCCTTTGTCCTGACTGGGGTGGACACGCATGCCTTGCCTGCCGCCAGAGTTGGTCTTCTCGAACAACATGGCGGCAAGTATATTTCCTTAGCTGCCACATCGTCTGCTCCTCCTGGCGGGAGCGGGAGGATGCGCTTTGACTGGCACGTCGTATTCGACGTACTGTTCCGAGAAGGCTTGTCGAGCATCATGGTCGAGGGGGGTGGCCAGATCATCAACTCATTGTTGGATCCAACGTTCCACGCCCTGGTCGACTCCATCATCGTTACCATTGCGCCCACCTGGCTCGGTCAAGGGGGGGTCGTCGTATCTCCACGTCGCCTCCAGGACTCCGCTGGCATCCCCATCCCAGTTGCGAGACTATCGGATGTGTCATGGCATCCCTTTGGCGAGGATGTTGTTTTATGTGGGAAGCTGCATCCTTAGTGCAGAAGACCGCCCATATAAAAATCTCGAGCTCCCGCCCCTCGCTCACATGTGGGAACCCATTCCCCTTTTGTTGAACCCTTTCATTGATTCATTCATATGCTTCTCGATCTTCTCTTAGCTCGTTTTGGGACCTTTCCTCCAACGTTATGCTGCCCAACATCAAATCAAATATCTCGACCCTTCTTCCTATGCAACGCATACCACAACCCCATAGCCCTGGGTCTCTGCAGACCTGCATCCAACTTCATCGGACCCCGATCCCCGCCCACAACCCACACACCAGCTCCCACGATTTCTCAGACACGACCTGACCACTTGATTTCCAACTTGCGCAGTGGATAGTACGCAAGGGCCGTGACAACAAATGCTACCTTGAACCCAATGTCGCCAATGTGTTCGCCAATGGGCCCAGTGTACCACGTTGTATCCATTGAAGAGATTACCAGCGCAAGGCTCACGACCGAAGCACCAATGGCTGCGAATCCAGGTGGAAGACTTCGCCCCTTGTTCCAGATTCGTGGGTCATAGGACATATAGTCCATCTTCCTAAAAACCAACAGTTCCTCGATGATGACGGCGTCGAAACACCCGGCCCAATACCCGATGACGCTAAGGAGATTTTCAAGGGAGGTCACCCATTCCTTCGCGGCATAAATGGCCATGGGGATCATGGTGGCCATGGTGATGATAATGAAAACAAACCTGGGAACCTTGGCGAATATCGGTAGAAGCATCTGCAGGCACAGCGCGACCGAGTAATTGGATAAAACCATGTTGCCAACGACGCTCAGCGCGAGGACCACCAACACGAACTTTCCGAACCCGCCTGCTGGCCGAAGCATTTCCGCCAGAACACCACCGACACCGTAAGCATTCCATGCTGTCTGCCACGAGTCAACGTTGGGCTTGGCACCTCCTATCGCCGCACCAAGGATGAGAAGTGGCGTGGAAGGGGTCAGCAGGCCCAGATACATATACGTGAACACCTTGAGCCTTGAAACCCGTCAGCGTCGTTGAAACCTCAGGGGTTTGGTGGGAAAAACAACTTACTTGGATCCTTTTGGGCTGTGGTAAGTCGTGAAGTCGGAGGCCGTCCCACCAAACGTCATAAAGTACCCAGCCATCAAGCTACCATACCCGATGACAGTCTTTACCGTTGCCGGCCCTGCATCAGCCTGATGGACAAGATGCTTTCCTCCACATCCAACCGCAATCACGATGCCGATCAAGTTAGGTAGCCACTGCCACCATTGCCAGATATGGATAGCTCGATACCCAAGAAACGCAGTAACGAAGCTCAAGGCACAGACGATTCCAATGCCAACGTTGACACTGACATGTGCTCCTTGGTTCACCGCTGCGATGGCCTGTCCGCTAACGATGGATCCGATAAGCGTGAAGCCAGTCACCGTGCCAGCATTGAGCAGGAGTGGGATCATTCCAAAGAAGAGCCTGGGTTTGGTTGTTCCCATGTCAACTTCTTTCCCAAGTTTAGAGACGGAGGAAGAGATCCTACCCGAACGAATACCGAGCCTGGACCATCTGCCGCATACCCGTCTGGACCCCTCCGATACCGATAAACGCCGGCGGGATGCACGTCACGATGTTGAAGAAGATGATGATCAATGATACGTCTCGGAGTTTCAGTCCATAAACCGCAGTTCCAAGAGCGCCCGTTGGCAAGCTACTGTTGTTAGTGCCGTTCTCTGGATGCCTGAGGGTTGGATGAACTTACGGCAACACGCACAGAAGGCAGGTGAAGAACACAGTGAACAAGTTGTTATACTGCGTCTGCGTTCGTTTCTCTGTAGGGATGGGTTGGATCCCATTCTCTTCCACGCCAGCATCCAGCAATTTCCGATACCATTTCAAATGGGACAAGGGTCCTTTTTCCACCGACATCTCGCTGTTACCATCAGCGGCATCTCTTGTGGGTTGAACACCGTCCGAGAACTGCACCTGACTGGACTGCAGCGGCTCTGGATTCGCCTCCAGATCATTATCAACCCGCATCGCTTGGTGATTCATTTCTTTCAATTTGAGCAGGCACGGCCGCGTCATCTAGTTCAAGAGGATTTGGTTATGAGAAAGACCTCTTCAAAGCTGAATGAAAGGGATAGGTCGGGCAAGGAAGTATGGTTGTGGGTCGTTTCTAACACAGCACAGGAGACACTTGCAGAGTGATGGATCGTTCATCTCGTTCATCTCATATTCGCCGACTATTCCCACCGCTTTGAATCATGGGTTATCAACTGTCAATCTGTCACTGTGACACTGAGGATGTACCATGGCCATGCCCACCTGGCTAGTTCGGACGGCATAGAAGTCTGCGATTGTTGCTTGTGGTTCCGCCAAGGTCTCATTGAGATCAGACCCCGTGTCAGGCGTCGAGACACTTATTGACTGGACATGTTGTCGCTGGAGCATTATTCAGCATGCAGCTTGGTGGCTCCAATGACACAGAGCCGAGACCTGTACTTCGACAGCCACACGGCGTTCCGCTGCTTCTGGCAGAATTATCTAATTTGACACCCAGGGCGATCCTTCCAATGCGCCTCGGACAATCCTCGCTGTCCAGACTCACACCGATCGACTCGGACGAAGTTTCGGGCAACGTCAAAGAGGACCATGAACCCCCACCCCGACTCCTTGCATGCGGTCCGGAGAACATCCAACAGACCGACTTGTCGGGGTAATTGTCACGACGAGACCTAAGCCCAACGTACAGAACGCCGCGGCACAGGTCACACATACTTGTGTGGGCCCATGGGCGTGAACAGAAGCAGGAGTCCCAGCAGTTGCAGGACCCCCTCAGCAGGAGGACATTTTAAGTCTACGATACTGTTGTTTGGATGATGTTGAGTGCATACAACTTGCGTTATTTTCGCTGAGTATGTTGCATGGGCATTGACTCCGTCACGCAATGAACGACCTTACTCAACCTGGCTCCGAACCTCGTCTGCTGGTGTAGCTAGGAAGCTCTCAAACCCACACAACCAGATCCCAGTGGAGAGCTACCTTGGCAACTTGCATGGCCCTTGTTTGGCCCAAGCAAAGCCAGATGGCGTTGCCGAGCTAGAATAGCTTGTCTTAAAATCCGATTTCCGCCTGGCCAGCGGAGTTCCTCGCGGGAGGCTAGCAAGGTGTTCCACGAGGACCTTGAGTCTACGGCCCGGAATTGACCACGGAAAGACTCATGCCTCACTCGTTCTCCCCGGAACGGAGCGTCGAACTAGGGCTCGGGACCCGCCAGTCTAAGCAATGCACCCCCCTCGGCGCGGGCCAGTGTCACGACTAGACGCATACTGTGTATGCGACCAAGGACAGACAGAGGGCGCCTTGTTGGTGTGGCTTCAGATACGCTATCACTCCACCAGGCTCTGAGACACGGCACGGCGAGTAAGTGAGCTGGCCTAGATGCGACATCAAAGGCTCGCTTGGACGTGGTGGTTACAGCCTACATGCCGTTGTCCTCGTGTGAGATGTTCCGGTCCAGCATCTGTGCGCGATTTACCTGCTGCATCGAGATGCAAGAAGAAAAAAGACGGATGCCACTTCGACAGTAGCAGCAGGATAATATGATTCATCATGCGACACCCGTGGTGGAGGGGGGGAATGGGGATGCTTACAATCACAATCCTCCCGTGCCGATCTACACCCTGGCTGGGCCGTCCGAGTCCTACGTACCAGCGGAGTCCGAAGAGCGCGGATCTGGCCATGGAACTGGCATTACAGCACACGGGAAGCGTAGATCTTTCAGGTTCCGGTCAATGTCCCCTCGCTTCTGTACAGTATTCGAGAGGGCGGCTGGTTTTCTTTTCCCAGAGCCCTCCCCGTATGGAGACTAGCGAGAACCATCTGCCAATGCACTGCCAAAGCAAATTCCCAGCCATGAATCTGAGACTGGGGCAGCCGGCCAATAATCAGCTTGGCGCTTTGCTGGCACCGCCCTCAGTCTAGTGTGACCGGGGGGCTGTACTCCGTACTACATATGCATGTTGTTTGTTCGCCACATGGCAAAGGTCTCCTCCCACTTCCCTATGTAGGACGTACTAAGCGCCGCGCCAGTGACCATGGTCCGGCGTTATCCCGCCGCCCTCGCGAGAACAGGGGAATTCAAGGGTGAGGTAGATAATATCCCGTCGGAGCGACTGGAGAGCTGCACGCGGGTACAAAGTGGATATGCCGGCTATCACTGGGCTACATCTGAGGTTGGATCCGGCAGCATCTGGCAGGAAGGAAGAAATTTGATTTATGACTTTCCTTTCCTCGGCGGGTTATCGATGGGTCGTCTGTTGTTGAGGCGCAGAAATCAGCTTTCCCACGGCCCCGGGGCTCCGGTTTGGCATGGGCTAGCTAACATAACTCGCCCGTACCCGCGCCGGTACCTAGTTGGGCCCAACAAGGACCAATGATTTGGGGCTCCTGGGTCTGATGGAACACTCAAAGTGCTGGGGATGGCTATTTTTCCCCATAGCACCCATGTCAGCAGAGGGTCCCGTCACCAACAAGCATGGGGTTTGTGGAGATCGAGGGGGGTAGAGGAAAGAGGAGCGAGAGAAGAGGGGAGAAGCAGGAAAGAGGGTGAGCCCAGGGGAGTCTGTCTCGCCCGAGTCAAGGGAAACATACCATGTACCGCCATTGGTAAACGCAACTCGTGGTTCAACGGGGCTCCCAGCTTGATCTAGCTTCTTATGGAACTCGAGCGTAGAGAGCATGGTGGCTACCATGATCCAGACGCTGTTGTCGGCGAGGAAGCGGCCAACACAGACACTGAGAAGAGAGAGAGAAAGCCATGTGAGCACTCAACAGGCTTCAGGGGTCTGCGGCTTCGCGCTACTCACCGTCGTCCAAACCCAAAATTCCCAACGGGGAATGGCTCGCCGGGTGTGCCATTGGCCAGCGGTTGATACCTGTCGGGGTTGAAGTCGTAGGGCGCCTGGTAGATCCGTTCGTCGTGCGTCATGGCATGGACGTTGGCGTACACCACAGTCCTGGGGCTTATCAGACTCGTCCATAGGTTGGGAGATAATGACATGCCCGGCATCAGACGTACCCTGCACAAACCTGAAGTGAGTTACGGTGCCTCATAGCCGCTGCGCGTAGGAGCACTTCGTACACATACCTTTGGGAATAAACATGCCTCGATATACGTCATCCCGAAGCGACTTGTGAGGGATCCCTGTTGTTGTGGGCTCGCGTCAGCACGCTACCGGCATCAGCTTGCCAGGGTCCGACTGCGACAAAAAGCTCACCTAGTGGCGCTAGAGGCGACCAGCTGCTCGATAGAGACATGTCTTCAGCCTAGATTCCGTTCCGCGTAAATATTTCGAGTATTTGGATGGGTGACTTACCGATAAACCTCTTGGACGATGTGTTCGATATACGGCAAGAAGCCCCTGTCCGAGAACTCGGGTAGCCTGTCCGGGCCGATGACCGAATCTAGTTGATCTCGGGCTTTCTTTTGGATTTCCGGATGAAGCACCATGTTGAGAATAAAAATAACACAGGTAGCCCATGTCTAAAAAGTCTCCTGGTGAGTGATCAAATATAAACAGCGTTTTGCTCAGGCTTACTTACTGTATCGGCCCCTGCAATGAAGACGGCTCCTGCCGCACCTTTGATGTCGTCGAGGGTCCATTCTTGTGTGTTCCCCTGCAGCTCATTGGACTTGTACAAGCCCAACAACTGATGTGCTAACGACGTATTGCCATCCATGTTATCCTGGTGAGTGGGCGTCAGTACTCTTGTCGCACCTTTAATCACACTCTCGGGACGCAACCACGAGTCAGGGCGGGGTCTGGGTCCAAGCGGACCGGTGGCTACTGACATGATCCGCCTGCGCAATGGCAAATGGGACGTCGTGGAGTTTCTGGATGGCCCATCGCCATTGTCGTGCAAACCGGAGAGACCAATCTCGAACAAGCCAGTCGGGTAAGTGACGAGCTGTTATAATCAGAATCAATTTCGACCAAAAGCCTTCCCTCGATTCCGACGGGAGAAACCGAAGCGTTTCGTACCTGATGGAACTATGTCGACAATGCTGTTGGCCGGAGCACCACCGTTACCAGTGGCGTACATTGCATCGTTCGCGATCTGAATGTATGGGTCGTCATCGTGCGGGACCTCGGTCCCATAGCTCACCTGGAGAACAATGGCCACGGCAAGTCTGCGAAGCGAGGTTTCCCAACCGTCGGGACGTCGTAGAATGTTGCCGACTGTCCGCCTCGCCTCAGTAACCTGGAGTTCATGCCACTTTCCGACGTTTGTGTTGCTGAACGAGGTCTGCAGCAACTTTCGGTGCATCTGCCACCGAGCGCTGAAGGGGAGGAAGGTCAAGGTCTTCCCCCAACCCATGCTATAAATCCCAATTGTGTGAACTGTTGATGACCCAGCAGCAGGGGTAAGGTGGAGTCTGAGGAAGGAAAAGATACGTACACTTCCAGAAGGGTAAATTTAGGACGGTCACAGAAGTTGGCGCCTTTGCGCTGAAGGACATCCTTCGCTGCGTCGACGCTGTTGAGAACGACAATGGACTGGCCCAGAGATTTGACATGGATGATATCCGAGTCTTTGACTCGCCTTCCCCGTTAGAGGCTGTTGAAACCACCGACGAATTGACCAAGGGAGTCGATTGGACATACCGTACTCCTTGGACCATCTTGCATAGACGGCTGCGGTATTGTCCTTGGGAATCAACCGGGTATGACCGAGAAGAAATTCTCCAGGAGGGCCAGGAGGAAGAGGGAGCGAAGGCTTTTTCCACAGGTGTGTTAGCAAAAGCATCGCAATAAAGACGATGATGCTAAGCTCGACTCCTCCTCCTCCTCCTCCTCCTCCTCCTCTGGAAAAGGTGAACTCCATGACGGCTGAATCGGGGGCGGCCCAGATGATGGCGAGGGTCGTAAGAGTGGCACGAGTCAGGAAGGGCTTCGGGCTTGGAGCAGTGCAAAAGTTGCAAGAGTTGCAGGTTTGGATGGGTTGGGGATTTTACAGAGCTTGAAGAAGTGGGTGGATGAGGGTAAGCAGGTTGAAGATAGCGAAGTTGGTCGGTCGAGATTTGGAAGTGATTGAGAGCTCGGGGATGCCTTCCTTCCTTAACGTGAACCGAATTGGTCCTCCATCTTTACGAGTAATCACCCACCTACTTCATGTGTTTCAAGCTCAGAAATTTCTACGCGACTCATGAGGCAAGTGCCAACAAGGTAAGGTACCTGCTTTCCCCGGGCACTCGAGGGCTCGGACTTTGGATTGGTTGCGGTTCCGGGCCGCACTTTCGCTGGACGTTTGACTTAGGCTCACAGCATTACCTCTGGCATCGACGCCCACTCTTGACAGCCTACCTACGTGTCTTCGGTTTGGGCGGAGGAGGGGGCGTATGTCACCACCGATCCTTTGGCCGTGACGGCAAAACTCTCGGGCATTTGCTTGGCAGAGGTTGAGAGGCACCATGTCGAGGATGCGCCAACCCGGGTCTGCATCAAGCGTCCATCCCCTCATTGTATGTGGTCCGTCTCCCATTCGGGGACCACTTGAGTCGGCTCTGGAGGTCACATGGGGACCACATGGGAGCCACCTAGAGACCTCGAGGACCACTTGAGGGTGTTTCTTGGGGCTTCAATGGACTCAAGGCGGAGTTGGGGATCTCGTCGATCGTCTTTCCCATGCAGAAAGAGTCGAGAGACCACACAGCTGTTTGGCCAATGTCAGGGCATTTCCAGGTCTTGTCCTCACACCCGCCGCCTGAGAAGACGGAACGAAGGGAAAACGATCTCACTTGAGAAGACCCGCTTATATCAGACACGCAAAGGCGCAGGGCTAAGCAAGGTACATGTACGATCGCTACCGCGTTAGCCTGGGCTGGTGCGATGCTTTCCGTTCACCCTCCTCACAAGGTCGCTCTGCATGTTGTTTCTTCCTCGTCGTCGTCGTCGTTGTCGCGGGCAAGGAAGGCTGGACAGCACTCTGCTTGCGACAGGTGGGTGTGAGTGGAACTGGTGGAAGGTGGACTGTGCAATGCCAGGTGCCATGTGCGTGTGCCATGTGCGGGACAAATTGAAAAGTCAGGACTTGTTGTGTCGATAGATCATTCGTACGAATAAGTAGGTCGTAGTTGGTCTCATTAGCCGACCCGAGTCCCGACAGGGTTGCCATATTAGCCATGCTAGCGTCGTGGGACCGCTACTAGTTAACTAGTCTGATCCTTTGGCTTGGAACCGGTCCAAGCAGGCCGTGGACGAAACGCTAACTTATACGCTGGACTGGAAGAGAGACACGAACTGGACAGCGGTAGCCGTGACCTGAGTTTTCAGACAAAAAGAGGCTCTAGGCTCTCCAGCTTTCTTTGTTAGCCTGGACTGGCTCCGCTTGATCTAGAAAATTAGCTGATAATTAACATGCGCCGCCAACAACGGAGAGGACCAGCGGGTTGAGGAGAGAAGAGAGGAGGCGAATTGGACATATGGATGGACGGATGGATGGATGCCAGACTGCGCGTCCCACTGGCTCCTCCCACGTAGTGAACCAAACTAGGTATAAACGGGCGAGCCGAGGCGAGGGAAGCAGGGAAAACTGAACTGAGATTCCCAGCAGCCCGGTTTGACAGGCCCCCATCACACCTTCACTCGGTCGGAGTGACCTGCTGCTCGTTTTGATTAGTGGAATGTTTCCAGAGAGATGCCCCTTTGCTGCTTGGTTGTTGCTCTTCCCCACCACCACCCAGCCAGGTTTGCTGGTTCAACCCCGCCAGTATTTTCTTTTTCCTCTCCCGGCTGGGAGGTCGGCCCTCAACACTAGTGTATAGAGCCTAGGCGCCCCCAAGGAATCAAGGTGAAATATGCCGATCAGTTAAGAGCTGACAATGCAGCTAAGCAATCATCGTCAAGTGGGGGGGAGAGCGTAAGCCGTCTAGGGGCAGTAGAAGTAAATGTGGTGCATGGGAGAAAACTGGGAAAAGGGAAAGGAGAACCAACTCCTCGGTCCCGAAGGCTGAAGGCGGATGATGCAGGAGTTGGCAGGATCTCGCGGATCGATCGTCCGCTTGGCCAGCGGCCCAATGGTGCATTGCATGGCCGCGTGCAACGCGTAGCGGAACTGTTGCTGTTCTGCGCATGCTATTCGTAGACAGGGGACTATAATGCATGCTGCACGCAGTCCGATTGGGGTTGTCAAGACGTGAGAGGAGTTGAAGGTGTGTAGTGTTGTTAATGAAGAGAAAGGTGGGACTGCTTGGCTACCTAGTGCGTCGTTTGTTCGACATGAAGTTGGCCCCTTTTATCAGGCATGAAGTGGTCCTGTAAGTCCCACCTCCATGGTCATATCATGGAAACCGCCACATCGGACCTTAGCATTCCTACGAAAGGTATTTTCTAACACCACAACAACACCAAACGTCATGATTGAGACAGAATGCGTGAGTATACCAACACCGACGTAGCGGACACCTTCCGCCGTAGGTACCTGTACTTTCATACCTAGTTAATTTTCTGTGGGGGCTCCTCCCTTCTTCGAAACGATCCTTACCCCGCCGGGCTATTAACAGAGAAAACTGACCCGACCCGACGCGGCGACTCGCTCCACTCCTTCACCGCACTTAAGGCAACTGAACCTCACATATTCAAGCCAACCCAAAGTCTCACCACAAGGCACAGGCACCTCTGCTTGTCTCACGTACTGCGCCGCTTTCCTATTGGCTCCCTTTGTTCCCTCTCTACCCTTCTCTGCGCACCCTCCACCTTCCCAACTCGGCAACCTTACCTCGTTGCAACTCATCGTTTGCTGAACCTCATCCGAATCAACCAACCCCCCGACCACCGATTCATTGATCAGCTAATGCCCGCCATGACTTCCTTGGCCCCCCCTCGTATCACCATCCTGGGATCCCTCAACATGGATCTCGTCTCCTATGTCCCCTATCACCCGCTTCCCGGTGAGACCCTAACCGCAAACCACTTCACCACCTCCCCCGGCGGCAAGGGCGCCAACCAGGCCGTCGCTTGCGGCAAGCTCTCCCGCGCCTCGGACTTGTCCCACCCGTCGGCTGTCGTCTCCATGGTTGGTGCCGTGGGCGCTGATACCTACGGGACTCTCCTCCAAGAGAGCCTCCGCTCCTACGGCGTCGCTGTTGATGCCGTTGCTACTCGAGAAGATCTCAAGACGGGCATCGCCATCATCGTCGTCGACGAGCCTTCGGGCCAAAACCGCATTATTCTCTCTCCGGAGGCTAACCATTCTCTACGCCCCGAGGAGTTCGAGACCCTGCCTGGTCCCCGACCTGACCTGCTCATCATGCAACTCGAGATCCCCTTCGACACTGTCATGCAAGCACTCAAGGCCGCTAAGACGGCCGGTGTCCCCGTCCTTTTGAACCCCGCCCCTGCCCAAGAGCTGCCCGCGGACGCCTACGATGGCCTTGCCCACCTTGTTGTCAACGAGACGGAGGCCGCCATCCTTGCAGGGTGCTCCGAGTCCGATCTGGATGACCTCACGGGCCTCGTCCGTGTAGGTGGTGTCTTTATTGAGCGCGGCGTTAGCAATGTCATCATCACACTTGGGGGCCGCGGTGTGTACTTTGCCAACAAGGCTGGCAAGCGTGCGCTACTGCCTGCCACCAAGACTTCCGTCGTTGACACCACTGCGGCTGGCGACACCTTCGTTGGCTCCTACGCCCTTGCCGCCGTGGCCGCAAGGGACGGTGACTTTGACATCGAGGCTGCCGTGGCCGCCGCTAACAAGGCCGCCGCCCTGACAGTTGCGCGGAAGGGCGCCCAGGTCTCCATTCCGTGGAAGGACGAACTAGAGTAGACATGAGAGAAAACAGAAAGAAAAAAAATGATATCGACGTGTTTCTGCAAAGACAACGGACCCCCCTGTTTCTTTCTACCCTCAAAATTAGAACCACGCACCCCATCCCCATCGCCCTGCATCCTTCTTGATCTTGGCTGGTGGTTGCGCTCCCTCTCGCACGGGTCCACTTCTACTACCAGCACTAGTACTAGCCTCGTGGTTCCGAGCCGCCATTGATACATCAACTTTCAGTGGTGGCAAACCCCTCAGACTGAGAGTCTCGGCCCCGAGCGATCGCCTCTTCCACAGGCCGCTTCCTAGGCGACTAGTCTGTTGGTCCGAGTGGGCTGAAAATTGCCGTCTCGCGCCTGTTGGCTCCGTTGGCGACGGCGACGGACCGGGAACGCGCCCCGCGTGAGACGTTCCAGGCGATGACATCCGCGATGACTTTCGCAATGTCACCGACGCGGCTCCTGGCGCCACTTGTCTCAGTTCCTCGAAGGAGCTGATCGGCGCACGGGGTTCTCGGACCCGGGCGTCTCTTTGCAGGCTGGCATGTCTCAAAGGCACAGGCGGTGCAACGTACGCATGGGCGGCGGTCTTCGGTATGGCAATCTGATGTGTGTCATCCTTCACTTCTAGTTGCGACCATACTTGAGACTTCGCCTTGGCAAGCGTGCGTGGGGCACAAGTATGGTTCTCCATCTGTCGCATTGCCGCTATCGCCTTGTCCACACCCCAGTGTCGTTGGAGAAGTGGGAGTAGGGTACCAAGGAATCGCGCCGGAGGAGGCGACCACGGCGACTGAGAGTTGTGGAGGTTGATGGATGCCGTAGCCACTGTGTCGACCCTGCTCTGGACGCTGGATACGCCGCCACCCACACTTGCAGCGTCTTTGAAAGTGGGAAAGGCCGAGTGACGATACGACACTCGGATATGCGCATACCCCAATCGGGCGTCTCCCAGTTCCGCCGCAAGGTCCTCCATCAGATCCTCCGAGTTGTGGCGGACATGCCCGTGCCGAGAATGTCGGGCTTGCGGTGCGTGCTTGACATCGATTTGGATCTGTGCTAAGATGAGAATACTCGATCCAGCGGAAATACTACTGCACTCCTTGTCAGCCGACGCCCGTGACGTCTCGATTCTCTGGTAAATACAGCAAACATACACTGGGAAGGGCTGCTCTCGCAATACTTGGAGAATGGACGAATTTCCGGTGGGGAGTATTTCAACACTGAGGTCGTAGAGGCTGCCAAATTCAAATACGTCTCCTGAATGCCCTGTCAGTCCCCATAATTCAAACATATGGACGAGTCCATGTCCGCAACTCCACAAACCTCGCCGATGCTGACCAGATGGTCCCGTGTAAATTCCTGACCGCTCCGGGCACTCCTGAACCCCGTGATTCACATCCCCACTCGGAATGGTTGAGATTCGACCAGAGATCTCGATGGCCACCCACCAGGTGTGTTGTCCAACCTCAAGTGCAGCCATCTCTGACGTGACCTCGATATGGGGAGCCAATACGTACGCCGGTCCAGGCCGCCATACAGAATCGAGATATTCCGCCGGAGTGGTTATCCCGGTCACAGACGTCTTGTCATCATGGATCCCAGGAGTCAACGGCCGAGGGGAATCCGCAAATGCAGCGTAGAGGTTGGACAGAGGGGGCCGCACCTTTGCTGCCCGACGAATGCCACAACTAGCTGAAAACGTAGCAGCAGGGGAGGTTCCACACTAAGAATCTATTTCTTGGGCTTGGCCTGCGGCACCAACGCGTCCTCGTCGTGTCTTTCTCACAGTTAAAGGGCTGGATGGTGCAACACCCTGTTGATGAGGTGGGCTGCCATCCCACGCCCTATGCTTAGCCTCCTGCAAGAGGCGGAGGTGATCTTGTCCCACCGAATAAGAGACACGAGACGTTGGATTAGCAACCTCGTTCTCTTTCCCCGCCGCTTGATGGCCACCTTCGGGCCTTCTGCACTCTTGCATTGTCAGCGAGTCACTCTCACCCTGAAACCCAGATCCACCTCTGGTCGTATGATCAGTCAAGTCACTCGGCCAGCCGAACACGTCTCCTTGGCAATGACTGCTGCGCCGCTTGGATATCCTCAGAGGGCTTGGTTTGTCCGGTCTTGTCTGCTGCCTGTTTGCGTGGAGTTCTTTGAGAGGCGGCTCGTAAGTTGTGGATGCCAACATGGTATAGTGTTGTTTAGAGTCGTTCGAATATGACCCTGTTTTCTGTCCAAGTTAATCCCTGTCCAAGCCCGGCTTTCTCTGACACTTACTAATTGGATTAAGATCTCCGGGGTCACGGGGTTCTTGGAATTTAATGTTGGGCCTAAGCACGTTGATAGCGTTGACTGCGATGTGGGTGTGAGGCTTCGAGCGGCACTGTCAGGCATTATTTCAAACGAAAGCGCCGACAAACAGGGATTTCCCTAGCTCCAGAATACGATAAATAATACGCAAGAGCTGGTGTGATGAACAAAAACAATGTGACGAATTGTAACCAAATCTCCTGGTTGCAGCCGCCTTTTTCAGAGCATGCTAGAATCAAACAATAAACTCTTATGGTATTTAATCAGGGTGGAAACAGGATCAGCGCAATAGCGAGGAAGAAGTAAGGCTTTAAAGGGTATCAACTGCGCTCTTTCCGTGAAGGGGAAGGTTTGAATACAAGCAAGGCAGGCAGGTAGACGGCTCCTCGGGAACCCAGCGCTTACCTCCGGGATAGTAGTTGTGGGTGGGTGCCTATCGATATAGAAACAACAACTATGA
This sequence comes from Neonectria magnoliae, assembly GCA_037954305.1. Taxonomy (NCBI): domain Eukaryota; kingdom Fungi; phylum Ascomycota; class Sordariomycetes; order Hypocreales; family Nectriaceae; genus Neonectria; species Neonectria magnoliae. The sequence continues at coordinate 194,942 of JAZAVK010000011.1, read as the reverse complement.
CTGAATTGAAGTCATGTCGTGCTTCCAAGAGTGCGTGTGATATTCTCCTTCACCGAATCTATGTCATTGTCTCCCATTTCTAGAAATCGAATCTGGGTCGTTAGAATCGTGCCTTGGAAGATGTGATTTTTCGACTTACCATATCGTCAGACGTAGTAGCTGCACCATAGAGAATAGATTCTGACAGACTTGTATTGACGGCAGTCTTGACTCTGTCTTCCCAAACCCCATCCCAATTCCACTCGCCAGGGTGTCTCGTGGCTGTAGCGGCCTGTGTTCGCTTGTCTGAATTCGAGGCACTCTCGGAGCTCTCTAGGTTCTCTTCGTCTTGTGTCTGGGAATCCTCTGCTAGGGCCGCATCGTCCGATAGTTTCCCCATTGTCCGTCGATGCGTTCGCCATGCGTGCCATGCCCCGGGGTTGCCTGCTGCCGCCAACGGCACGGAATCGAGAACTGCCTCGTCGTCGAAGGTGCTCCGTATATATCGCAAGACTTCGTATGCCGATGTTCCTTTCCTGCTTGTTTGCATATAGAGTGGCACATCTCCTCCCGGAGACGCCCTTGACGCCGGCGTGGTCAGGTTACTAGCTGTGCCTTGCGTCGGCGCTGGGCTTGCGGATTGTTGCCTGGCGCTCTGTCTAGCTGCCTCTATGCTTCGTCTCCCTCGTCCAAACCAATCTGGGAAGCCATGGCGCAAGCTGAAACCACCCGGGGGCAGACGCTCCTGATCGGACGCGCTCACAGTGCCGCTATCCTGTATATCGGTCGTGTATGTATAGGTTGTCGAGGGCGTGAGGAGAGGGTGAAACATGTCGGAAGAGAAGGTGACGAGCGGCGGGAGCTGAGGGTAAGAGTCGGGAAAAGAGATCTGAAACCTGAGGACCGCGGGCGCGTAAGGGCCTTATATCAACATTAGCGCTGTGCTTCAAGCTTAATCACCGAGCTCACCATTTCGAACAAAGAGGACGCCAGACCACAACGTAGGGTCCCCCGGTGTCAGACTGACAAACATTCCCTCCGGGCAAGCCTGCTTGAGCCCGGCGCTGCACTCAGTTAGTCTGACCCACGAAGGCGAGGAGAGTCGAGGAAGCGGCTGCCGTAGAACGCACAATTCTGAGAGGAGTTGCTGCCTACGCAGCGACGGCAGAGTGCCCATCTTGAGGGAAGCCATTCTGCTTCGATCTGGCCGCTACACGGGCGATACTGCGTTCAAGAAATACACAACTGTGGTGCGAACTGGAGATGCTGTGTTCAGTCAGATACGTAACTTGCGACACGTTCGGTTTGGGCGGTGTATGAGGCGGTCTATAATTCTGCCGGACAGAAGAGGCCGATGGCGGGGTTGCTTTGGTGGGGTTGCGGATGTGCGCCCCAACGATGTCGCGGAAGCTGAATCATTCAGGCTTCAAGCTCATGGGGTCGTCACAAATCTCTTCAGCGCGCTGGATACTGGCCAGCAGTTATATATTTAACAAGTAGATTCTCCTCCACGACCGTAACTCTTTATCAATACGAACATCTCACATGTGACAGTACTCAATTTATCGCCCGAGTCGCTGTTCGATCTTGGACTTCTCCTGGGCCTTGATCTGGGCTACATCATCCCGCGTAGCATTGTAGGACGCCGACACCTGGTTGAAGGGGTTATCGGGGTGCTTCTCAAACTCCTTTCGGATCCTCTGCTTGCGCTGGTCCAGACGCAGACCAACACCGCTGCCGTCCTGCTTCATTTCCTGGAGACGGTTCTCCTCGTACTTGGCGAGCGCAGCGGGGAAGCGCCTCTCGGGATGCCGGTCGACCTTGTCATCACTCGTACCGGCCGTCAGGGACAGCGCATCCAGAGCGTTGTCGATACCGGAGGCGCTAAGAGCGGAAGGCTGGTGGTCGTCGTCGAGCTGCGCGAGGTCCAGGCCGCGCGACTTCTTGACGGGAGCCTTGGACTTCTTGGGTGCCTTGCTTGGGGTGCTGGCTTCGTCCTCGGCTAAGAGAGCATCCTTCTCAGCCTTCTTCCTGGCAGCTTCGGCCTTCTTGGCAGCTTCAGCCTCCCTGTGAAGCATGTCAACTTTGCATGATACGCTATACCCTTGCTACGGCGCGTGCTCACTTCTTTGAGTTGTTTTTGGATCCCTTCGACCACTGGTCAGCCTCGGCGGCTTCTTCACGGGCAGACTCGGCAGCGGCTTTTTGAGCCGCAGCATCGGCCTTGCGAGCGTTGCCCGCTGCCTTCTTGCTACCTTCGCCGCCTCCCTTCTTGCCAGCCATTTCGAATGTCAGAAGAGGCTTTTCGTGGCTGGTCAAACGAAATGAGCTATGTCGTGTTACGGAAATGAAGTCGTCAAGCCCTGGGAAGATCGTCGAATCACTTCTCCGCTGGAGTAGTGAAGGCTGACGTTTGTTGGATTGGTGAGGCTTCAGGCCGAGACTCCGCTGATGCCTGGAACTGGCTTTCGGACCGGACCGGACAGTGTGTAAGACAGTGCATTATGTCATATAAGCACAGTCCGAAACCAGCAAACAGCCAACCTGTAGTCTATTCGTAGCCCGAACTGTACTCCACATTTGTTTTGGTTCCTCAACGTCATCTAACTAAGGATTCTGAACCTATAATTACTTTCTACGACACGACTTCATCGGAAACGTACTCGGTTTACCGTGGCCGGAAATACGAGACGACTCGGGGTATGCAAGTGACCCCGTTGGCTTCGCTGAGCGTCATTCCTTGCAATCTGCAGAAACACACATCAACAGTCGTCATCTGGCATCCAAGCCACGCCAGTTCTCACCGGATGCTGTATTACCTGATTGTACACCTGACAACCCTCATGCAGGTTCATGTTGCACAAGGAGCTCGTTCCACGTCGTCGGAGCTATACTACAGTACGTGAGCGAGCTGAGTTCGCTAGGGCATTCCTCCGGAACAACGTTGCTCGGTACTGCCCAAGTATCTTCTTCAACGTCAATAGGGTGTCATTGTGCCTGCGGTCGTCTTTCTGAGTCAGATTTGATTGCATCCGACGGGAGGGTGCGCCTTGGGTAGGCAACACTATGGCCCGTACCGCAACAAATGATCCTTCCAGACACTCAAGCACGTCTTTATCGCGAAGACTCGACATGGGACTAACCCATGGTTGGCCTCGTTCGGACCAGGGAGGCCACGGGGTGTAAGACACGTTAATCCTCTTGAGGATTTCCTTGCTGCTACGATGCACTTCCCGATCCATTAGGTGGGGTCACCCGTTGGTATCTCACCTACTATGTACTCCGTAGCCTTGCAACAGTCTACTGGAATCGCAGCGTGGGATAGGGTACCAAGCAATTGGCGTTGCAGGTTGACGGCGTAGATATGCACTGGGCTAAACAGGTATCTCTCCAGACAAGCATTGCGGCACCACCGCGAGCTCCTGCGGGCCGGGGGGGAAAGAGTTGTGCCTAGAGGAAGATCAATGGATCGATGCATCAATGCATCACTCTTGGGGCTCGTTCGGTTAGAGAGGAGATGCGGTCAAACACCTGACCTCAGCCGACCGCAGCGCAGAGTTGGCGCGGGACAGCACGCGATGACTGCGCATGAACCTGGGCTGGCCCGGAAAGCTGGATGAAGGAGTGTTGGTGGCTGATATCCCGTGTCGATCGAGGCTACTTTTGGAAACACAAGGTTGGTCCAAAGGCAATGGAACGTTGACCCATGTGCAGCATTAATCCTGGGTTATGTTGCCGGATGAAGCGGCTAGCATCACAGCCTGTCCCACTCCGATGGGAAACCACCAGGATCCTACGCTGCCGTTGCCATTGCCATTGCTGTTGCAGTTGTCGTTGAGGGGTCCATGTTTGCAAACCCGGACATAGTCCGGGTTGCAGTCCGTACCATGTCCATCCGAGTATCAATGAAGGCGATAACCATTGGTTTTGAGAGCGTCGAGATAGGCAAGATGGCCAACAACCTTCCAGAGTCTGGGTATCCCCACGGCCTAGTTGAAAACAGAGCCTTCTGTTTCACGCCGTGCATTATTACCGGAATTAATATCTGAAAGAAGAGTTGGCCGACCGAGGAGGGATCTATTGATAGAGTCAGTCCTTGCGGGGTGAGAATGGTGGTATGAACTCGTTACAAATCAATATGTGTGCTTTCGCCAGTTTGTATAATAACCCTGTTGCATACGCGGCCAGGACTGGAGTCAACCGTCCGAATTCCTGGTCTTTCAGGTTGGCGAAGCACCCCCAACCTTGGAAGTTGATTACCGAGGGCAAAAGGCTCTTCACCGCTGACCCCCTTCGCTTCGACAGATACATGCTGTTTTCATCGTCCGAGATACCACGCCCATACCGACCCATCGGACCACGGCGTCTAAATATGCAATCGAAATTGTAGGGTAGGTGGAGTGGTTAATGTACCCGGGCTACGCGAGGTCAGCTGTACTCATGCAACCAACGTTTTTCTCGGCTTCAACAGGCACCTACAGTACCTACGCCTCAGCCATGAGCATGCATGAAGCAAATAAAGAGAAACTAGGCTTTTGTCTGGTCGAGAATCATGCTTGCTGATGATAGATACTGCAATGGTAATGAAGGAGCGTTGTACTACTGTGACGTCGTTTGTCTACTGACTGGGAACCATAGATAGTTGGTTGTACGGATACGTACAGTACGAAGGACAGCAAGACTTGGGGTTGCGGGCGCGCCTAAAATCGCGTGTTGGCTGATTTTTGTGTTACGTCGCTCAAGGCAAGGAACATGGCTTGGCGCGAGACAACCTTTTTGGATCTCTTGCACACCCGCTAGCCTCAACGCAACGCCATCGACGTCTATTTGGGCTGATGATGCTGGCAATGCATCACAGTGGCGCTGGGCTGCTGCCGGTCAATCCTCCAGGAATTTTGCAGAAATCAAAGCAGTGTTCCGTTGCGAACGGCACGGACAAACCGAGTCCATTAGTCACTGATGAGACGGGCTCACTTCGACAGGGTTGAGGCCTCAGCTCGATTCCCCCCAAGGCCTGGGGGTGTTGGTGAACTTGGCTTGGCTGGTCGGTCAGAAGCTGCAGGAGCCCCTGCTATCACCGATCAGCCCAGCGTTCGAGACCAGATGTGACAGGTCACTGGGTGTCTTGAGGTCAGAGTCTTGGTGTTGCAAGTGCGAGGATTGTGTGTGACTCTTGGAGGTTGTCCGTTTGAGAGTGATAAGTCATTGTCCAAAGCAAACCCCGGCCGTGCCATGTCGACTGTGCCGCGCGGTTGTTGGGGACGATGAGAGATCCGAGCGCTGGGTCGATGAAGTGTGTGTCTCATTGGAAACGGGGGCCACGGGTACTGGATTGGAGACCGGGCTGGAGAGTCCGGGCTGGAGTCGGGGGCTGTCTTCCTGGTCGGCGGGGATCGACAGCACGGAATAGCGAGCAGGGCTGCACGATCCCGGAAGGAAACATGAGCGTCCAGGCCATCGGAGGTGGGATGCGGGCTGCGGCGAGCGTGGACTCGCTCCCGGTGAGACGGCTGAGACCCCTTCGCGAGACCGGTGAGGTGAGTTCACCGAAAACGGCAATCGGGGGTGTTCGCGCGGAGCAGGACCCCGGACGGAAAACAAGGCTGCAGAAGAGGCGAGATTGGCCGATCAGATGCCCGGATTCGTTGACGTGGCGTGCGGCCCCCTCTGGAAGAGCGGGCGGGCGCGACGAGACCCGATGATCTGGATCAAGCCCTTGTCTCGAAGATGCCAGATCAAGATGCAGGAAAGGCAAAGACACCCGAGGCCCGCGAAGGCCCAAACTCAAAGGCACCGAGGGCTCTCCTTCTTCCAAGAGAAAAATCGTGGAGACCGTGCTGACCACCCGGTTGGTCTCAAGGCTTTTCTTTTATTTTTATTTTTTCTTCGTCGGCGAGGCGCTGTGTGCGTGCCAAGCGGCCTGAAAAACAAACCGCACCCCAAAAGGGGGGACAGAAATATAGCTATCAGAAAATTGTAATTAAAACTTCATATAATATTATATCACTTTAGATATTCTCTATAGTTTTATTGTAATTTTAGAGCGCTACCAGAGCCTTGAAGATAAGGTGCCTTCTTTTTTGGTGTGCGGAGGTTTTTTTTCATTCTTTTTTTTTCAGACCGCTTGCGTTCGTACGTGCGTGGGTAAGTGGTCTCGGACTTATTAATGATGGTGGTGGTGATCGCGGCCGACGTCATGAGATGTGCGACGACGAAATGGTGACAGCCGCCAGCCATCGGTGCTACGTACGACCACTGTTGGTCCTCGGAAGAAAAAAAAAAAAAAGGTTGTTATGAAAAAGCAAAAAGTGTTTGTCAGAGCAGAACAGGCCTGGGCCCATCAAACTCCGGACTTGGGTGAAGCTCGAGCGCGAGTGTGTGCTGTGCGCAAGAGCCAATTCGACGGGCGTCCGTGTCGCTGTGTCGCCGCCTCGTCGCCTCGGTCGCGAACTTGTCGTCTCGGATAGATCCAATTCGTCCGGATCAGCCAGGCCAGACTCCCCGTGATGGCAAATTGCTGCGAATCACGGGATGTTACCCGCCCCTGCAAGGATGAGCCCAGCTAGAGTTGTGCTCCGTCAGAAGGGGAAGAGAGACTCGAAGCCCGGACGTGTGTTTGAGTACCAGCTTGTGACAACTGGCCAAGCGGAAACCTGGGGCCAAGTTTAACTCGACGCCCCCCCTTCGCTCCAAGGCAAACACACCCTCCCTCCACCTGGTCAGGGCTTCTCCACCTCAGCCACCCCTGCCCCTTTTTTCGAAACCTTCGAGAATTCGAGAATAATCGGGGCGACCAGCGGTCAGTCTGACAACCCCTGCCCGGTCCTCCGGCTCATTACAGCAGCACTTCCAGTACGAAAGTGCTACGTATTGCGCACGCAGTCACTTATTCGTACGCCCGCTCGCTGGGGTGGCCTCCTCAGCTCTGAGCTCGATGGCCAGCCCGTGCCAGGCGCCATCCCCAGCCTGAGGAAGAGCACGCTCTACTAAGTAACGGACTACGTAGTAGCCAGCAAGCCTCTTGGAGTCTTTGCCCTCGGGCCCATGAACCCAGGCGAAAGGGAACGAACCTCCAGCTACGGACGGTCGTCGACGCGACGGCCTACGCCGACGCTTGCGGGGCCATGGCAATCAACACGAGATGATGAATGGATCCTCCTCTCATTTTGTCATTCCAGGCGTCTCGTGGAGTCGTGGGATGAGATGGGATGTAGACAGCGGACAGCGGACAGCGGACAGCGGACAGCGGGCAGTGTCACCAAGCGAGGGGAGTCAAGCCGGTGAACAAAGGCGGACATACAGACACAGACAGACAGACAGACAGTCACTCACCGACGAGGGCGCGTATTCGCAGGTCGGTAGGCAGCCAGCCGCCTCGCCGGCGTGGCGGCGGCTTGAATGGGCCGAGACAAACCTGCTGTCAACCGAGGGCGGGTGGGAAAAGTGCGCGGCGATCCTCCCTTTATTACCGGTACGAATACATAGCGTACGAATACCCCGAGGCCGTACGGATGACATCCGTTAGGTGCATCTATGGCCTTCTGAAACGCTAGCTATTTTTCTCTTCTTCTTTTTCCCCGGTGGTGCGTCCCTTGTTCGGCCGCGCAGGCTATTTGTGTCCGTAATCATAATTTGTTCTCTCTTTTTTTCTTCATTTCTTTTTCTTCTTCTGATCTTCCTCCCTGCTCTTGTTTGCTTTCGACAAGCGGAGGCCCGGTAGTGTCCATCCGTCATTTCAGACAGCCCGTACTGACGGGACCCGACGCATCAGATCAATCAACCCAGTCCACCGGGACGCTCGCCCGCGGCCCCTTTTCCCCTGGGCCCATCCCTCGAGACCACCGTCCGCCCACTCGGCTCTTCCCCTGCGGTGGGGCGCCATGCGACGAGCTCCCAGACAGGTAGCCTCCTAGGGTACCAGCAGGCGCAAACACGCTACAGCTCTCGCTAGGGCCGGAAACCAGGGAGAGAGTACCCGGAAGCCCAAGGCAGGGATCGAAGGTGAGGACGGCGGCAGATGATTGGACTGAGCCAAGCGCCCGTGTCTTGCAATGACGACAATGGGACAATGGGGTTTGCGAGGATGTGGTCGTCACGGCTTACGCGACACCCGGGACCTGGGGGAGCAAGGGAGCTCCGGGCGCCGCGGTCGGCTGGCGGTGAGGTGAGCCTCGCTGACCTGTGGGCGCGTCGCCGTTGAGGCGAACAGTTGACAGGCTACAAGGTGTACGGGGGGACAGCGCCGCATGATGCATCACCGTTTGACGTCCTGCTCTTGGGCTTCACCGACGGGAGCCAGGAGGAAAAATTGCTGCATATTGGGTCGGTAAGGCAGATCTGGCGCGGCCTCGGCAAGCGCCTCAGTGCGTCCACGTCGTCGGGATTCAGGCGAGTCTGCTTAAAGTACCGGCTGCACGACATGCGTACATGTATATCTAATTATATGGGTTGCCGAGGGCGTGTACGAAGCTACGACTCATCAGGAACAACTGCTACTGTGTACGTACATAGAACACCCGAACCTGCTTCCATGGAAGCCAGCCGCCAGTTGACAAAGGGGGGGAGGGGCAGGCAGGGGGAGAGGAGCCCGTGGATTCGGACCACTCCTCTGGGAAAAAGACTGCGAATGCCTGCACGCGCCAGAGAGAGAGAGAGAGTCTGTACTGTATGTGTCGGGTGTGTGCGCTGCGTTGCGCGGAGTCTCGGATGCGCTGGGAGGATGGAGAACAGCGGTGATACCGCCTGGGATAGACAGACATGCTGCGCTCGCCTCGTAGTCGTAATTGTTAATTAGGAGTTATTAGTCGTCTACGTAGCACATAATCTACCTACCTACATCATAGTCATTAGTTCAAGTTACACGCCCCGAATCCGTATTCCCTGGACCGGCATTGCCAAAGCTTCACCGTTGATCATGAACGAAGTACCGAGGAGGGGGTTCGTATGGAGAAGACCAGACTTACGCTCGCAGCAAGCAAGGGGCAACTGGCAGTTGGCCATCTTAGTACAGTAATTACCTAGCTGGCAGTTGAGCTGTCGGGTCACGGCCCCCGTCCTTGCGTCTTTGGGGAGAGAGTTTTGCTTCTTGCTCCCTCCCTCCCCCGCCAGGACAGCAGAAAAATCCTCCATCTAGAACCTTGGGCCTCGCACTTTAGTTTGCATCTGTGGAGTCGGCAGCCCTTCCGGCACTCTGTGCGTTGGGGGCTAACGGCCCAGCGGATTGGGTGCGGGTGGACCTCTGTCCAGGGTCGCTAGCAGCGAGTCAGGGAGGCCCTGGGGACTGGCGTCGGCCTATTCGTGATGCCCAATTTCCCGGTTTTGGGGGGGGCTCTTGAAACCAACACCGCTAGAAGCCTCCTCAGCCCCTCCCCGGGGCCTCGGGTTCTCCTATGGACATCACCGCCAGTCTCAGCTCTACGCTGAGAGATGCTTGCGCCAGATGGTGGCTGGCTGTCCTTGGGTTGGCACCACCGGCTCCACGTGCCTGGGGGCCAGGCGAAAGGGTCCGGTCGGTAGGGCATGGACAGGGCTTGGATAGGGCAGGGCATGGCGGTGACAATGTCTCGGGTTCCTGGTGACGAGGACTGTACGTTTTCGTTCTTCTCCTTCCCCCCCCTGCGCGCTCGTACACCCCTTCCAACTCGTCAAACCCCCTCGACGGATCCTCTCATTATTGGGTAGCACCATCCGCTCGCTTGCCGCTTGGCTTCCCTTGCTCACCTTCCAGGCTTCCAAGAACCTCGCCCCGCGATGGAGCCCGTCTTGTCAACCCGGGTATGTGGCTCCCTTGCTGACCGAGCCTTGCCTTGTCTCGCCTTGCCTTGTCTCGCCTCGCCTTGGCTCTACCCTGTCCATGGGCGACTATCCAGCGGGATCTCCATCAACTTCTCAGGTCCGCCAGTTTAGCCACCATGGAGAAACCGCCATTTGACATTCCCGCGGCGGCGGCGGCGGCGGCGGCCAGGGAAGCAACCAAGCAAGCATAAGCATGGGGCGGCGTGGGCAACGGGCAGCAGAAATCTCTACACCGATTCCACTATGTGTGCGCCTTGCGTGCGTGTAACGAGACAAACAGTCAGACTGTGGGTTCTCCAACGCGTGGTTGAGGCTGGCTTCCCTTCCCCTCCCCTTCCCTTACCTTCCCATCGCCATCCGATATTCATCCATCTAAATGTGACAACTCGGCTCTCAAGATGGCCTTTGCCTGCCTGCCGGCGTGTTGGGAATGGAGTCGTTTCCATGTCAAGGAACCCCGACACCCGCCCGCATGGGGCGTTAGTGGCCCCGCCAGGTTCCCTGTGGTGTAGCCATGCCCGTTTGCACCTCAAGTTCATCGGAGCACCTTTTGATATGGGGATTCACTTCGACATTCCGGGCTTTGGGACAATCTTGGCTGCTATCCCCAAAATGGGAATCTCGGCCCAGATAGGTCTTTCTCGGCCGACGGATGTATGAGAGGTTGCATCTGGCCCGAGACCAGTCCGTCTTATTCGACGCGCGCATGCCATCACGTAGCCCCGCTGGCGCGTTGCTTGCATCTGTCTAGTCGGTCTCGTGCCAAGTCTCCCCGAGGGAGGCAGGTGTATGAATAGGTCGTCCAAGGAAGTCCTACGGGAACCCGAGTGTGCATCGTGAAACATGCCAGCGATACGAACGGGGCTGCCGTGTCACGATGGTGTTGGCAATTTCAACACCAGTGAAATCCCGAATGACTCCTCGCTGCATTATGGTTATCTGCTGGCATCGCACATCGTAATTTCAAGGGTCGGAAACGGACATGACTGTTTGCCGCAGCAGTCAGTCCGCAAGTGGTTCGCAGGAGGAGAGGCTTACAAGGAAGCTGACAGGCGAAGTGAAGACGTTGGTTAATACGATGAGACAAGGAGACAACAGCAACGACAACAACGACAACAACAAACGACAAGGACCACTACCACATCACGGCATATACCTAGTTGCCTTATTCCTTATTACCTACATACTCATACATACTCACCTAGGATCCTAGTATTATGTAGGCAGCCTGCTGCACCGGGAACCACGGCTTCCAACCGCTGCCCGGGCAAAGAGACAAAGAGAGATGACGAGGAAACAACGTTCTCGTATCGGATGTCTTGGATCGATAAATTCCTAGTAGGTAGCAGGCAAAAAGGTCACTCTGCCCACAGCCCACAGCCCAGATCGACGTCACCGTACGTTGCACCGCCAAGGCGAACTGGACGGGCGATGGCACACGCCACGGGAGGGGGGCCTTTTGGTGGTGTTCGGGTTCTCCATATGGATGTTTCGACGAGAACTCGCACTTTGCTCCCGCGTCTGCTCCCGGTTTGCTGGAGCGTGTTGAGCGTCTGCTGGTCAACGAGGACCGAGGGAGGGCGGCCCATCCGGAACCGCCCCCCTCCTGTTGGTCCGTTGCTGAGCTGAGGTGACCCGGGGGCCGTTTCCGTGTGACCAAAGGCTGCCGCCGGAACCGTTATTCAGCATTCACCGCCTCCTCGCCGACAGGACAATTTTCCTCTCTCCGTTCAGCGTGAACAGCCCGCCTCATTGTCAGGAACCGGCATGGTATAGTTGTGGTCTTCGGGCTCTGGTGCGGGTTGTTGTCGTCCTCACCGACGCCGTGTTGGCATTTTGCGGCCCGGGCATTGCTGGCTTTGGTGGGCGCAGAGCATCCATCTATCCATGCATTCACGCGGTGACCGACATGCCTTCGGTGCTTCGCACACACGCGCACACACAATCACACTCTTACACGCACTTTCACACTTTTGCGCATCTTCACCCGCACGCACACCCCCCTCCTTTTTTGTCCAGCTAGATCCCAGCCCATGTGCGGTGCCGAAGCTCCCCGCGGACACATACATAGTACACACACAGACAGGTGCACACGCACGCACGCACGCACGCACACCACACGCACACACACACACACACACTCGCAAGAGCGACGAAGTAAAAAAGAAACCACCCGCCATGACGAGCATCGGGTCCAACGTCGTCAGCAAGAAAGAAAGGCGCCTTTGTTTCGTGAGCCACGCGACGGAAATGCCGGGGTAGCACCCTTAGCGCCGTATGGGTTCCAGATGGCGCGCCCAATAATTAAGCTCCAACTTGGCCGTCAGTCCATGGCGTTCTTGCTCGGCACACGTCCCCGTCCGTCCTCGTCCGCCTCGTTCGAAGCCAGAAGGGAGGCTTCCTTTCTCCTCCTCCCCCTCCACCCCTGTTCGCTGGCGCTCGCCTCTCGGGGCCCCATGCAAGTCTCAAAGGAAGACCAAGCAAGCCTGGCGCGGTACTTGCGAGGTACTTGCGGGTTTGCCCTGGAGCCATGATCACAATCAGAGTCAGAGGCCAGAACAAGCCCCCCAGAGCCCCATGCCAGCCACACACCCATTCCCATTCCGTGGACCGTGGACCCATGGGCCGTGGATCCTCTTCCCCCCAAAAGCCAAGAGAAGACTGACACACAGCGAGACAGGCACGACAACAGGACAAGACAAGACAGCCCAGACAACTACTCACTAATACAACACACTACCTGCAAGGCCCCGGTCTGCCCTGTCAACCAGGATCTCGCCTGCTGTCTGGCGTCCCGGCGCTCTCCAAGAGGCCCCACCGCCCAAGTGTCATGCCCCGAGAGCTGGAGCCGTTCGCCGCATTGCCTTTTTTTTTTTTTTGTTGGACAGGAGATTTGCCCTCTTGTCCTCATGTCACCGCCCGTTCCAATCTTGGGTCTAATTTGCTCCAAGATGGCTAATGGACCTGTACCCCATCCCGAGGGGTGTCGCTACGCTCTTCTCACGCACTCCCACGCACTCTCGCCCTCTCTTATAAGTGTATCCACTCCCCGTCATGAATCTTCTCCCTTCCGTGATCCTTCTACCCTCATTAGTGACTTGTCCCTCCTCCGCCACCTCAGACTTGTGCCCAGATATTCTTTTCTTGCTTTGGCATTGGTACAAGCTTGATTTTCTATTTTACCTTTGCCTGTCCGTCACCTCCCACGACACACACACCAGCATCTAACCTACGCCAACTACACCAACGCCAACACCAATACCAAATTCACCTCTAGCTTTACCTCTAGCTTCACCATTACTGGTTCCAATCCTCCTCCCACGAACACCACAAAACGATACGAATACCTCGGGGAATTCAGTCTCTGCTACGCGACAATATCTTTAGAGCAAAGCCGTTACACCAACTGCCCTTTCACAAACACAACCATATCAGACGACCAGCGTCGTGACCAGGCCGAGTCAAAGTCGCAAACATGGGGAGGAGTCGTGACCTCGAAACGGCCAACCGCAGCGATGCCAGCCGAAAACCCACATTCCCGGCCAAGCAAATGTTTGTCCTAGGTATGAGAGCAACCTCCCAATCAAATTGGTTAGCTCATGTACTAACTAATTGGTGTAGCCTGCTGCAGAATATGCGAACCGATCGCATTCATGTCCATTTTCCCCTACATCTACTACATGATCGAAGACTTCAACATCACCGACGACACCAGCAAGATCTCCGTCTACGCCGGCATGGTTACCTCCGCCTTCACCTTGGCCGAGTTCTCGACGGGAGTCCTGTGGGGAAGACTTAGCGACAAGATTGGCCGGAAACCTGTGCTTCTTACTGGCTTGCTCGGAACTGCTCTGAGCGTCCTCGCTTTCGGTTTCGCTCCCAACTTGCCTGTGGCTCTCTTCGCTCGCGCACTGGGAGGCCTTCTCAACGGGTATGTTGCCTTGGTTGATGAGGTTCTGTGACTTGGCAACTAACGAGGACCTAGAAATATCGGAGTCTTGCAAACCACGGTAGCTGAACTCGTAACTGTCAAAGAGCAACAACGTGAGTTTTGGCCCGGACACGAAAAAAGCAAGGGAGATACTAACAGAGAATAGCTCGTGCTTATACGATTATGCCCATGGTGTGGTGTATTGGGTGAGTTACGGTGGTCTGATTGCCATTGGATTCATGCTGACCGAACAAACAGATCTATTATTGGCCCTATGATCGGAGGAGCTCTTGCGCGCCCCTGCATCAGCTATCCCGAGATCTTCGCCCGTGGAACCATCTGGGACAAATACCCTTACCTCCTGCCTAACCTTTTCAGCGCCGCCACTGTTTTCGTTGGAGTCATTATCGGTCTTCTCTTCCTCGAGGAAACGCACGCAGCCAAGAAGTCGCAGCGGGATCGCGGACGCGAGCTGGGCGACTACCTTGCGCGACTGTTGTGCGGAGTTGCCAGGTGCAACGGACGTGGTCGAGGTCCCGAGAAGCAGGCTCTCCTGGATAGCGAACCGCGGATTGGCTACATGAGCGCAGGATCAACTCGTGCCATCTTGAGGAACTCGGATGACGACGAAGTGCTTCCCGCCTATCAGAGCCAAGAAAACTCGCCGCGCTTGTCTCCTCAAGCTGACACCAGGTCTCTCCAAAGTGCGCCACTTGAGCCGGAAACGCCGATTGTTCAGCAACCGGAGAAGCAGAAGACTTTTACTAGGCCTGTTATCATGAACATCATCTCATACGGCATCTTGGCTTTGTAAGTGGTCGCCCTCCTTTTATTGGCTCTTAGCCCCTTGCTAATGCGTCTTCGCAGCCACACCATGACATTCGATCAGCTGTTCCCTGTCTTCCTAAGCACTTCTCGACCCGAGCACCCGATCAAGGAACTCCCTTTCAGGTTTACCGACGGATTTGGCCTGGAGACCAAGACGATTGGCGTCATCATGTCGGTGCAGGGTGTCTACTCGCTTCTTTCCAACTACCTAATTGTCCCACCGGTAACTCGACGACTGGGTTCCCTTCGATTGTTCCGAATCCTGGCCTTTTCCTACTTCGCCCTATACCTTGTCACCCCGTATTTGGTACTGCTCCCGGAGGCGATGAGGATGCCGGCCATCTACCTACTCGTCATTTGGAAATGCACTTTTTCGACCATGGCTTACCCCAGCAATGCCATCCTACTGGCGAACTCGGCGCCATCGAAGCAAGTCCTAGGAACGATCAACGGCATCGCCGCATCAACTGCCAGCCTGTGCCGAGCTCTCGGACCAACGCTGTCCGGAGTGCTCTACTCGCTCGGCCTGCAGACTGGATATTCGGGACTGGCTTGGTGGTTCACCGGCCTCGTCACGATCGTGGGTGCTTACCTGAGCTCTCAGATCACCGAGGGTGGAGGCTTTTATGACACGGTGGTGCAAGAAGAGGAGGATCCGCTCCTGGACGAGGCCCTCTTTATGGACTACGACGAGGAGGAAGACGAGAACGACGAAATCAACATCAACAACAACAGGGCTTAAAGAGGAGCAAATCGGGCACCGCATTTTTCTGGCGTTGGAGCGTTTCGAGCTCACATGCAATGAGACGACAAAAGCGATTCTGCGCGACCACTTCTTTTGGGATGGGACGGGAAAGCGGGAGGACCGCTCACGTCGATAATACCCCCTTAAAATGACAGCGACGAGGCATTGGGACCGGCGTTTTTACTAAAGACGGAGATTTGTTTGGGAATATTTTTGTAATAGACATGGGCTTTCTGGACAACGACGATGGACGGAAACAGGAGACACGCATTCGACCCTGCTTCCTACAGCCATACGCCTTGGATGAGGCAAGGCGATGGCTGGATCACAGCTACGTTGCGGGACGTCCAACACATAAACATGGCCAGGACAGGGCATGATGGAAACCGCGGCAAGAGAGCAGGCGAAGGTTTGGGGGAGGAGATTGGGGGCGTTGTGCAATCGGCGAAGACGTCTGGCCCACGGGTCTTTCATACTTTTTTTTTATATTTGCCTTTTTTTTTTTTTTGGTTATCACGAAGAAGAACTGGGACTGGGACAGGAAGAAGAGGACGATCGAGCAGAGGAGGATGCAGTCTGGCTACCTCGCGGGACCAAGACTGACGGTGCAAACAACATGAGATCAATTGCGTGAGCAAGGCGGGAAAGCATAGCATAATTGGAAACAATTGACACTAGTGATTCACATGGAAATGTCTAAACTGACGTATCTCGATCTAATTAACTTAAAGTCCCAAGTGTATGTGTGATGGAGAGAACTTAGTGAGTGGCTTTCGTAAGGAGCAATCAATACTGAGGAAACGCGGGGACTTGGGCCATCGGATCCGGGTCTGATTGATGGACAGGGCACAAGCTAAGGAACCTTGCAATGCATACGACTACTCTGCTTAGGTAGTATCAACGTCGGCGGTCAGATTGATGACGGCTCATATATAAACTTAGACGAACTACTTAAGGTCTCATTAATAGCCACATCTGGATGAGGAACAAGTCTCTGGGCCGTGTGTCGAGAGAGGCGTGTTCAAGTTCCGGGCACCGGGGCCGGTCTCATCGCCGGCCAGGGACAGGCACGGCACGGCGGGTAAAGACGAAGGCTCCACGTCGGTCAATAACAGGGGAAGCAAAAACACAAGCAAAAACACAGGCAAAGAAAAGCAGAGAGGAAGAAAGAAGGACTGGTTTCTTGAAAAGGAAGAGAAAAAGAAAAAGAAAAAGAAAAAGAAAAGAGGAGTAGTAGAGAGGCGCATGATCCCTGAAACGCGGTGCCGAATCGGCTCTTGGGGCTGGGTCGGGATGCACGAATTCGGGCTGCTGGTGTCCGTCCTGAGACCGGGATGGGCTGGTACGTAATTAGTTAGTGGCTTTCAAGAGATCCCACGGAGGGGGGGGGGCTCCCTTGGATGCATCGATGCAGCGATGCAGCAGCATTGGGGTGTATGGGAGTGTGGGTGTGTGGGTTAGGTGGGGGATCCAACACCCTGGTTGCATAGGAGGCTCGTCTGGACACCTCGAAATGTGAGGACTCTTTTTTCATCCTCTTTTTTTTTTCTTTCTTTCTTCGTTCTAGCTTGTCTTTGCTCAATTGGGGAAACCGAGCCGGCTGAAAAAGGCAGGGGACGGAGAGGCAGTATGCGGATGTAAGCAAAAGCAGAGAGATTCGACGAGGTAGAATGAGGCGCGCAAGGTACTCAGAGAGTCGGTAGGACATGATCAACTTACAAATAAGCGCGCCCCAATCATCCAACTAAACGTGGCAGACGAGGCGATGGCTCACCGTCAAAATGCTGGAGAACAACAAACAAGACTTAAGAGATTGACGGCGACAACGCACTTGGTCTTCCGCCATGGAGCCAGCCCGTTTCAATCACTTGATCGCCTCTGTCTGTCTGTGCCCATACGAATACGGCGTCGGCATGTCTACTCGGGAATCGTCAACCTTTTCTTTTTTTTGCTCTGTACTACTTTCAGGGACCTTGCCTTCAGGGGTGCGTGCGTGCGTGCGTGTGCATCATGTGCGCGTGCGTATGCGTGGGCCAGACCCGCCTCTGCGATGCTGCGCTGTCTGTCTTGCTGTATCTTTTTTTCTTCTTTTTTTCTTTCTTTTTTCTTTCCAATTCTCTTGACGTGCTTGCTATGTGAATCCCGCCTGAAGCCATGTAAGGTGTGCAGCCATGATGAAACAGCTTTTGACGTTGGGGAGTGGGGGGCCGAAGCAAGCTAAATAGGTGCCCGGGATAAGATGCCTATTCGCACTACGTAACGAATTGTGTTGGAGCCAACAAGCAAAGGAGGGGAGAGAGAAGAGAACAGAGCGCAAGGGCATGCGTGAATAACGACATTGTTTCTTTCCCCGATGCCAAGGCGTGAGGCGATGGGGAATGGAGATGGAGGCTGAGAGGCGCACCTGTAAGCTGTACGACCCTGTACAGCACCCGACTGTCAAGTTAGCCATCCGCCGCAAGATTTCCTTTTTTGGGGGCGAGGGCAAGAGGAGAAGAGAGGGGGGGGGGGGGGGGGGCGGACCGCATGATTGACGATGAGGAGGCTTGTTGCTTTTTCTTCTTCTCTTTTTTGCCTTGGTTGCTTCGGCCGGGTGGGCATCAGGACTCGGGGGATCGCAGACAGCGGATTGGAAGGGCAAACAGAGCAAACTGACAAGGGCCCCTGGATGAATGGATGGATGGGAAACCAACTGGCAGACAGGCAGGACGGACAGTCTTGGGGATAATTAGGATAAACTGAGAGAGATTCCAAGCTGGGGGAAATTCCTATCTGGGTCTAACTTACTATGTCAATTCATTTAATGCCTTCCTGGTTTGGGCAAGCACAGCATCAAAAAAGGGAAGCCGGCGGACTGGTTCTTGGTCATATCATAGATAGCCGCCTGAGGTGGGTGCGTGTACTTGTAGCTATCGTGGGACTGGATGCGCCGGCGGGCTGGGTTCGCTGCTTATCAATTCTCACCCTCA
Source organism: Neonectria magnoliae (assembly GCA_037954305.1). Classification (NCBI taxonomy): domain Eukaryota; kingdom Fungi; phylum Ascomycota; class Sordariomycetes; order Hypocreales; family Nectriaceae; genus Neonectria; species Neonectria magnoliae. The sequence goes on along the minus strand of JAZAVK010000011.1, from coordinate 176,695 downwards.
TTACTCTCGAATCAAATACCGGCCATCATCAGCTCTTCCCTGTCGCGGATGGCTCTTATCCACCCACACCAGACCGCCAGCCTCCCTCGTCGTCGTCTTCGTCCTCCTTTTCTGTCCCCCCAACTCCAACGAATTCCCTCTCGGATCTGGCTGGATCTGGGCATCAAAGCGCACGTTCTTTTTCTCGACTACCGTGCTCCTTATTAGTGCTGGGACTGACTGATCAAATCCGTCCCCTGCTGTTCTCGTCTCGTCTAGTTACATCCCCCCGTCTTTTTTCCTCCCTCCCCCCTCTCCCCCCCAGTCCCCCGGGATCCCATCACTTTTTTTCCTTCCTCTTTCTCCTGTTACAGTGATACTCTAGTTCCTACGAGTGCGAACTGCCGGTTGTCAGCGTGCCCGATTTTCCGGGTCGTGAGAAGAAACGTGACTGGGACCGCCCCGTTCTCCGTTGCCCCCGCTCGTTCCCCCGTTTCATTCCCAAGTCTTCACCTCCGTGATTCCCAATTTTTGCCCGCTATTCCCCGTATCTCGACTCATCAATTGACTTCGGCCGCCCACCGTCGTCGTCGTCGTCCGTCGCTTGCCCGCCGCAAGCTAGCCCCGGCCATTGATCCATCGCTCTCCGGCCTTGAGCCGGTTGCTGCCGCATCTTTGCTGCTGCTGCCGCTACCGCTTCTGCCGCTCGTTGTCTAGTATCACGTATCACGTATCACACTGGTCATGGGGGCGCGTCAACCAAGATCCACGGACCACGATAGGATTCCCCCCGCATAGAGCCAACCGACACCGAGCCATTGAGCAACTCCCGTGAGTGTGAAATTCGCCGATTGCCTGTTCCCTGCCTGTTTGCCTGGTTCCCCAATTGCGTCTCGTCTCTATCCACCCACTTCCCTCCTCTCGCCGCCGCATTCTCCTCTCTCACTCCTCCTCCTCGTCCGCCCAATCCCGCGCCCAATCCAATTCGAAACCGCTCCGCCCGCCGTCGCTGCCTCGCCTCGGCCGTCCGACCGCCCCGATTCCCTGCTCTTTCTACCTTCTCCCAACTCGGCGCTCACCTCTTCCGCTTCGCAACAGCCTCCCGTTAAGCCCGCCCCGACTCACCGACCTGTATCCGACACCCGTCCGTCCATCTGCTCTTCCCAATTCCACCTCGGCCATCCCTCAATCCAACTCCTCCGCGTCGCCCAGCCCGTCCGCCAGCCCGCCCTTGTGTCACTCGCGTCGCCGTAGTCAGCGCCGCCCGTCGCCGGTCCGTCCTCCGTCGCCCGGCGGGCCGTCACCATGCCTGCGCGTGGCCCTCAGTCCCCGAGCACGCAACCCGCCAAGCGACAGAGACAGTCCTCCTTCGACGATGGCTCACCGCGCAACGGCCAGCCCAGTCCTCACGACCAACAGCCCGACCGCGCCTCCTCCACCTCCGTCTCCATCACCGCGTCCAAGGCGGGGCAGAGCAGTAATTTTCGCAACGTCAGCGCCTGTAATCGCTGCCGCCTCCGTAAGAACCGATGCGACCAGAAGCTCCCCAGCTGCGCCAGTTGCGCCAAGGCCGGTGTCGCCTGTGTCGGCTACGACCCCATCACTAAGAAGGAGATCCCACGCAGGTACGGCCGCTTGAGACGCGCGCGGGAAGCTCGCGAGCGCTGCGCCAGATGCACGCGCGGTGCCTCGGGAGCGATCCGTGGTAGGCTGTCTTGCCGTAGCTTATTGCTGACCCGGTGCGCAGTTATGTCTTCTATCTCGAGACTCGAATCGAGCAGCTCGAGAACCTGCTGACCTCCAACAACATCCCATACCCCCCAGCCGAGAACCTCGAAATATGCTCTCGCCCCAGTACCGACACCGCCAGCATAAACTCCGCCCCCGATACGGGCTATTCGGGCCAGTCGGAGGCCGGCGATCGGGGCATGGTAAGACCCCAGAGCCAAGCAGTTGAGTCGCTCAAACCGAAAAAGGCCGGCCAGGGCCCTGGGTTCCTCAGCATCGTTAGCCCTTCAAAGCCTAGATCTCTGGCATCGGCCTCTGGCGTCTCCTTTGCTCGGGTTGTCTTCGCTGCCGTCCAATACTCCGTCACGGGTCAGACAGGCGCGAGTGATCGTCCAGGCTCGCGCCAACCCACAGGGAATGGAACGTCCCTGCGCGATTCCTTCTTTGGCCTTCACACGCGCCCGACCATCCAACCCGCGACCTTCCCGGACAAGGAGGTTGGAATGAGGTTGGCAAAGCTCTATTTCGAGCATGCTAACCCCCAGATTCCGATCCTGCACCGAGGCGAGTTCATGCAGACGTTTGAGAAGGTGTATGCGACTCAGGATCCGGCGGCCCGTCGCTCCCGGGAGCTGTATTTGCTCAACATGGTGTTCGCTATCGGTTGCGGCGTCATCGTCGGCGAGCCGGTCAAGACAGAATCGTCGGGTGATTCGCACATCAGTATCGATCAAGCGCGAAATCACAGTGCGCCGGAGGAGTATCACGCAAGCGCCATTGTTCACCTGGAATCGTGTCTTAGCAACAGTGGAGGGGGACTGGAGGTGTTGCAGGCGGTTCTCCTGCTTGCCAACTTTGCTCTGCTTCGTCCTGTTCCTCCCGGTCTCTGGTAAGTCTGAGCGGACCGCGTCTCGAGGTGAGCTTACTGACCCGAACCAGGTACATCATCGGGGTTGCGGTACGTTTGGCAGTCGACTTGGGGTTGCATTATGAGGACGACAGAGATATGGACGCTTCAATGTCTGATTCTGCCGAAGTCGATGGGCCCGAAGCTGCAGGATTACGGGAGAATGGCGTTCAGAGTCGTGGACGGCGGCTGTGGATTCGAGACATGAGACGTCGGCTCTGGTGGTGCACGTACTCGTTAGATCGTCTGGTGAGCACATGCGTTGGCCGTCCGTTCGGCATCAGCGATCAGGTCATCACAACCGAGTTTCCCTCGTTGTTGGACGACGACTACATCACGCCGACGGGGCTGCTGGATCCACCCACGGACCGGGTTCAGTCTACCTACAAGCATGTTGCGCACCATTACTTCCGCCTGCGGCTGCTGCAGTCGGAAATCCTCCAGGTGTTGCAGTACAACCAGACGCAGATTGCCAAGGCCGGAGCCCAGGGCAGCAACCCGGGCATGCACATCCACCTTCCGTCGCCCTTCCTCGTGCAGTTCGACTCGTTCCGGTCGTGGCGGATCGATATCGACAGGCGGCTGTACCAATGGAAGACGTCGGCGCCGACAAGGCAGGAGACGGGCGTCATGTTCTCGACCGAGTTTCTCGAGCTCAACTACTGGCAGGCCATCATCATGCTGTACCGCCAGGCTCTCAGCGTCCCCGCCATGTTCGAGGGAGAGTACAACACGTCCACCGAGGTCAACAGCCCGACGGCCTTCCAGGCTGAGCTGCGAGAGGACGAGGACCGCATCTACCTCAAGGTCGCCGAAGCCGGCCAGAAGATTCTTCGACTGTACCGACAGCTTCACCTCAGTGGCCTCGTCAGCTACACCTACCTTTCCACGCACCACCTCTTCATGGCAGGGATCTCGTATCTGTATGCCATCTGGCACTCGCCCATTGTGCGAAGTCGCCTGGTAAGCACCACTCTACGCAGCGCAGCGTCTTATCCGTCTTGAGAGGAAGCTAACAAGGATTGCAGACCATGGATGAAGTAGATTTTACCATTCTGGCAGCAAAGTCGGTGCTGAGCGATATGATGGACAAGTGCCCGCCCGCGGAAACGTGCCGCGATGCCTTCGATCGGACCGCAAAGGCCACGGTCAAGATGGCCAGCTCCACAGGTGGATTCGGCGTGTCCACGAATCACTCGCGACGACCGCGCCGGGAGCCCTCGGCCTGGAACTCGACGCCGGACTCGTCCAAGGGTTCGACGCAAACGCACCACCGGCACCAGAACTCTGACCATGCATCGTACCAGTTCGATCTGTCGCTCTCAGACTCGCTCTCGTCGCCTACCCTGTCTGTTGCGGGCGACCCAAGCGCCCAGCCGTCACCTCCTGTTCCAAGGACCGGTGACGGATACATCATGAAGGCGCGCAGCCACGGGGGGCCGAGCCCATCTGACAGGGGCATCAAGCAAGATCCGTCCCCTATCCCATCGCCACCTATCCCACGCAGGATGCCGTCGCAGCACTCGGTGGGAGGCAGTTCGTATTCTGGCCAACAACAGCAGCAGCAACCGCAGCAGTACCCAGACGCGCAGACCATGGAGTTCCTGCAAAGCCTAGGCGCTACGTCCAATGGCGAGTTTGGGAATCTCGACCAACCCCAGGTGGATCTCGGGTTTGGCATGAACTGGGAGGGGCTTCATCACGACTTAAGCGATGGACAGCAGATGAACCCCTTCGACACGTTCTTTTTTGGCGGCCAACAGGGCAACGGAGGTGCGCCCAACAACGACGGCAGCATGGGCTTGTAAGCGATTCGTGGCGTTCTTTTATGTTTTCTGCTGGTGCTGGCGCGAGATGTGCTTGATTGCTGGCTTGGTGGTACACGACTATCAAGCCCAAGCGGACAGGTGGTTACCTCAAAATCTTTTTTCCCCCGGATCTATCTTCTGTTTAGGATGGATGACTGTGTTGAGGACAGAGGACGATCAATGTCTTCCCTCAAAAACCAAAAAGAAAACTGGGGTTAGAGAGACATTGGAGGCTATTGTCGAATTTTCTCGGGTGTTGGATGCATTGTCGGTCATGGTTGACGGTATCACGGGAGGGTCCGCAGCCATAAAAAGAACATGAAAACAGGCATGTTGAGTGTAGAAAGCTGGTGTGGGAGGCGTGGACCTTCCTTTTCTTCATATATAGGTTGATGATGATGACGAGGCCCTGTCTACTGGCACTGGTGCTTCTGAAGGGATTTCAAAGGCCATCGTGGTCTATGTTGTTCGTTGTTGTGCCTCCCGTCGTCCGAATACACATTCCTGTTCGTCAACCATGAACCTAATGTCAACATGCGAAGTTCCTTTCTTTCGTTGCATCAAGCTTTGATTCGATTCATATTACTCGCACTCTTCCAGTGCAGATTGCTAATATCGTATCATAATTCGTATCCCATTTACCATGCCATGCCATGCAATGCTATACCATGCTGAACCAGACCCAAAAATAGAAAGAAAAAAACTGCGTGTCATTCTTGCCCTGTCCCCATGACAGGCCCTCAATACCGCCGACTGCCCCTCCGAGGAGGCGAGTCCCTCCGAGAATGGTACCGCTCCGCGTCCACGCCATCGCGATACGAGCTGCCGCGGCGATACCCGCGCTCCGAGCTGCCGTGCCGCCGGCTGCTCTGGCGCCGCGGCGGGCTGTGCTCCTCCTCGACGACGATCTCGTCCAGCGACGACAGCGCCGACACCTCCGAGGCCGGCACGACGCGGGGCGGCGCCGTGGACACGGGCGATGGGCTGCGCGGCGGCGAGACGACGGGCGGCTCCCCGGGGCGTCGGCGCGACCGCTTGTGCACCTCGACGGTCTCGCGGGCGCTGCGGGGGCGACGGCGGCGGTCGCGGCGGGACCGGAAGCTCAGCACGCTGCGGGAGGCGTAGGACGGCTCGGTTCCGAGCGTGGACGTGCCGAGCGTCGAGGCGCCGAGTGTGGTGGACGCGGTGTTGGTGGAGCGGCCGCGGACGGGGATCAGCACCGGCCCGCCGTGCAGGATGGCGTAGATTATGTACAGCAGCAGCAGGAAGCCGGCGACGGACCCGAGGACGATGCCGGCGACGACGGCCGGGTGCGGCGAGCTGTTGGTGGAGCCGTAGGCCGACGGGATGGCGACGAAGGTCGCCGTGGCCGAGGAGGAGTCGTCCTGCCGCGCTGCGAGGGAGGCGGTCGAGAGGATCGTCGCCGTGGGCGGGAGGGGGAAGCGGATGGCCGGCATGATTTGGCGTTGCGTTGGTGTTTTATGCCAATCGAGGTATTCGTGAGAAGGGGGGGGGATGAAACCGTTGGTTCTGGGTGGTTGTGACGCCGGATGGGCCTGGGATTTCGCTGTGCTACTACCGTCTTCGCATCGCCGTGTCTCTCTCGCCGCAAAGCACGCCCAGACGAGGGGAGGGGAAGGCCAGTCCGGGAAAGGGATGCAGCTCGTAGATTTGCCGCGACGTAAACGTTGACGAGAGATAAAGCAAGGCCGGGACAGAAAATCAAGAAGGAAAGAAAGCGATTGATGAGCTGGCGCGGGAGTTCCCGCGTCGAAGCGTTGGGTAGGGACACGAGAGAAAGCGAGCCTCTCCCAGCCACTCGATTTCGCGCGCGGCAGCCAATGAATGGGGATCCCGACCAGGTTTTCAGCCATGCTTCAGGTCCCATCGCCCTATGACCAGTGCACCACGGGCCTCAGATGCGTTGGAAACTGATTCACGCGTTTATTCGTGTCTTGCTGGCCCCCCCAGTGCGACGTACGAATTGATTCCTAGTCGGCGGTTCCCCCCCTCGTAACCGTCCCGGTCTCCCTCCGTCAGATGTTCTCATCCCGTGGCCCGACGCCGATGCCCGATTCCCCCCGCCGCGCCAAGCTCGGTCCGGTCCGGGTGGGGAAACCTCCGTCAGTCAACCCGACCGCAACTCCGACTTTCACTTCTTGCACTCACCGCCAACTCAAGAACAGGGCACTTGGCAATGCAATTATTCATGAACGGTAAATATCTTGTAGTTGGTTCAACAGAGCATTCGTCTCGGCTCACTCGCCTGAAGCAGGTCTTCTACCCATCAACACCAGCCACGTCTGTGACTCGATCCATCCTTGGTCTACTCCGCCGGCAAACCGTTCCATACTAAATACAGGTACATAAAGTCGTCCAGAGGTTCGCCATGGCCAAATGCCCACCAAAGCGCCCTCATCCAGTCCAATGGTATAAATAATACAAGAATCTTTCAAAGCCAAATCGTAAAGCCCGCAAATTCACTTTTCTGACCTTCATCCCAATGCCATCCTGCTCGACAAAGAAAATTGCATCACATGTTCGATGACCATCATTATATGTACAAAGAAAGTTTCGCAAAATAGGAAAAAGGTAGACCAGGCACGAGTCTAGAACATGCCTGGTGGTTGCTGTGGGATCGGCGGTAGTGCACAAGTAGGTGGTGGTGCTGGTGGAGGGCCCTCATTCAGCTGAGGCATGCTCCGGCGACCCGCAAGCAAGGCTTTCTCGATGGAGTCAGCCCGGAGGTGCGGGTTGCTAGTGGATGTAGGAATTGGGGGAAGAGGCGCCGTTGGCGGAGGTGGCGGCTCAGGTAGGGATTCTGGTGCGAAGGGAATGGGCAAGTCCGTCGACATGGAATATCGGGATGACTGCTCCGAGTGCATAGAATGCATGCTCGCTCGCTTCCTCGATCGAGTCCTGACCGAGGAGGTCTCGCCGCGAGTATTGCTATGCAGGTCCAAGGAAGAGCGGCATCGAGGCTGCTCCTCGACTCCAGGTAAAGACGGTCGGGAACGGGCTCTCTGCATTGGCGCCGGTCCCATCGGCGCTGTGAAGTTGCGTCCCGTCAAAGGTTGGTGATCGGGTTTTCGCCAGGGTCGCATATTCGAGAGCCTGCGAGAGCTGATGGGGCGGTTGACTTCCACATGAGGCTCGTCGGGGGCTATTTGGCTTGATCGCCGTGAAGGAAGATCATACGGGTTGGGAATATGGAATAGGGGTCCGGTGTGGTCCTCACTGGTTCGTTGGGGATAAGTCTCTTCCCCATGACGGGTCGCAGGTCGTGCGTCAACCGTGTCCATCGGGGAGGGCTGATCTGCTACCATGGACAACGGCCGCGCCACAGCCAGTGTTGTTGGCGGCGCTTTCCGACCTGTCAAGCGTGGGAGGCTTTCGCACTCGCGGATCATGGGCTGAGTGGACATGCCCGGCTCCTGGCTTCTCATGTAGGAGAAGCGCCGGCTCGATGATTTAGGCACGCTAAAGTTGGGCGTGACTGGCACTCTCGGAGGGGGGGTCAGGATCGGTTCGGGTGCAGGTCCGGGCCTGTATGTGGACTGCGGTCGAAGGTTCACCGGTCCCCCTCGGAGGTCAACAAATGGGGCCATGACCTGCATCGATTGTCGTCGGTCCAAGATAGCAGCAGCATTCGGCCTTGGCCTTGCTTCGAGTTGGGATAATGCCTCTTGATGGGGCTTCTCGTCAAAGTGTGTGGGAAACGTGTCAACGGTCGGTGAGGTCTCGGGAGATGATGATCCTGCTGACGTTACGATGGTTCGCTGGCCCGAAGAGATGAAGGAGAGGCGGTTTGCGCTATCTCGTAGGTTGTCCAGTTGTCTGCCGTCATGAGACACAAAGCTGTTGGTAGTAGAGATATCGTCCAGGGATTGGTCGACGACTGTATCGGGGTCCGTTATGGTGGCCACAGAGCCTTCGTTATCTGTGGCATCGTGCCACCCGAAGTTCTGAGGAAGAATCCTTGAGAAGCGTTCTGGGTCCCTCACAACCAACGTCCGTTGGCTAGGTTGCTCTCTTAGTTGCGAGACTTCGTCTTCGGCCTTGGGCGAGCCCGTCTCATTGAGTGTCTTCTTGCCCCCTAGAATCTCTATCTCGCGGCGCAAGGCAGCGATCCAGCCCTCCATGTCTTCGGCGGTCTCGAAAACCATAAGAAAGTTGGATGCTTGGCGTCGCTCGGCGACTCGGAAGGTCATGCGGGAAAAGAGGGATCGAGAATCCGGTGTTGCTGTGCCATCAGACTCCATGACGGAGGAGACCTGGACCACCCAGTGGCGGCCGGGGATGACGTCGCTGGCAAAGGCCGCCGAGTTCTTGCCGAGGTGAAGTACCTTCTCGGGAAGTCGGTCAAAAGGTCCATCTGCCGCGTACTGGAGTAAATATCCCGAAGTGGCCAGAACATAGATCTTGTTGGTCCATTCGAACTTTGGCATTGAGCTAGATGACATGTTTTGCCGATGCTTCTTCTTCGACTTGAGCTTCTCGCCCTGTGGTTGTTGTTCGGGTTGCTCAATTGGAGTCTCACCCGTCGCATTGGCTCTCCGCTCGTGCATACGTAAAATGACCTCGGTTGGAAGGGATGCCGCAGGCAAAGTCATATGCTTGATAGCTTGAGGGAACGCCTTGAACAGCGGTGGAGGGTGCCAGGTTGCTAGAGGTCCTCGGGCTGGCTTCGCGGGTCCCATAACCCTGATCGGAGGTGGGCCTGAGGGGGCATTTTCGAACATGGTGGACAAGATCCTCGGGCTACGGGGCGTGGTTGGGGTGTGATCGGATGCTCCCGCTGATTGGCTATAGGGCCAGTTGTTCATGTCCGTGACGGATGTGCGACTTGACATGGACTTGGGAATATCGATAGGTGAAATGGGCGGCAGCATATCCCTAGATGTCTTGGACCGGCTAAAAATGTTTCTCAGTCCCAGTCTCGATTCCCGCCTGCTCGCCTTCTCAGGGCGCAAAGGCACGCGGTTCTCTTCGGCTGCGATGAGGTCGAGATCCGGGGGGCGGGTTCTTCGCGAGGGGCCATGATTGCTCTGGAGAGTCTCGAAGGTGCTGCTGTGCGACATGACCGAGTCTCGGTTCAACATGATGGCGAATTAGATCCGAGATGGGCGTACTCAAGGACGGCGGCGGAGAGTGGCCCCGAGGGGAGGAGCAAGTGATTATCGTCGTCGAGACAGGTGTTGGACTTGTAAGAACGGCATGGATCGGTGATGGCGATACTTGCTAACAAGGCAGATGATGTTCAATGGAATCAGATGGCAACGATCCAAGTCGTCGGGTCGGTCGTTGGGTGTTTCCCAATGTGGGTGCGCGTGTGCGCGAGAACCGGTGGGTTTCGTTCGCGTGAGGCCGACCGGATCGGGAGTGAAGGCGGGGGATATGGAGAACAGCGAGAAAATGATGTAGGTGGGAATGGATGGAATGCGGGATCGCAACGTTGAGCCTGGTGGAGAGTCTTATGTTTTAAAGACGAAACAAAAATAACGGTTTGGCCACGAGGGAGTTGTTCGACGGCCCGGTAGGTTTTAGACTTGTTGCCAAGAAGGGAAAGCGGTTCGTTCAAAAGACTCGGGATCGGGGGGGGAGGAGCGACGAAGGGACACAGGACAACACACAAGGCAGGCGGTTGCAACAAGCGAATGAGAAGCCGACCTACGCGAGGGGGAAGGAAGGAGGAAAGAGAAAGAGCGAGGCAGGCGCGCGCGATGAGATGGGCTGGTGTACGAATACTTCGTACGTACGCAGTGGTGTAGTAACGAGACGTCAGGAATCAAAAAGAGGACGGAGGACTGGTCGGCAGCGATCCAAGTCCTATGTAAGGGACGGACGACAAGCACCATTATCTCCCTCCAGTGCTTAATAACAAGCAACTCCCGACTACAGACGCAGGTACGAAGCCCTCGGAGCACCCACTCAACCACCACTCCAGCCCACTTCGTCGCCGCCCACTCGAGGCGCCACTGGCACCGCGAGAACAGGGGTCAGAAGGCCCAACACAAGCCCTGCAAGGCCCTGCAAGGCCCTGCAAGCCCTGTCCTTGGGAGGAACATGGAAGCCGAGCGCGCCAGGGCCCAGCCATGGCGCGCCATGACTCCATCAAAAAGCCCCGTCTCCCAACAGGGATGACCCCCCCCCCCGGTCAACGACAAAACGGCTTCTAACCAGGGCGGACTGGCGGGCAAGCCGCAAACCAGCCCGGTCGGTCGACGTCTGGCTGTGGCACCTCCTTGTTCTTTCTTGTGTGTTGTGTGTGTGTGTGAGTGTGATGTGAGTGTGATGTGAGTGTGAGTGCGAGTGTGAGTGTAAGTGCGAGTGTGAGTGTGAGCGTAACCACCTCACCAGCGGCTAGACTCAAGAGGCAAAAAGACTACCATTTACTTGGCGCCGCTGAGTCGGATCCTGCTCATGGACCATACGTCGACTCATGCGGGGTTTGCCCTCCCTTTCGTATCGTATCACATCCTATCCTACCTTTTGTCTTTCCTTTTCAAGTCCGTCAGTTCCAGACCACTTCCGTCTGGACTTACGTTAGACTCTGACTTCCGACTCTCTCGACTCAGTACCGACGACTAGTCTCGATGGTGGTCAAGGAGCTGTGGTGGCCGCAGCGGGGTCCAGATGCCTGGGACAGACGGGGCGGTGCTACCCAAGGTCCCTGTCGACTCATGGACCGACCTGGACGTCGTTCAAAAGTGTCCTTCTGTTTTTTTTTTTTTATGAGAGACCCGGTACGGATACTGGATGCGACTTTATGCATAATACCGACGAGAAGTTTATTTATTTATTCGTATAAGCCCAGGACGCGCAACGGAAAGGGGGGGCAGCAGGTCGTGGTGGGATAGGGGGATAGCTGTCCATCATTGGCCGGTATGGCGACTCACTCACTGATGAGCTTCGCTCAACCACAGAGAGAAAACGTCGTGACAGCCAGTGAGCGAGCGAGCGCGTCGCGGAACTGGCCTCACGAAGCCGGGCAAAACAAACAAGGGAAACGGACAAGGGCCGAGCGGGTGTTGAGGCTGCAGCCTGAGAAGGAAAGTGTGTGAGTGTCTGTCTGTGAGTTCTTGCTTTCAGATGCCTCCGGCCATCAGGCCCAGAAAGGGATAGAACGGCCATTCCCCCCTTGCAGCGAGACCATGTTTCCATCCCGATCCCTGACAAGCGGCAGGATTTCTACGGACAGTACCTTGCAGCGTCGCACTGGCAGCCGTGTTCTCATGGCAGGTAGTGATGGCTCGTCCTTTGGGTTTTTGGTTATCGTGACCTGTTCTCTCGGTCCATTTCCTTCGCCGTCCGTCACCTCTTGCTACGTATCACATGAGCGCGCCCCAAACTTCCAATTGCGCCTGTGGCTCGGTCCGCTCCCTTCCAGCACCAACTTCGCGACCCTCCCCCATATCAGGAACAACTTAAGGTGCAGTCCGGCGCGAAAGCGAGTTCTTCTGACTTCATCGGTCCGTCACCATCAGCGACTCGATCGGTGCCAGGCCAGCGTCTCGCGACGGCAACCAAGGGGGCGCGGCGGCCCACCCGTCTAGTTTCTTCCACCTACGTCAAACTGGCTTCAAGCCTTCAACCAACAAACGAACGCCCAAAATCCTTACCCTCGTTTCCTCTCCTTTCCTCTCCTCTCCTCCCTCCTCCGTCTTGTCATGTTATCACCAACACGGTGGAGAGCGCCCCAGCTAGTGCCCCGGTGATGGAAGGCTGCTACTGTTTGGGGAGTCCTCGGGATCGGCGCGCAATCAACCACAACGTGACGGGCGCGCCCCCTAAGTTAACAGCCAGCCAACCAGTCTAGCCGGAGACATTATCTCCGATCCTCCTGACTATTCTGCGTAAGGTGGACTGGACTACCCGCCACTATAAGGCCGACCACGATATTCCTTCACCAAGGCCTGAATGGACGAACGAGGCGCCAATGTCAGCGGCATTGGATTGGATCCCCCCTCTGTGACGGAAACCAGCAGAAAACTTACTGCACGGTGGTATTCGTACATATCCCCCTGCACGCGAAGGAGCCTCGAGATTAAGCCCCAGAGGCCACGGCACGACCCACGTCCCCCAGCTTCCCCGATTCGATTGTCGGCTCACCGGGGCGTTCACAGCTCCACAGCGGACATCCACGCATGTGCATGCACTCGCACAGCAGAATCAGTCCCTCAGTTGCTGGGATGATTCCTGTCTTACATCACAACAAACGCCGTCAAGCACTGTCCGCAATATCTGCACGCGCCGCTGGGTGGAGGACTCTTAAGAGGTCACATATACCCCAAGTACAAACCTCCCACGGCGCCGGAAGATGTGGTTTTCATCATCCATCCTGCATGCAGACAGACAGAGAGAGGCAAACCAGTGATTTCATCAACCCAAGCTCGCTGTTCCGTTGCACAACGGTTGACCATACCTCCTAATTAATGCAGACCATGCCATATGCGATTCCGCTCCCCAAGCTCCAAGTCCCAACCACCCAAACCTCAGCAGCCATCAAGACATCCAGCCATTATCGTTGCTTTTCGCAAAGTGTCATCACCCATCATCGCCAAGTCCAGTTAGCATTTGGGCTGTCAGTTCCTCCCTAGCTGAAGGAGTGACAGGATGGCTGGTGCCGCGACTGTGCCCCATCCCCCATTCCGACCTGGGTCCGGAGCACGTCTTGCAGGGTTTAGTTATCTTGGCCGTCATCAGGACGACACCGGGCACTAGCCACTTGTAACTACCGTAACAATTTCAGTTGGCTGGGCTCGGAGGCTTGCGGGCACTTGCGTCGTCGGGCCTCAAATTGGTCCTGGGCGAGATGCAGATCGTTTTACAATGTTCCTGCAGTAGCAGGCCTCGGCTAGACTCAGATTTGTCTGGCTCGTCAATGGGTCGCATCCTGTGCGTCCGTTCATACCTTACTACACAATACGTGCTTCTGCATATGTATGCTCGGTCTGCCAGTATTCGTATTGGACTACTGTATTGATGCTGCACTCAACGCCGGCTCTTCGCAAACGACTCCCCAAAGGAGACTGGCCAAGAAGCTTAATAAGGTCCTACTTACGTACCACATGCGCCGGCCGTAAGGTCACGAAAAATTCATGTTCGCTGCAGTCACCCTGGTCCTAACCGGGACAAAAACAACAGGAAGCGCGGGCGTCAGCTACGAAGCATAGCATTGGCCTCGACCGTCGCGCATTTCATTGAGAGAGGCTGATCGGTGCACTAAGTTGGTCGAGAACTAGTCCGGACGATATTTTGAAACCTACGGCTTGCGAGCGCGGTTCACTTCGTAGATTGTGCGTCAGTGTTGGTAGGCATGTCCAAAATGAGCGGAATAGTTCCAGTCTTGTACTACATAGCAAGTTCGCCCTACGGTTAGCGATCACGACGGGGCGCTCTAGACGATGGATAGATGCCCTGCTTGAGCGTCAAAAGCCGTCAAGATGTCCATGAGGGTAATAATAAACCCAAGTTTAGTGTGTTGAGAGGGGCGTCTCGGCTGCATCCAGACTCGTATACGGACAAGGACCCAGGCCATTTTTTGCTCTCCTCGTCTAACCTCCCTAGAGGCTTACGAAACTACCTGCCAAGCCCCGGTTTTCATCAATATAGAATCCGTCGTACAGCACCCGGCCGGCCCTAGGAAGTGCCGGGCGCAGCGGGAGGAGGTTGAACGCTCCCCCGGTACTTGGGTTTCAACGCGACGGGCGGGCAATTCTGATCGGACGGCAATACTACCTCAGTCGTGAGATCGCGGCACGTTTTCCTGGGGTTGTTGTTTGATCGGCTCTCGCTAGTGTGCGCGCCTCACTACTCAACACCAGAATTGTTGAAGAGAATAGGTTCGCACGTCGTTCGTTGCTTTTGCGACCTGCTAATTACTGTAGTTCTCCTAACCCCCACGGAGTTCATTCAGAGCTGTCGTTTCCGGCGACTTGCAGTGAGCACTGAGCACCGGCGAGGACGACGACGAACCCGACTCGCTTTGGCCAGCCGTTCCCCCCCGCTGGAAGCAGATGGAACTTGGAAGGCTGGGTTGAGTTTTTTTAGTTGTTTTTTTTTCGCCCTCGGGACCCAGATGAGATGAAACCGCCAAAAAGGAACGAAGATGCGCCTCCGAGACCCTCTCTCCTGTTCGCTCATCTCCACCACCGCCGCCGACCCAGACCCAGGCGTCGTGGATTTATCCTCGCTGCCCCAGGACATGGGCCACCCTCGGCCACCACCACAGAGCTTGTCTGCCCACAGCCCACAGCGCGCGCCGAGGATTCCTTCTTTGGCGAATCAGAGCCTCCTCAAAATGGCCTGGCTGGGGTGTTTCAGGCTTTTCACCACTGTTCCCCGGACCCCGGAAGTTCGAGAAGTCCCTCCGTCGGGCCAGAATCGGATATCATGGGCCATCGCCCGGGGACACATGGCGAGCACGCTGTGGCGCGGGCGACAATGGCGCTGGGAGCACAGAGGCGTCCATTCTGTGTCCGTGATGGCGCCGGGGGTGTTTCGCAAAGTGACTCGGATTAACGTTGTACAATCATTCTGACACATGCAGGCACGGGCGCAAGTTCGTCTCAAGTCTAACTTGCAGCCGCCCGCCCTACACAGCGTAGCCATCGGAGCGGCTCCTTTGATGTATGTTGGTCATGATTATCCATCAGCCAACATGTCCGTCATCTTCCGAGGGCGGTAAAAAAAAAAAAAAAAAAAAAGTCCACGAGTCCGGTGTTGGGAGAAGGACGGTGGTCCCTGACTCTGTGTGTTAGTTGGTTTCAACTCCGTCATCCTGTTCGGACTTGATTCTCTGTCATCCTCGATGGCCAATAGCAATGATACTGGAACAGTGGGTGTCGTTGAAAATATATTCTCTCTACGCAAAACGCCAGTTCCTTTTTTTTTTCTTCCTCTACTCCGAACGTTGGTTAACAGTTGGTAATTAATTAACCCAGGAAAGTGAGTAGTGGGATATTTTTACGCAATAACCTGCCGATGATCCCGAGATGGATGGATGGATGGATGAATGGATGTTGCTTTGCGTCAGAGGGCCCGCAGCATTTGGGACAACCCAGATCCTGGAATGCAAGACATTGGATCTGCGTTGCACCGAGTTTGCAAGTCTACATCGGCCGCAATACGGCAATGGTAGACTACGGCATTGTTCTCTTGAGAGGTACCTATTATACGGATATTCGCACAACAAAGCGTATACAGTACGCCACCGTGTTTGGAGGGGCCACTGAGTCTTGGCGAGTGCTACCAGTTGTCGTCAGTCACCGACGTCACGGGTCTCGTTCAACGCCACAGCAAGTCCGCAATCGCCAGATGTTCCCTTGTGATCACCAAAAGCACTCCATTCCAAGGCGCCGGTGACCAGCACCTTCGGCATCACAATGCGAGCCCGAGCCCGTTGTACTTCCCGCTTCATCTAGAACCCCGAAATCCCTAGCGCTTGCCCTTGAAGCTTCTGCACTCTTTTACCTACTAATTACAGCACCTTTTTATTGTTTGTCAAGTACGAATAGCCCCGCGCTGCGCTGAACTCCAGTACCTTACGTAGTGGTTCCTGTCGCCCAGACCGCACGCGTACCTACCTACAACCGCTGCACGATCCCCCCATCCATCCAACCTCCAACGACACAAACACCTACCTACCTACCGGCTCTTCCAACTACAGTACCATCGCGCATCCTTCTGTAACACACTCTACCAACTCGACAACTCGACAACTCTCCTCCAACACGCCGCAGAGTGTCTCGGCCGCAACCCCCGTCGCCAAAGCACGATGGCTTCCAACCGCGATGCAATCGCGGACCGCAGCGAGTCCCCCGCAACGTCCCCTCGCTCGGCTTCAATATCCCTACAGGCCGCCGCGACCATGAACGCAGGGCTCCAGCATGAGCCCACGCCCAGTACAAGCCCCGAGTTCACGTGCTCACCTCGCTCTCATCCTGACTGTGGATAGGATCCTCCAGCAGCTCCCTCTCCCGACAGCGTTCCTCCCCGCAAACCGGCCGCCGACGATCCGTTGTCCTCATGAACCTACAGCTCAACGACCCTTCGGTACCAGCTCCGGGTGAGATGGTCAACGAACAGCCCTCGCACCGGACTTCGAGTCCGCAGCCACTCTCTGGCTCGCCCTTACTAGCGGATCCCCATCATCACAGGGCTCCCAGTCTGGGCGAGCTTCACCAGGAGCTCGAGGCAGAACAGGAAGCGCATGTCGTATGTCCCCCAGCTTCCACGCGGAAAAAACAGCTGTATCTAACATTCCACAGAACCGACTCCTCCAGATGATCCGCCAGCAACAGCTCGAGCTTCAGCGGCTTCAGGCCGGCCAGCCGCAGAGCCAAAACTCGGCCGTCGACGACACCATCTCCGAGCGATCAGGGCACGGCACTCCCCAGGCATCTACCTCTCATGTCAACATCGCATCCGGGCCGTCCGGTGGCTCGTTTTCCCGCTCTATCAGCTCCCGCCACCCCCGAAGCTCTTTCGACATGGCTCGTGCCGACCTCCAACGCCGGTCTAGGACACCTAGCCGCGGGGCGTCCCCAAGAGTGCGCTCGACTTCCATAGGCGGTGACAGCGGCGAATGGGTTCTAGGAGGCCGCGATGAGAGCGCATTCTACCAAGCTGAGACACAGATGCTGGTTCGTGAGAACCAAATGCTCCGCATGCGTATCCGAGACCTCGGTAAGCAATCCCTGTGACCAATGTTTCATGCGTGCCACTAATACCACCTGCAGAGAAACAGTTGGTAACCGATGTGGCCACCGGTTCTCCGGCTACGCATGAACCGCCTCATCCCTCTCACCTGATGAGGTCATCGACCGCCGCCGCAGAAAAGGAAGAGGAGAAGCCCACTTCGGAGGCACCAAAAGATGCCTGAACATTCCCAATGGCGAGCTTGCTATGGAAGAACGATGTGTTATGAACAGTCCTAAATACGTTACGACTACGAAGTTCATCGTGGTCGAGTAGGAACTTGAAAGTCCCCGGTATCGACCTATGCTCGATATATCATGCTGGCGTTAGGAAGGGATTGAGGGTACAACGAGTATGAAGTGTGAGAGGCCTCACGGCTCTTTCATTCTGGCTGTATGTCTTGCCCACAGCGATCGTCTTGGAGTTTGGTTGTCCGAGTGCAATCTGTTTCACGCAACACACTCATGGACGTTTCCCGTGTGAAGCGGATTATCCTTAGTATCTGAGTAAACGTGCTAAGGCACTAATGATATCGAAAAATTACAGATAGCCACCGAATGGTTGTCTGTCAATTTGCTGTACTTGGGAAGCGGTTCGAAATGTCGCCTCCGAGCAGTTCCGACAGTGGAACCGGAGCGTTTACCCTATATGCTACTCTTAACTCCAACATCATTTGAGATCATGTTGTCGCGATTGTTGACAAGACCAATTCCAGCAGGCTACTGAGGCCTCTAAAGGCTCGGCTTCGGCTGAACAAGACTGCGAGGATGGAATTCACCCGCGTGGTAATTCAACTAGCATCTTGGTCCCGATCATGAGGTCAACTCCCAATCCTAGTCAACCATAAACGTATTTGCTACTTCAACATCAAATACAGCATCTTGCTGACTATTTTTAAATTACTCTAGCCACGAGTCTATCGCCTTATTTGCTCTGCCTTAGAACCCGGCGCGTTTGGTCTAGGCACTTACATGACGTTGGACATCGCCGGACGCCTGCGCTTTGGCCCGGGTCGACCGCCCACATGATTTTGTTGTCAATAGCTCTCGGCTGCCACAGGCTACCAGGGAGATCCAGAAATACTTACCCGTGTGGACGACACACTTCTGGTGCCCGAATACGCGGGCATCTAGCCCAAGCTGTCGTGCTGTGCTCAATGGTGAGAGCTTCAACGACTTTACCATGGGAGGAGGGATATGAAGACTGGGTGGATCTACTGGGTATCGAGAGCCCTGGATTGATGAGCTCGCTAGCGATGGCAGAAAAGGTCGAGGAGCTTCTGTACGATACTGCACGGGCATAGGCTCGACGACAAGTACAGTCACTTAACACATTCCAAATGGTATATGAATGCAGATAGACTACACTACAACGAATGGGCAGTCAGCCAGTGGGTGAATAAGAAAACGCCAGTCGAAAAATGCTCGGTGTGCTTGAGGTATCTCGTTTGTCCATGCAAAATCCCAATTGCCCTTCGTCTCTCATCAGTTTTTGAGTTGAAGCATATTAACGCCAACGCCTGCCTATGAATGAGAACATCAACGTTGACTTGATCTTCTCCTCATCTCATCGAAATACTCGGGCACAATTTCCTGCTCTGCACATTGAGGTGTAGTTCATATATGCCGTTCTGTGCACCAATGAAGCTACAACATGGGTTAGCGCTTGCGAGAGGGGCATCTTAGGTGAAAATGGGACTTACAGGACACGGCCATCTTCACTCCAGGCAAGGCCCGCAGTGTTGTCGGGCGAGGGTGGCACCTCGAAGACGCCATGATCGGGTGCCAGGGTGCCCCTCAGAGCACTCTCCTCCCAACGTGACACAACCTGGTTGACTAGCGGCCCTAAAACGGAGGATTCATCTGGGTTTTGTTCACTGGCCCTCTGTCTGGCCTGGAGTATCTCCAAAACTGTGAGATACGACGTATCCTGCCTCTGCCGCTGCTCCCGAAACATTGCAACCGTCTCGCCTAGACTTTCTATCCATCTGTCTGGTCGTCGACCAGCTTCCCCTGCTTCGGCTGCATCCCGTAGGAGCTGACGAGAAGTGCGAGCGCGATCCTGGCTGCGGTAAGTGCCGAGAAGGTCACCCATGGCGCGGCCGATGCTGCTACTTCTGCGCTCACTGAGTCTCTGAGAGTCATCGTTCGTAGTTGTGCGGCGAGTTGATCTATCAGCCCAGAATGAATTAGCGAGAGGCGTTGGTCTCTCCTCAGCAGACGTTCTAGGTGTTGCTCGCTCTCGTCGACGTCGATCGTTCTGGATGGCTTCAAGCACAAGTGTCTCGTCTGCGGTAAGGGGGGTGTTTAAGCCATCAATGCCGTCTGCCCCGCGCCTCCGGCCCTCCGTCGAGTTGGTGGTGGTGGTGTTGTTATTGGGTGTGGCCGATGTGGATGATGTGGAAGCGTTACCCCTTCTATCCCGGCGGCTTTCCAAAAGTCGTGGATCGATCGTGTTACGGTCAAGAACGTTGATATGCTCAAAATATGGGTCCTCGATGTTGATGATTTGGCGGACAATGAAGTTGCTCCTCATGTCGATGATGCCAACATTCCCGCGATCCTCCGTCCATGCAAGAATGTCGAAGGGACCTGGACAGAACGCCATGTCACGGACTGCACCAGGTCCGCTCTGCGGCCGCGTGGATTGGAATGTGGTAATGAGAGGGTCAGCATCCGGGTTATTAAGAAGAGTTGCATTGAAGATAGAAATGGTGCCGTGTTGAGTTCCTACAGCTAGGTAAGCACCCGATGTAGAAAAACAGGCGGCAAAGCTGCCTCGGCTATCCGATCTGTCATCTTTTTTCTGGCTCTTAAGCAGTATCCGTTGTGTCTGTTCCCATTGATACTCAGAAGCCTCCACGGATCGTGTCGATGGCGACTCTGAGATCGTCTTGACTCGCTGGTGGATGTACAGATAGGGATCGTCCAGGACTGAGATTAGGAACTGGCCGTTGGGGGAGATGATGGCACGGTTTACGAAGTCGGGATAGGTAATGACATCAAGTGGCTCCGTCTTTTCGTTCTTTTCGAAGTCCTCCAGGCTGACGAGAGTCACTGTTCGATCGTTGTTGGCGAGTATTGCCAGTGGTTCGTTATATGCGTTGTCGCAGGCTGGCACGCAGGCTGGCAAGGACGTAGGCGGGAACCATAGGGTGATGCAGTTGACGCGGTCCTTAGCAAGCTTCATACTCTTCGCAATCAAGCTCTTGTTGGATCGGCGGGCACGAGACAATAGGGAGAAAATTGAGTCATCGCGGGACGAATCGAGACCGACCCCAAGTATTTCAGCGTCTGGAGCGATTGCACCCACCGCAAAAGCCATGTTGGGGCGCTCGGCGCGGGAGTCTCGGTCGGAGTGGTCGGCACGATCAGCTCGGTCGGTGCGGTCGTCACGATCGTTTCCGTCATCCAGTCGTATCGCAACAAAGTCGCCGTTCTCGCTTCCACAGCAGAGCCACCCATTCTCGGCAACCAGGCATCGTGGGGCGAATGTCAGGAGCTTGAGTGTCTCGCACTCACGGGTGGAGGTGTTGAGTCGTTGGACATGGTTACTGTTAGTGCCTCCAGGGAAGTAAACGATGTTGTCCTTCTCGGCGCTGACTAGGGATCGAAGTTGCCAATGCCTGCAGTGATATTAGTAATGAGGCCATGCCGTTGGCAAGCACCAACGTACTGCGAGCGAACGGGGATGCGGTAGTGTTTTCGAGCCCGCTGGGAGATGAGGAACTCGGTGGGATGGATACTATTGAGCAATATGAATTAGCATCACGGCTCGGGCAGCATGCGCAAGCGACGAAGGGTGGCGGCGTTGCAGTATACGTACTCGCCCTCGTCCTTCACGGCCATGGTCCTCGACACCACCACTGTGGCCGGATCGACGAGTCGAAAAGGCGATGTGCCACCCGGCGAATGGAGGATGTCGTGACACCAAGCAGTTGGTTGTGGTTGATTTCGTGGAGAGCGCCCAAGACCGGTCGAAATCCAAGGCGGCAAGCTGTCGGGGCAGGCGGACTGGAGAGGGGAGGCAAAAGGTCAGAGCTCGAATGGTTGCACGGTCGAAGAATGTCGAAGAATGCAGGTCGTGATGATGGTTAAGCGAAATACCTTAGGGATGAAGGGTTTGCGATGGGTCGTTGAGGTGTATGGTATAGAGAGCTTTGAATGACGTTCTCGCGTGATGGATGGGTTGGCTTGAGGCTGACTTGCCGCCGGAGGAGATTGGATGACTTAGTCCTCCTGTATGTACGGAGTACAGGTGTACTTGGAACCGGCGATTCGACCTGCTAGAGGAAAGCCTAAGCCGGCGGTACTTCTTGATGCGGGCGGGCTTCCACTGTAGTGCCACCAAGAAATACTGGGGAGGGAAGGTACTTTGATCTAGTTTGTTTTGGAGACTTGAATTGCTGCTGAATGGCAACAATGGGCACTGGCGACATGAATGGGTACACTATGGCAGTGATCGAAGATGTATGACTTTTTGTTTCGATGGACTGTGCCCGGCGCCATCTCCATGACTGTCCGTCGGTGAGCAGCTGGTGGCGCTTGCGGCGAGGTACCTCTTTAGGTACTTCGGCCTTGTCCCGCGATGACCGTTGCTGAAGGCCCGTGGTACTTAAGTAGATGGTAGAAAGACATCTACAATAACATCATTACAGCAGGCCCTTCTCGTTATTAAGTTGAACAGTATAGAAACCTGATACACAGTGAAAGCCATCGCATTGATTCCAATCTTTCCGCTGCCACAGATGTCCAGTGCGGTGAGAATTGTGGTGTCTGCAATGCCACTTACATCCTCTGACTAGCACGAGCAGGGGCAATGGAAGTCCAACCCCGCCTCACTCGATGACACGGCCAGGTTGAATGGATAGCATCGACATTGGCCTTGCCGTAGGAAGCAGAGGAAGTGTATGCGAATTGACCAGGGGTGCTCGGATGACAGCTGGGAGATGTTTTCGAATTCCCTACCACTTATATACGTGGAGTGGTGAGGTACCTCACAGAGTAATTCTGGTACTAGCGGGGAAACTTAAGCACACGCTGCAGTCTAGAGGGGAGTCTCCGCATTTCGGCCTTCGAGATTTTGTTAATGAGAAACGAATAAAAAACCAATGGCTGTAAGGTAGACAGCTAATACAAACTAGCCAGGGAGGACTACAGTAGATATCAAAGCCCGGCTCTCCGCAGCAGGGGTGACCTTTACTGAAGGAATTGCAAAGTAGAATACGGTAAGGACCCGGGGATACTTTGCCTGGCTTCTATGACCAGCTTCCTGGTAGAGCTACGTAATTGATGAAGCTACCTGGCGTGGCAAGCTCCCCCACAGTTTGGCTGCAGTAAAAATCTCGCTCCGGCAACGCCGTGTCGCCGCTCGGCGCTGCTGACTCAGGTTGTGGTTCTTTGGCCTTCGTTCGCCCACCCTTACCTCGGGACACGCTCCCGGGGGGAACAACCATGGCCCGAAAAATTTAAGCCGGCGCGCTGTTCTGTCGACTTCCGTCTTTTTCTGCGACCCGTGGACCCGTGGTATCTTGAACAAATTTTCCTCACACCTCTCTTCTTCCTTCTTAAACCCCATCAATCTCCGTCCTACCTCTAAGCCATCCTTTTCGTTACGATTGTATTATACCCCACAACCATAATCATGTTGGCTTCGCGTTTGTCGAGGGCTGTAAGTTGGCAATGCCTTCCTGCGCTTCTTGAACCGTGTTCTGACTTTCACGTTCTAGCTTCCCCGAGCCTCCCCCGTTGTCGCTCGATCGGCTGCTTTCGCTAGATCACCTCTCGCGTCAAAGTTCGCTCGTTATGAGTCGACTGCCTCCGATGGCAAGGTCACCGGTGCCGTGATCGGTATTGATCTTGGCACCACCAACTCCGCCGTTGCTATTATGGAAGGCAAGGTTCCTCGAATTATCGAGAACTCTGAGGGTAAGAGATTTTCCCGCAATCAATTTGCTCACCTGAGTTTCGCTGACATCATACCCCGCAGGTGCCCGAACCACCCCCTCCGTCGTCGCTTTCGCCGAGGACGGTGAGCGCCTTGTCGGTGTCGCTGCCAAGCGCCAGGCCGTCGTCAACCCAGAGAACACCCTTTTCGCCACCAAGCGATTAATAGGACGAAAGTTCAGCGATGCCGAGGTGCAGCGTGACATCAAGGAGGTCCCCTACAAGATTGTGCAGCACACCAACGGCGATGCCTGGGTTTCTGCCCGCGGCCAGAACTACTCTCCCTCCCAGATTGGTGGCTTCGTCCTCAACAAGATGAAGGAGACCGCCGAGGCATACCTCTCCAAGCCCATCAAGAACGCCGTCGTCACTGTCCCCGCCTACTTCAACGACTCTCAGCGACAGAGCACCAAGGACGCCGGTCAGATCTCTGGCCTCAACGTTCTCCGTGTCGTCAACGAGCCCACTGCCGCTGCTCTGGCCTACGGTCTCGAGAAGGAGGCTGACCGAGTCGTCGCTGTCTACGATCTTGGTGGTGGTACCTTCGATATCTCCATCCTGGAGATCCAGAACGGCGTTTTCGAGGTCAAGTCTACCAATGGTGATACTCACCTCGGTGGTGAGGATTTCGATATCCACCTCGTCCGACACATGGTTGCCGACTTCAAGAAGACCAACGGCATTGACATCTCTGGTGATCGCATGGCTATTCAGCGTATCCGCGAGGCTGCCGAGAAGGCCAAGATTGAGTTGTCCTCGTCTCTCCAGACTGACATCAACCTGCCTTTTATTACTGCCGATGCCTCCGGTCCCAAGCACATCAACATGAAGCTCACCCGAGCCCAGCTCGAGAAGATGGTCGACCCCCTCATTAGCCGCACCATTGACCCCGTCCGCAAGGCCCTCAAGGATGCCCAGCTCCAGCCTAAGGACATCCAGGAGGTTATCCTCGTTGGTGGCATGACCCGTATGCCTAAGGTTGCCGAGTCCGTCAAGAGCATTTTCGGCCGCGACCCCGCCAAGTCTGTCAACCCTGACGAGGCTGTTGCCATCGGTGCTGCTATCCAGGGTGCAGTTCTTTCTGGTGAGGTCAAGGATCTTCTCCTCCTTGATGTCACCCCTCTTTCCCTCGGTATCGAGACTCTGGGCGGTGTCTTCACTCGGCTGATCAACCGCAATACCACTATCCCTACCAAGAAGTCTCAGGTCTTCTCCACTGCGGCTGACTTCCAGACCGCCGTCGAGATCAAGGTCTACCAGGGTGAGCGTGAGCTCGTCAAGGACAACAAGTTGCTCGGAAACTTCCAGCTGGTTGGCATCCCCCCTGCCCACCGTGGCGTTCCCCAGGTTGAGGTTACCTTCGATATTGACGCCGATTCTATCGTCCACGTCCACGCCAAGGACAAGTCGACCGACAAGGATCAGTCCATCACTATTGCTTCTGGCTCTGGTCTGTCCGACAACGAGATCCAGCAGATGGTTGAGGACTCTGAGAAGTACGCCGAGACCGACAAGGAGCGCAAGGCTTCCATTGAGGCTGCCAACCGCGCCGACAGCGTCCTGAACGACACTGAGCGTGCTCTCAACGAGTACGCTGACAAGCTCGACAAGACCGAGGCCGATAGCATCAAGGAGAAGATCACCGCTCTCCGTGAGTTCGTCGCCAAGAACCTGTCTGGGGAGGGCACAGCCACCGCTGCTGAGATCAAGGAGAAGACCGACGACCTCCAGGTTGCCAGCCTGAACCTCTTCGACAAGATGCACAAGGCCCGTGGTTCTAGCGGCGAGCAGACCTCTAGCGAGCAGCCTCAGGAGGGCGAGAAGAAGGATGAGACCAAGCCTTAAGGGTCTTGGTGTGTCAAAGATGTTATAAAACTTATGCGTTCCGATATCCACGAGCGAGAGGCGTGCGGCATAGAAGCCTTTTCGTCTCCATGTACTCAAATGTATTCATATCCCGCCTCAACCGCATTTAGGGCTTTTCTTTCACCAATGTCTCTGTCTTCATGGTTGGCGGAACAGGCGTTGGAGCTTCAAAACTTGTTTAAGAGATCTCGGTGGTTTTCATGAGATGTTGGGCACGACACTCGGGGGCCAGTGTTCTTATATTGTACAATTGAAGGCCTGTCCATAGGTAGAACGATAATAACACCTCCCCCCTCAAACATTACAATGATGGTAAATGATGCGTTTCTTAAGTGTCTCCTCGTCTCATGATGTCCTTGGTGAAATTAAAATGAGTTGGCTATTCATCATCTTACATTAATGCTAACTAATTATGTTTTGAGGCAAATCATGTATGTCGTTAGACTACCCGTGACACGTAAAGAAATTATAAAGACCGTTCTCCGTCATAACATCCAGGCCCATGCGGTATTCAGTCGGTTAACCCCATGCCAGTGAATAGTCTTGGCCTTCTTCGCACCATCTTTGTCCTCGCCGCTCCCAAGCGGGTTGCCGCCGTTGAGCTCCATCATCGACCGCGAGAACTTGAGGCGGGTAGTGTGCGGGGCCGGTATCTGGAAGGTATTGTAAAGCGACCCGCGCTTGTTCTGCGGGTTGCACAGCGGCATGCGCTCGCTAGTGGCGGCGCGGTTGCTGAAGAGCAGCTGTCTCGTCTCGATCTCGAGCCTGGAGGTTGAGTGCTGGGAGGGCGCGACGGGGCCGGGCACGAAGCCGCGGCGCTGGGCGAGGCGGTGCTCGGCGAGTTGCCAGAGGATGGAGACGAAGATGAAGACGAGGAGGAGGACGATGGCGAGGGCGACGATGGTTGCGGGCGCTGGGTGGCAGAACTGCGGCCAAGTCCATGACAGAGGGTCCTGCAGGCGTTGCGCCTGAGGTATTGCGACCGCCGGCATTATGAGGCGGGTAGAGGGCTTCTCAATACATGAGGTTGATGATGTAAGAGTCGCTGGAGGCGAATGAGGTAGAGGTAGTGTAAGAGGAGGAGGAGAAGGGTGAAGGAAGAAGTGCGTGGAGGAGGAACCTGGCAGAGAAGTCATGATGGGCCCTGCACTGGTAGAAAACTCATATCACTGCTTCATCCTAAGGCGAGACGAGATCGAACAAGTCAACAATGACGATACCGGCCTAGCAGAGATTGTTGGCGTGGTAGGCCCGAGGTTCATTCCAGTCCGCCGGCTAGGTAACCATGTTTGAGGCACGGACAAGAACAGCGCCAACAGGTCTAAGACACGTCCGCAAGCGACCACCGAGATTACAGAGGAACGCAAATCCGGTGTACGTAACTGGATGCTGGGAAAAAGCCGTGGCACCATCGTGCCCCGTGTGCAATGTATAACGTATTGACTTATGACCTCCCAAAACCAAACCATCCCCTCTTAGCAGGCTGCTGTGGACCTGGTGCGACTGCGTCTTTGCTTCCCTCCTTCGCTGGCGCCGCCTCGCGCTCCGCAGCAGCCTTGCCTGGGTACTCGATGTAATTCCAAGCGACATCTAGGAAGATGGGCTTCATGGGGATG
Source organism: Neonectria magnoliae (assembly GCA_037954305.1). Taxonomy (NCBI): domain Eukaryota; kingdom Fungi; phylum Ascomycota; class Sordariomycetes; order Hypocreales; family Nectriaceae; genus Neonectria; species Neonectria magnoliae. The sequence continues at coordinate 150,144 of JAZAVK010000011.1, read as the reverse complement.
AGAGCCATCTTGGGGGGATACTCGACAATATTGGCCAGCTCGACGCCGTTAATGGGGTAGTCCTGGAGCGTCTCGACAAGCGGCCTCTTCACATCGTCCTCCGCGTCTTCCTTCTTGTCTGTTCGCAGCTCATCGATATACACGATAGCGCGATAACGCTGACGCTCGCCATCGAGAAGTTTATGAAGGAATTGAACGGCCTCTGACTCCACAGTTAGGCTCAAAGGACCCCCCTTGGTAGATGCCTCCTCAGGCTTTGGCACTTTGGGTAGCGACTCGCTAGAGAGCCCAAAGGCATGGTGGATCAAGCCCAAAGCGTTTGCGCATTTACCAATGATGGCATGAGAGCGTGCAACCGAAAGAGCCCTAAGAGCGGATGAGTTACTAGTTTTGTTAGGGGCAATTGGTAAACGACTTACTTGAGGGCCTCAAAGTACTTGACGAATGAGTCGATCTGGCTCGCAAGTTCCTGGTCATTGGCCACGCCGGGAAGCTCCTTGATCGCTTCAATGCTTTGCAGAATTCCGGCGTATAAAGCCACCTTCTCCTTGAGTTTACCGAGCTTCTTTCCAGCTGGGAGCTCCTTTTTCTGCTTTGCAGGCTCTTCACTGGCCCTGGCCCTTCGTCGTCTGACTGGGCCATACTCCTCAGCTGCACCATCATTACTCCCAGTTAAGACCCGGTTGCGGCCAATTCGCCAGCTGATCATTTCAAAGTTGACAGCAGTGCGCGTGACCTGCAGGCTCTGCATTCGGGGGTCGCCTCGTTCAATGCCCTCTGCCCTCATCTCATCGATCGCCTGTTTGGTAGCGTCGACAGCGTCCTGAGTTGCCGACAGAATCTCGTCGTAAGCAGCGGACAAATCGCTTGGAGACCTGTCCTTGGGTTCGGCAAGGGTGGTAGCTAGCCGCTCCTTTGAGGCGAGTACGAAGCCCCAGGCGACCGCAATCTGGGCGTCCTCAATGGTTACCTCCCGGGAACGCCATGTCAAGGTCTTTGGTGCATCCTCAGCGCCAGGAGACTCCTTCTTTAAATCGGTCTCGCCCTGCTTCAACAGGTTGGCGTCGATTTGGTTTATCTCCTGAACCAAAGCAGTGTCGGAATGGGGAAATGCCCTCTTAGCAATAACGGGGATCGGAACAGTTCGAGGAGTGTTCAGTTGATAAGCGGAATAGCGGATTGAAGGATCGATTGTCTCGGAAAGAAGGTCCTTGAAGATGTCGCCGCCCTTGGTGGTTGTGGCCAATGCGCTGTAGACAATTCGCGCTGTGGCATAGCTTCGCAAACTATGTTCCCAGCTCTGCTTTTCAAATAGCATAGAGCCGCGGATCAATGCAGCGTATGCCTTGGCCTCGAGGAGATCGGCTGAGCTGGCGCCAGAGTCGGACTCGGATAGAACATCGACGAGGTCGTCGGCGTTTCGGGCGGCCTTGGTCAAGCGGGAGACGATGTGAGATCGGGTTCGGCCAGTAATTCCCTTCTGGTCGGTGGAGTGAGCCGACTTGATGCTCATGGCCTGAGCCCAAGCACGTTCGCTGGTGAGCAACAGAAGCTGCACATATCTGGACAGGATATTAGGTTGGAGTAGGAAGGAAGGACAATAATTTGCCTACCCATGGTTCTGGGCGACCTCGTCAGGCGTGACCTTGCTCTTGGGATGAAACTTTCCGCGGTTCTTGGTAGCTAGGCCCAGCTTCTTGCGGCAATTGAGCAGTCGTTTGGAAAGCAGGCCATGGTAGGTTGAGTAGTCGCCGTAGAGGAGAGCCTTGTCGCGGCCTTGGACGACGAAGTTGGTCATGTCCATACTGAATGGCCGTTGGGCAGTTGGACGGGGGGGGAATGGGAGATGCTAGCGGCAAGCTGCGTTGAGGTCGGCGGGTGATGTCGCAAGTGCTAGGCGCGGATGTCAGACCAAGACCAAGACCAAGATCAAGACACGAGGCTTGACGTGGAGGTTTGGCTTGGTGGGGAGACAGATGGATGGAGGGTGAGTTGGAGGCGGGGCACGAATTCTGAAGTGTGGGAAATGCTAGGGTGGCGCTACGTACCTTTTCTTCAGTCCCGTCTCTTCCACTCCCGTCACTCAGACGGGACGACCCTCTCACAACCAGAACCAGAGAGACTTATGTAAGCGGTGCGTGCGTCTTGCGCAGGCTTCCATTTCTAGGCTTACAGGCGTTGGCGAGGGACAGAGCAATTGCAAGAAACTTACCTAAGTACTTAGACTAAGTGTTCAGTTATCTAGCGTTGAACCGCATCATTTAGCAGTGAAGAGCACGAATGGTACTTGGAGAACCCATTGCAAGGACCCTGATTTTACATATCTCGGGTTTGCTTGTCACACAAACCCCCTGCGTTATACAGTAATTACCCAGACCTCCAGAAAGCTGCATGACCCAAGTACCAGCTGACAACCGGAGATTGATACACGTGACTGTTAATGGTTAGCAGGCTCGGGAGCAAATCAAAAGACGGTGCAAGCCCTCGTGTATGTGCATGGGAATTCGTACTGCATCCTCGCACGGTTGCAACTCCCGATGTCTTGATTGATGCCCCTGGATCTCCTCCACATTCTCGCCGAATCTCCGGCCATCCCTTTTGGTTGGAGAAGAAGAAGGAAAAAAAGGCGCTCAAATGCTTCACCTCTGGATCTGCCCACAAACAAGGCAACCAGGGCCCCCAGCTGATCATCCCTCATCGTCGTCAGCCCCACTCGAGAAGCGCCGCCGATGCAAGCCCGCCTCCAGGGGAGGAGGGCGGCTGTTTGTTGTACCTACTAGCCTGCTTCTCCGACGCCGTAGCCAGGGTGCTGTACTTGGTTCTTTCGATATCTATGTTCGCACAGCGATTAAGAGAGGAATGTGTAGATAATTCCTTGACCTGTAACGTATCGATTGCCCTTCAATGGGAGATGGTCTGCCACAGTCAGGTAGAGGATATCCATTGGAGTCCATCCCGCCAACCAATACGCGCCCTGTTCGGATTGGGCAGCCTTTCCGCTAATTGACACTAAATTCTGCTGTGCAAGTGACACGCTCACGTGCTCGCCTCCCGCGGGGGAAAGCCTGCATGCCTGCATGACCTCTGCCTGCAGCCAGAGGCATCCATTTGCTTTGTTCTGCCCGTGCCGTTTGCGTGCAGCGGTTGCAGACTGGACGTCCGAAGTATTCGCACTCCTTCGCGTTTTCTTCCCAACGTTGCCCCGTGTTTGTTTGTAGACGATTCGTCTGTCTCGACTTCTTCTCTGCCATCTCGGCCCAGGTGCCTGCCTCCCAGAACGTGAAACTCCGCTTCCGACTGTGACAGGTCGCTCCGCCACTTTCCGTCTCGCCCGATAACGAGTCGCTTATCGCGGTTTGCTGCCTTCAACCTCACGACTCACCCGCCGAGCGACCGCCCACCTGCAACCCATCTGCAACCCACCTTCACTCGTTATCAAAAGACCTCGCCCTCACCTTCGCCCTCGCCTTCGCCCTCGCCTTCGCCCTCGACTGCTCCCTGTTCGTCCCTCGCGTGTGCCGACCTGCAGATACGCTCTCCGACTCTGTGATGTGAACGAGACGTCTCCACCTCTCGAGCTGCGAAGCGCATCGTTTGACTCGCTCTCTGCACGCTGTACAGCATCGGCCACCCAGCCAAGTCTTGTTAAGAGATGGCGACTAATGGTACATTTCCGTCCCTCTCGAGCACTCCGAGCTCTAACTCCAACTTTGCACACGCCCCCCCCCGACTGTGTGTGGCATGTCCAACTACCACTCCACCACCCTCGGCTGCTCGTTCTACGCTGACACTGCCTACCTAGGTCATACACCTCGAGCGACAAACTCCGTTCCGTCATGGAACCCGGCTGCTCTTTTGCAACCAAATCGCCGAACTCCCACCACTCCAGATCCGACGAACCCCACCTCGCGCCAGTTCTCCTCGCCGCACAACTCCCCCAGAATTCAGCATGACACCAACATGAACAACTCCGTCGTTTTTCAGTTCTCTAACCCGGGTGAGATCTCCTCCGCCGGACCATCCAGTCGAGCATCCACTCCCAGCAGCGTGTATGGTAATGACACGAACGGTGTTGGGGGCTGGATAGAGCGCATGAATAATGTCCAGCATCGATCGAACGTCCCCCAAGCCAAGCGCCGCAAAGTCGAGGATCAAGAAGGCTCTAAGGATGGCGCGCACGCTGCACCCCGAGGCGGTGGCGGTACCCTAGGAGAATATGTCCAGGACAGGCGGAGGGAAGCCAACGGCTCAACCGCCTCCCAGGCCTTGACGGTCGATCTGACCAGTGGTACGACAACACCCAACACGCATTCACCCTTGAGCTTTCACTAACCACCCTACTAGGAAACGACGACGACGACGTTGTTGTACAGGACCCTCGTGACGAGGAGGTTTGCTACGGCATGATCAAGGCGAGCTTGAGCTGTGTACGGGTCCCTTCCCCGAAGCCAGGGATGCAGAGCCTCTGGGGCCCAGGCTATCAGCCGGGAATTAAAGTTGTGCTGAAGAGGCAGGTGGGCGATACCTCCCTGAAAATACAAGCATACGACCACACCCGGCAGATCATCGGCCTCGTGGAGTCTGCAAATGCACGTGCTGTTGCTCCCCTGCTCGACTCCAATATTCGACTGAGGACTGAGTGCCGGATCCCGCCTCAGCCTAAGCGGCCCGGCGAAGAGCCTGGCCAGCAAACCTCCCGATCATACTCTCTTGACATCGTCATGTATGGCCCCATCAAGTTCGCTCGAAACGTGGGTGCCCACCTCAGCAAATTCGACCAGAAGTTGCTGGCTCCCTATTTGGTTCAAAAGGGAATTCGAGTTCAGAACCCACATGTCCTGGAGTACCGCCCTCCTGCACCTAGAACTTATCCCATGGAGGGACAAGCAACAAACAACAGCTTCAATGCCAATCGTACCGTCGAAGAGATTCGTTCAGAAGTTATGGGCGTGTTCGATTCTCTTACAAGAAGCGATGATTTGATGGAGTTGGACCCCGACCCGAGCATTACGACGCCCTTGCTTAAACACCAGAGGCAGGGCCTGTACTTTATGATGACGAAAGAGAGACCACGGCATGAGCAAATCCAGGAAAAGAACATGGTATCCTTTTGGCAAACCAAAACCGGGCCGGCTGGTCAGAAGCTGTTCTTCAATGTCATCACTGGTCAAAGTCAGGCAAAACCGCCGGCAGAAACCCGCGGCGGGATCCTCGGTGATATGATGGGCCTCGGAAAGACGCTGAGTATTCTCTCTCTGCTTGTCACATCCACTGATGCTGCAAACGAGTGGGAGCAACGGGCACCGATTCAGCCAGAAGTGCCGGAGATGAAGCCATCGAGGCACGATGTCCTGGCCGCTCAGCCAAGCCTCAACCTTACCCCATTGGTTCGGAACGTGAAATCCACGCTTCTTGTCTGCCCCCTCAGTACAGTTACAAACTGGGAAGAACAAATCAAGCAACACATTCGCCCGGGAGCCCTAAGCTACCACATCTATCACGGGTCAAATCGGATCAAGGATCCTGCGAAGCTTGCCACCTTTGATCTGGTCATCACTACCTACGGCTCTGTCTCCAACGAGCTTAGCTCCCGTCGAAAGGGTAAAGACGGCCTATACCCCCTGGAGCAGATGGGCTGGTTCAGAATTGTGCTCGACGAGGCACACATGATCCGTGAGCACTCAACTCTACAGTTTAAGGCCATCTGTCGCCTGCAAGCAGACAGGCGCTGGGCTGTGACTGGTACGCCTGTTCAAAATCGATTGGATGATTTGGCAGCACTTCTGGCCTTCCTTCGCCTGCACCCGTTCCACGACCGTGGAAAATTCCTTCGATACATTGTGGAACCTTTCAAGGCGTGCGATCCTGAGATCGTGCCGAAGCTGCGTGTTCTTGTGGACACAATCACACTCCGCCGCCTGAAGGACAAAATCAACTTGCCCCCGCGCGAGGACCTTGTTGTGCGGCTTGATTTCAGCCCGGATGAGCGCAGCATCTACGACATGTTCGCGAAGAATGCGCAGGACCGTGTCAAGGTGCTTGCTGGTGCTAATGACAAAGCTCTTGGCGGAAACACGTACATCCACATCTTGAAGGCTATCTTGCGACTCAGGCTGCTTTGCGCGCATGGAAAAGACTTACTGAACGATGCGGACCTCGAGGCACTTCAAGGAATGTCCGCAGAAATGGCCATTGACATTGATGACGACGACGACGATGAGGACAAACCGTCACTTTCCGACCAGAAAGCCCACGAGATGTTTACCTTGATGCAGGAGACCAACAACGATGCTTGCATTGAGTGTAGCCGAAAACTTGGCTCGATTGAAAGCTCAAACATTGACGTGGAAGGGCAAGACGACACTCTTGGCTTCATGACACCTTGTTTCCATGTCATATGCCGATCTTGTATTAGGGCCTACAAGGAACGGGTGAGACAGACGCTGAACCCGGGCGATTCTTCGGGCCATTGCCCTGTGTGCAATGTCTACGTCAAGCATGCATTCGTGCAGGTTCACCGAAGAGAAGTAGATGCCGAGCACGACGGCCCAGCGAAAGCCAAGGTCAAGAACCCCGGAAAGAAGCTTGACAAGTACGACGGCCCGCACACCAAGACACGAGCCCTGGTTGAGGATCTCTTGAAGTCAAAGGCGCAAAGTGACGAAAACCCGTCTGAGCCGCCTTATAAGTCAGTCGTCTTCTCTGGCTGGACGTCTCATTTGGATCTCATCGAGCTCGCTCTCACCGCGGCCGGGATCACCTTTGTGAGGCTCGATGGCAGCATGAGCCGTACGGCACGCACAACGGCCATGGATAAATTCCGCGAAGACAACAACGTGCACGTCATCCTCGTCTCGATTATGGCTGGTGGACTGGGTCTCAACTTGACATCAGGAAACAGCGTCTACGTTATGGAGCCGCAGTACAACCCGGCTGCGGAGGCTCAAGCTGTGGACCGCGTGCATCGATTGGGCCAAAAACGACCAGTGCGTACCGTCCGATATATCATGCGTGGAAGCTTCGAAGAGAAGATGCTGGAACTTCAGGAGAAGAAAAAGAAGCTAGCAAGTCTAAGCATGGATGGCCAAAACAAGGCGCTGGACAAGGCTGAGGCAGCCAGGCAAAAGCTAATGGACCTGCGGAGTCTTTTCAAATGAATGACGAAGATACCCAATTTACACGGATATTTGGGGAGGCTTTTATCGGGCATTGGGTAGGCGCAATGGGAGGTTCTTTTTTTTTTCTTTTCATTTTACCCCTATTTACTCTTCTCTGCATTATCACAGAGTCGGTTCAGGGACTCGACTAGCATCACTACGGAGCGCAGATATCACGGATTCTGGTTTGTGCTGCATTAGGCAATGACATACACCCAGCTCTCACGAGAGGTTTTCCGGCGATGGGAGGCAGATTTTTGTTTTTGTTTTTACGCATAGCACGGCATGACTTAGCATGGGCGAGGAGAGATAACCATTGCTACGGTAGAGGCAGAAGAAAAATGGCTTTGATCTTAAATCAAAGCGTTGTTGGCCAAGTACCTATTGACCCAGCGTCGTTCTACTTGTGACTGACCTGAGAGAGTATGTGAGGGCGGATATATCGTAGCGTGGGAAAATGTGGGAAGTGATCATTCAATCCATCAATTCAGTGGTATCTAATCCTCGCAGCATTTCCGGTCTCTAGTGTAGTCCACCCAACGCCGTCCTACTTTTTGAATTCTTCAACCAGCGTATCGTCACACACCCATCAACGTCTTATCGCCTCACGCAGACTCCTCCTCGAGACGCAGGCCCGCGAACTCTGTCCCCTGGTTGGCCGTGCTGAGGCGCGCACACAAGCTCAGCAGGACGACGGTCTCGGTGGCGGCATAGTGGTTGAGGGCGTCGAGCAGGATCTGGAGGTGGCGGCTGAAGCTACCTTCCAGGTTGCGGATGATCTCGAAGAGGCCCTCGATGCGGGCGTCGGCGTCGGCGCCCGGGACGGCCGAGGCGGTTGACGTGTCGTGATGGGCCGAGGTGGAGGAGCGCTGGGCGGCTTTGGTGGTCTGGAAGCGCTTCCACTGGTCGGCCGTCATCGTGGGCGGCTTGCTGAATCCCGAGAGGTCAGGGTCGGATTTCTCCAGCTCGCGAGTGAGCCGGCTGGTGTAGGCGGCGAAGATAGTGCACGTCTGGATGAGCTTGGAGTGAATCTGGAGACCGGAGTTGGTTAGCGAGAATAGGGGGCATTAATGGGTATTAGGGATTCCTGAACACATACCCTCAGCAACTTGCTGTTGGTGAGCATACACTCCTTCAGACAGGTATCTAGGAAGTCGACATGGTCCTGCATCAGCTCATCGACGGTCCGGTTCACGCCCCCGGAAGCTGTTGGGCCAGCGTTGCCCTCCTCGGTCTTGAGACTCGACATGAACTTGGTCCAGTTGGGCTCGATGACCTCGGCGGTGCAAAAGTACAGCAGCTGCTGCACGAAGACGAGCATACGCGCGCGGAGGGTCCAGACGCGGCGTTTCCAGATCTCAAGGCTGCGGATGCTACCCTTGTGGCCCCAGCCGACGCCGCGCGTCTGCGTCTGCCAGGTGGCGGAGAGCTGCGACTCGACGTAGCGCAGGGAGAGGAGGAAGCGGAAGAGGGCCTGGTAGCGCCAGATGGTCTTGCGGCTGATGACGAGGGAGACTGGGAAGGGCACCGAGTAGTCGAGCTGCAGCGACGTGAAGCCGATGGCGTTCTTATCCTTCTCCGTCGGTTCGTTGGCCAGGGGCTGGAGGGCCTCGCCCTGCTCGATGCCGGTGATGTTGACGACACGCTGCAGGGAGCGGATCAGGGGCGTCTCGTTCTTCTCGACCTTGACGTCGTCCTTGAAGGGGTCCATGGAGACGATGCTCCCGGGCTGGCGCAGGACCAGGTCCAGCAGCGACTGCAACTTGCCGGTGTTAACGGACTTGACGGGCTTGCGCAGCTCCGAGGCGCCCAGCTCGAGGAAGTAGGAGAAGTAGTCTGACGGGTCGAGGAAGAAGTAGTGCTTCAGCGACCGTAGACGCGCGGGTAGGGCGTGGGTGGTGAGGAGCAGCTGCATCAGGGACTCGTTGGCGTGGGCGTAGGCGCTGTTGACGTTCTCGAGGAAGCGGCTGTCGTCGAACGAGGCCGGCACGTCCTTGGCGACCTTGCTGACGTCGACGCCGCCGCACTCGCGGACCACGTTGAGGTACTTGCCGGCCAGCAGGACCTTGTCTTTGACGCCCTCCAGCTGCGGCGGCACGTGCTGGTCGAGGATGGTGTATCTCCGCTCCCAGTACTCGTCGGTGTAGTCCTGCTCGAGCCTCTCGCGCCGGATGCTCTTCTGCTCCTTGATGAGGAACTCCGAGTGGGGGTCATGGATCCCACCGTGATGAAGCCACTCATTGAGCATGGCCATGTACGGCTTGCTGGCATCCCGGAGGAGGGATGTGAGAAGCGCCCGAGCCGACGGGTCGCCCGACATGGACTCAAGCCGTTTCGTGATGAGCCCGAGAACGACGCCGCCCTTGCAGATCTTCTTACCCGTCATGTTCCCGGGCATGAGTTCGCCGCCGTCTTGCAAGTTCTTGAGGATGTTGTCGTAGTCATCGGCGTCGTCTTCCTCCTCGTCGCTCTCGTCGTCCAGCAACGCGTTCTTCTTGAGCAGCTCGTGTGCAAGCGAATACAGTTGCAGCATCATCTGGCTCGTCGACATGGTATGAATATTGAGCACATGAACGGTGAATGTTTCGCTGGTGAGGAACTGCGTTTCCAGTTGTGCAATCATGACTAGGTAGTCGTGTAGTAGCTTGCGTATTGACGCGCAGAGGGCATGGTTGACAGCGCCAAACTCCTCGCGACTCTGGACGTCGACGAAAGCTTCCAGCGCAGAGTAATACGTTGCCGTCTTCAACATTGACTGTGTCAGGTCGTGTAGGCTGGGGTCGAGGCCAGGCAGGATCCTGAACGTCGGCCCGGACAGCCTGTCTCTCTCCTCGGTGGGGTTGTATCCCTTGGCAAACCTGATGTACTGCCCTTCATATCCCATGAAGACGAACAGGAGGTCTTCCACGATGGCGGCTTCCTGGAGCTCTAGGCTCAGCTCGCCAAGCGGTTTCGGTTGTGGTGCTTGTGGTACGGTCGAGGCTAGAGGAGGGATTGATATTCGAGAGGCAAGGGGCGCGGTTGTATGAGGAAGTAGGGTGGCTTCGGGGTTCCATGGTGCTTCACGAAGAGTTAGTCTTCGCTGTGACCACGCCAGGGCGAGCAACTCGAAGTCATGGAACGGGCATACCTAGCGGGGGTTCTGCTCTCTGCTCTCTGACCTTCAGCTCGGGCGTCTTGTGTCTCGGCGCATCCGGCGCAGTCCTGGCCTCCGGAGGGCCGCTCCTCCGGTGAGATCTATCCGGGCTGACAGGGCGCGGTATCACGCGCTCCAGATGGGCCTCAAAGGTGCGCTCCGTGACCCTCCGCTCCTCGAACCTCCGCTCCTCGACATTCCGGCTGCTCGCCCGCGGGTTCCCCGACGCCGTCCGCTTGTGCGTGCCGGGATAGGCGCCCGGGCGAGGCGAGGGCCCCTTGCTGGACTCGGAGCGCTCGCTCTTGAAGCTGTTGCTGGCGTGGGTGGCGGAGACGCGGGGCCGGTCGTCGCCTTGGCCGTTTGCTCGGGACGATGCTCGTGGTGCACCGGATGCCATGTTTGGCGGGTTACATCTGCAAAGAGCCCTCTGATTTCCAGCGCTGGTAGAGACAAGCTAGAGAGGGTTCAGCGTGGCGGTGGTGTTGGTGGCTGTTTCGTAGGAGAATCGCGAGTTGAAGTTGAAGTTGAAGCTGGTATAAGTGCCCAATCGCGCGACGTGAGCATTGACGTGGGGTTTCTTGTCGGGCGTGTCTGTCGCGTCGGCATAAGGTTAGTAGGCTTGTAGGCCTGAATTGAGGGGACTTGGGATCGATAAGAGGGGAAATTATGCCTGGACATCTTTATCGACAACAACCATCAACTACTTTACTTAGCAAAGAGATCAAGCTTCTGTTTAAAAGAGCTGTGAAAACAACATTCAAGTATTTCAAAGACCTCTATAACTCCTGCACTACAGAGAATCTACGAGCAAAACAACATGAGTCCCCGGGTTTTTTCTTCTACTAAGCAAGCAGCATTCATTGCCAGCACGCCTAAACAGGTTTAACTCGGAACTGTTAGCCCAGAAACAACAGATGTGGCGGTGAAAACCCCACTGCCATCTGTGGCAAGGCCCAATGGGACAGCTCGCGCCCGAGCCAGCACTCCAAGCCCTGACGTTACAGTGAGCCCCTCACTGTGCACAGTACCTCCGCTACCTGGGCGCGGCTGCGGCTACGGCTACGTAGGCGGAGTGCTTGCCTAGCAACTCCAAACTCCAAACTCCAACTCCCACGTCCACTCCACCAGAGCTCGTCCGTCTCGTCGCCTTCCAAAGCCTCCCCGTCTCCCACCCGTAAAACCTCGAGACTCCAGCCGGGGCCCAGCTCCATCAGTCGTCTCACGCACTCTCTCACTCGACCTTTCACAGCCTCGCATCGCCTTCACCCCGCCCGAGCGCTTCTCGCCCCTTCAGCCAAACAACACCGCCAAGATGTTTATGGCAAGATCGGAATACGGCAAGCTCCCCCTCGTCCCTTGTGCTTGTCCCAGTGCCCGCCGCGAGCCTCCCCTGCTCCTCCCGTGGCGCTCTGGGCTGTCTGGGCTTCTCGCTAACCTCTCTCGCCCGCCATTGCAGACCGGGGGATCAACACCTTCTCCCCCGAAGGCCGCCTCTTCCAGGTCGAATACTCCCTCGAGGCCATCAAGCTCGGCTCCACGGCTATCGGCGTCGCCACCTCGGAGGGCGTCATCCTCGGCGTCGAGAAGCGCGTCACCTCGACCCTCCTCGAGACGTCCTCGGTTGAGAAGATCGTTGAGATCGACCGCCACATCGGCTGCGCCATGTCCGGCCTCCAGGCCGACGCCCGCTCCATGGTCGAGCACGCTCGCGTCGAGTGCCAGAACCACGCCTTCAACTACAACGAGAACCTCCGCGTCGAGAGCTGCACCCAGGCCATCTGCGACCTTGCCCTGCGCTTCGGCGAGGGTGCTGACGGCGAAGAGACCATCATGAGCCGTCCCTTCGGCGTTGCCCTGCTCATCGCCGGCTTCGACGAGGACGGCCCTCAGCTCTTCCACGCCGAGCCCAGCGGCACCTTTTACCGCTACGACGCCAAGGCCATTGGCTCTGGCTCCGAGGGTGCCCAGGCTGAGCTTCAGAACGAGTACCACAAGGTAGATCCTCATTTCCCCCCACCTACTCTAACAGGCTCCAGGGATAACAAATCACCGGTGCTTATCCTCTTAGACACTCGCTAACCATGCATTGATAGTCCTTGACCCTCGTTGACGCAGAGACCCTAGTCCTCAAGACGTTGAAGCAGGTGATGGAGGAGAAACTAGACGCCAAGAACGTGCAGCTTGCGAGCGTGACCCGGGAGAAGGGCTTCAGAATATACACAGATGAGGAGATGGCCACGGTTGTGGAGCGGCTGCCGGCGAACTGAGAAGAGAAATGTCTACACAAGAACAAATAGAGAAACGTCGTTCGAGTTTTAAGATCAGGGCGGAACTACTTGCCAGGGAGACGTACACAAGGCGTTGTACCCAAGAGGCCTCGCAATTATGTATCATTAATGTAAGGGTACTGACAGTGACAGTGATGGTGCCAGATATCTAAAATCCCTCCTATAGAACATGTCAACATGCCAACATTCCCAGCTCCTTGCACTCGTTACTGGGTTCCTAGGGCCAGCTCGTACTACTTATTTGATGCACACCCAAAAGCTCAAAACATGGACTCATCTCGCATTATCAAACCTCCCCCCCCAAAAGGGCCTCCCTCTCTTTCCCTTTCGTTATTTTTTCCATTTCCAACTCTGACTCTTTATCCTTTATCCTTCATCCTTCAACTCCAGGAACTGAAGGTCATGCTCCACTCCAAGCAGTCCCAGTGCATACGAGGCGCGTTCAGACTTGGCGAGCACGAGGCGTCGCTCCTCGCCAGGTCCCTGCTCGAGCTCTCGGATCTTGCGGTCGATGCGTCGGGGGTTATGCCAGACAGATATCGGCAAGCCCGTTTCCTCCACACGGACGTACTCCGGACCGCGGCCGATCTGCGCCGCCTTGATCCATGCCGACTCGCAGCCATCGGCGATCTGTCTTGCAGACTGCCAGCCCGTGAGGCGCGAGATGTCACGCAGCCGGCGCACGACCCACGTTCGCTGAGCATCGTCTCGAAACTACCCGAGGGTCAGTATCAAGGGTCCTATGAGTTCGGGAGGGAGAAGAGAAAGAGTAATACCTCTATAGCTGCAACAAACAAACAGAAACAGCTCTCGATGAAAGCGGCACTAACGAGAGTGCTGATTTCTTCTAGGTGACTGCAATCATCCGACAAGCCTGCGGCTATGCGCCCCAGCTTATTCGAGAACATTCCCGTCTGGTGTGCCGACATCCCGGCCGCCTGCATGGCTGCCGGGGCCATCGAGGGATGGGTTCGATACATGTGAATTAATCCCATGTAGTAGTTCATCCAGATTCCCGCGACCGAGAAAGTTCGATACTGCAACGTCATCCCAAACGGCGAGTCTCTTCGATCTGAGTACTCTGGCCTTAGAGGCTGGAACTCAGGCCCCAGGCTTTTCTCGAACGCCGCAAACGCCTCCTTGATGGCCTCCCACTCCTGGAGCGCCGCCTGGAAGTTGGCATCGGGATCCTGCTCCTCGGTGGCGTCGCTCTGCGGAGATGTATCGCGCGGAGGCGTAAATCCCATCGGGACCTTGAAGTTTCCATCCGTGGGCATGATGCCTGCAAAAGAAGGAGGAGAGGGCGCCCCTGGGGGAGCAGGTTTGGCGCGGCTAGCCCTTCGTTTTCGAGACACGTCTTTGGAAGAGAAATCTGTCAGCCGCCCAAGTAAAAGCATTAGATGGTCGTAGGTTCCGTATCTGGCGCAAGATGTCAGCATCAAATGTCGCTCGAAAGGGAACTCTGTCGCTTTACTTACATTGCTTCCAGCCTCGACATAGATGCGCGAGGTGGGCATTGAGTCCAGCATTCGTATTCCATACTTGAGAACCCTGTTAGCTTTGGCAGAGGTTTCTGCATACGACGGAGAGCTTACAATAACTTGGTGCCGCCCAGCATGCTCTGGTACACATCCATCTTGCAGTACCACCAGTACAAGTCTCGTAGATTCTCGTACTGCTCAATATCTCTGTCGGATGTGAAGCTGGCTGCTGGGTCAAGTGGCTGATTTTCGCCAAGACCATAGTCTTCTGCCGTCACAAACTGGCCCGACAATGTCCGTAAGAGGTCGTAGTCGAGCTCAGCCAGTTCGCTCTGGGCAGTCACACGAAAGCCAGGGAAGAAAGAATTCATCTGGCTCTGGTCCTCGGAGTCCTTCCTTCTCTGGGCGAGGCGCTTAATTGGCAAGCATCTCCGCGACATTTCTCTCAGGGGCATCTCCCGAAGCAATATCCTTGCGCCGAATAGGTGATTGCACCATTTGGTGTGATCCGATGACCAGACCTCAAAATATGCCAGTAACAGAGTCGCTGCGAGAGTCGGAGGTTGTGTTCGCCTCAGCGGAGTCTTCACGTTCCTCGCTATTCTGCGGATCGCCAGGTGGTAGTGCTTCATAGCTGCGGTGGCTGGGATCTTTTGTAGCTTGGCGATCTGTAAGCTAGCTAGGGCAAGTATCGAGTGAAGCAGCGCAGGATGATTGAAGGCGATGATAGGAAACGTGTCTTAACGCCAAGTTAGCTCGGGACCTGTCTATTCAGGGGGATGCACTCACAACTCCAAAGGTTGTTTGGTCCCTTGGGGGTCGGGTCGTAATTATCTTCGCCCCCATTATCGAATGGATGCCGTTCATATAGTGACATGCTCGGGCCCGTAACTTGGATGAAATGCATGAAAATGGCCAACATTTTGGGGTCCTTGAGTTCCGATATCTGGGCCGAAGCCGTGTATTCTGAAAGCACGTCGCATTTTGCGAATGTAGAAAAGGCTCGGACCTGTGTGCCGTCCGGATCCCATGTCCCATTGAAGTGCTTCACCATAGGACCCAAGACCTGTCGAGGATCTCGGGTCTCGTCGTCCGATTCTCCCATAGATGTATCGTCGTCCGGTGGGTCGTAGGCGAGAAATTGGTCGTGTACTGTCCCAACACGGTCGTCTTGGTTTTCGTTCAGCCCAGCAGGCATCGTCGGCCCCCGGACAGACGAGTAGGCATCGCTACCTTGCCCGTTTGGGGGTGGTCCAAAATGGTGAGGCCGAGGATCATGGTTGATTTTGACATAGCCGGCAGGAAGCTGACGTGGCACCATGGTGTTGGATTGCGGATACGGTGGTGGTACTACTTGAGTCGGACTGAAGTCATACACTGGAGGAACGGTCTGCCCCTGAGTATAGTGTCCATAAGGTGTGTTATCGTGTCCCTGGTAAGCAAAAGATGGGGGTTTGGGAGCAATGATGGGCAGTGGCCCTTGTGAAGTCTTGCCTTGCATATGGCCGACTAGATGCGATCCCGGATACAGGGCTGGCCCATACGGACCGCCCTGCATAGCGCCCATGGGGTCTTTGAAGACGACACGCTGGCTGTATCCCTCGCATTGCCGCTTGGATTTGATGCAGTTATTACACGTTGGCCTGCCTTCGTCGCATTTGATCCGCCTTCTGCGACAAGCTTTGCATTGCAGAACGGATTAGCATTGCCATCAACAAAGCGCTTTTCGTGTGCCTGGGACTTTTTACTTACTAAGACATCCTGTCTTCGTCCGCTTTCTAACGTTGTTTCTCTTGGGATTGGAATCATCTCTCCCGTCGTCGTCTTGCTGGGCAGAGGCCGGAGCGGGTTGCTGAGATGTAGTGGCGGTAGACGCCGTTGAGCCGGCACCTTGATCCATGCTGGTAATATGTGA
The DNA here is from genome assembly GCA_037954305.1 of Neonectria magnoliae. Lineage (NCBI taxonomy): Eukaryota > Fungi > Ascomycota > Sordariomycetes > Hypocreales > Nectriaceae > Neonectria > Neonectria magnoliae. The sequence continues at coordinate 134,167 of JAZAVK010000011.1, read as the reverse complement.
ATGTTGCGAACTAAGGCTGAAAGCTTATGCTAGGTCCTCATTCATACAGATTTGCATGCAATTGGCGGATTCACATCATGCTTGTTGATGCGCCGGATCGAGACAGGAAGCGGCGAGGCCGAAGCAGAGTTTCGGCACTTGCGGAAGCCAGATAGAGGAGGTAGTAAGGCGGGAAAGATGAAGAGGGGGAAAAAAGAGTCTCTAGCTGATCAAGAGGAACAGATGGTGAGCGGCGTAAATGGTATCGAGCCAAGAGCAAGAGCGAGAGCGAGAGCGAGAAGGGGGGGGAGGCGTGGGACGAATATGGCAGGCCGAGACAGGAAAGTAACGAAGAAAGCTGAGATGGCGGATGACACGGGTTGGGGGACGGGGCCGGATACCGGGGGAAGAGCAAGTTCTAGACTAGAGAGACGGGGTGGCGGATGATATGCGGGAGACGGAGAGTAGCGAGACAGCGGCGGCCAAGATAGGTTTGTCTAGTAGTATAAGGAAGCTTCCTGGAAGGACTGAAACATGGTGGTGTAACTCGATGGTCGGCGGTTTACCAATCCAGCTCGGGGGCCGGAGCAGTGAGCACCAGCAGAGCGACAGGAGCAAGGACTGGAGGACGGCAGGCTTTTGATTCTCTGTGTGCGCGTGTGTCTTTCTGTGGTGTGTGTCTGGCTATGTGTGCGGCGTGTCTTGTCTTGTGTGTTTGTGGTCTCTGTGTCTGGGTTCTTGACTCTTGTCTCTCTCGACAGAGAACGGGTCGAATCTCCGACGAGTAGTTGCAATTGTCGTGCAAGGAGAGAAAGCCGGGGAAGAATGGCGACCAAGTAAGAGTGGCAGATGGGTAGGCAGATCGAGGTAGAGAGTCAGGTAGCTCAAAGTCAAATAGAGAGATATGAGAGGAGCAGTGATGAGTGCGAAAGAGAGAGAGATATAGAGAGAGAGGGGAGAACGACTGAAAGTGTGATGAGTGACCTAATAAAGGTAGCGGCGTATGGTCAAGGTGACGATGAATTGGACGCCAGAACAGGCGGGCGAGTGAGTAGGTAAGTTAGGTAAAAGCGAAAGCGGGCACGCCCGAGCTAAGGCGCAAGACTGCCGCAGATAGCTAGCGGACTATGGATGTGGTGGACAAGTGACAAGGACGATGCGAAGCAGCTAGGCGATGGGCGGGTATGGTGACGGGTTTACACTGTGGGGGGCTGTGGTGATGATGGCGGCAATTGGCAGCAGCCAAGAGCCAGGAGCCAGCAGCTAGCAGCCTAACGTTAACTGGCGTCCGTACCTTACACGGCGGTTTCGTGTCGGTAGTGCACGAAGTAGCTGAGGCCCTAGCTAAGGCTAGAAGGTCGGGACAAGGTGAGGAGGAGGGCCGGGAAGTGGGTGTGGGGGGGTCGACGAGGAGGAGGAGGAGGAGGAGGAGGAGGAGAAGGGGAGTGGAGTTGATGGAGCACGCGGAAGCAAAACAGCGTGAAAAGGAAGAAGGGGGTGAATGGTGATGGCTACGTCCGTGTCGTCGCAGATGGACGACGGTATGAGAGAGAGAGAGAGAGAAGAGAGAAAGTGGTGGAAAGAAAAGGGAGGGGACGAGGCGAGAAGGAGAATGGAGAGGAGAATGGAGAAGGAAGAGAAGACCAGAGGCCGGGCACCGACACCGACACCGACACCGACAAACACACAGAATCAAAGGCCGCGCGAGATCTGATCAAGGGCTGTATTCGTAAGTAGCCGGCCAACCGACGAGACGAGATGGTGGGTGTCACCAAAGACCGCAGCCAGACAAGGGTAAGGCAACGAGGGTGGACGGACGACTCGGCGGGCTGGCTACAATACTTTACAGCACGGGTACCGAATGCTGGTATTTTAGTGATTAGCGTGCCTGCAAACTCCAGATCGAGAGGAAACAAAGGCGAAGCCAACGGCAATGACACGAGTCAAGGGACAAGGGACAAAGACGAAACGGCCCAGTCCATCCATCCGCTGGTGATGGTGGTGGTGGTGGGGGGAAGGAAAAGGCCGGCATCTAATTAGCATGTGGGCCTATAACGTGTAGTCAACGGCCTGTATCTCCAAGAACCCCGGGGCTTCCATCTAGATGCCATGTACATCTCCATCCAATTTAGATGCACAATCCCTGACTACCTACACCATTTCCTAACGTTGGGGAGGGACGTATTGGACAAGGTTGGTGCATGGTAGCCCAAAGAAAAGGGTCTACCATCCACACCTTCACAGACACACCTCACGCACACCGGTCCACCATCAAAATTGCAGATCCAGGTAGTGAAGATGTGTGTCCAAGAGTACAGTAACTAGCAGCCCGTTAAGGGGAAAAGGAAAGAAGAGGAAGGAGAAAACCTAGTTCGGCCAACAGTGCACAAGTGCAAAGCCAGCCAAGACTCTTGGAATCACCGCGCCTGCTTCCGAGTGGATTCGAGATTAGGGAGGGCCCCCAAGTTACGAACCAACCCACATGTGTAGCATTGGAAAGAGAAGATAAATGGGTGGATGGAGGAGGGCTAGTAATAAGATGGGTCCAGATTGCAGATTCTAGATTGCAGAATGCAGATGGGTGGCAATGCCGTGCCGAGGTGCCCTTCTCTGCCTCTTCTTACATCTATCTACTCAACATTTACATTGATTCCCTCTTCTATCTAAGACCGCGTTTTTCTCGCTCATGTTCTCTCACGTTCAAGCGGTAACAAGCTCTGCTGGACAATTTTGTGAGGCTATGCTCTACACCCACACAAACGCCCCCTCCCCCTTCTATATCCCACCCTAGGGATTAAGTTACAGCCCTACAAGCAAGGTTTCCTACTAACCGGCGAACCGTCCATGTCAGGCCTGTCAGGCTTCCATCGTAAACCACAAGACACTGAAACAGCGGCGTGGTCCGCCACTATAGTCATGTATCCGTCCTAACCTTATCCCCGCTTGACTTCGTACGGTCTGACTCTCGACAGGGTTTCGATCTGGCACAGTCCGTAGCCATCCATCCACACTATTCACCCTAAGGTACTATACGCGAGGCTGCTGCACCTTCAAGCCTCAGAAACAGCAACTCGTCCTGCAGCCACCACCAAATGCCGTTCCCCCCGCTTCCTTACGTACCGCAGCCTCTTTGATTAGCCCGGGGAGGGCTCGTTCGATGGCAATCGGTCTTCTTGTTCTGCTTCCCGCCCCTCCCTCGAGTCCCCTTCAAGGGCCGTATTGTACCTACCTAGACACCTAGACAGCCTAGACTACTGTTGCTGCTGCTGGCTAGGGGGCCGCCGGAGCGAGTCCCGAATCCTACTACGCGACCGGCTCTCACTCGGGCACTTCTCGGACCAGGGCCCGCTCCTTCCTCCGCCGGGGCATCCGAACAAGTGCAAACCTTATTAGCAACCCCATCCCCTGTACGATTAAAGCTCCATGGCAGTCTGAGCCGAAGCCTCGCAGAAACACGACCGCGGCCACAAACATCATCCCCATTCGCATTATCGCTATTAATAACCATTGCCAAGCATCATCATTGTCCTCATCACCACCCTGATCTTCGCCACGGACCTCGCCATTGATATTCGCATTAACCATCACCAGCTGCCTCCTCCTTCTCCTTCTCCTCCGCCCGTGTTCCGATATATCACGCCGAGTCCTGCATCCTGCGCCTCGTCCCCATCCTCGTCCTCGTTCATGTCAGTCACGGTCTCGAAACAACATTTCCAGTTCGAAATGTTGCCTGTCCGACACATGCCCGCTGTTCCCACGGCACAGCCCACAACGTGCAGCCAACACTCAACTCAACGCCCAACTCCTAACTCCCAACACCCCTATGCTCAGACCCTGACCCTGACCCAGTGCCAATTCAATCTCTATCCGTACAAGCACCCATCTCCATTATCCTTGCCTTGGTCACCCAGACGCAGTTGATGCAGCCTGCAGCCAGGGCGCTTGTGTAACACAAACATTACACAGTGTTGCACAACGCTCGTCTCGCGCCCATCCCTAGGTCCCTTTGGCCGCATGCCATGTCTCTCGCGACGGTACGAAAATCAAAAGCACTACCCTTGCGCAACTCTCTCATCTAGCCCGGCATATATCCTTTGGTCGGATCTCTGCCTCATCGCCAGCTTGTGCAAGGGTGGCTCATCTACCCACCTTGTCCCGAGGCCTCCTTTCACCCAAAGGCTTCCCCCCCCCCCCCCCAAGCAAGCCACTATGCTGTGAGCCTACAGTCTGTTATAGAAACGCCGTTCCTTCTCGGACAGATGGACGGGTCTAGGACCTGTTCAGCACTTTTCGACATGAGAAAAGTCGTCTCTGTTCCGTCTCATTTCATGCAGGCGTGTCTACCATGTAGACAATCCTGGGGCAAATGGGCGCCGCTGAAGGGTTATCCGTATCTGGACTGTTCCACGAGTACGAGCCCTCTCTGTCTGCCTGGAAAAGAGGAAGCTGGGCAATACGTCACAGCATTCAGCTGGTTTAGTTGGGGCGCGGTAGTCTGACGTACAGACGCCAGTACTGCAAGGCTGTATTGGCTCCAACCCGGCGCAACTTCTATCTGGCCGTCGACCACTTGACCGCCGGGTCCACCACACCGTTCGCAGCAACATGGCCAAGTCTCCATTAAGAGTCAAAGCTCGTCCGGGCCGCACTACAGCCTCGTGCGGTTGCCCCATACTGATGCTGCACTCTGAGTCGACGTGCCTGCTCGGCAACCTCCACGACGGGGCAGCTATTGTCGTCGGTACAGGCTCCAAACATGAGTTAGAGTTGCGCCTCGTGTTCGGACGAAACGCCCAGTGCGTGGTTGCTCGCGGGAAGCCACGCCAATACCCCGGGATCGTGCATCAGGCCGGACTATTGTACCCCTCAAAGGGTTGACGCCGTTGAAGATCGGCACTGGGGTGGATGTCTGCCCAGCCCCTGTGTCCTGCTACGTATAGCCGGTGCCGACGAGGTTTCCCGCTTTCGATCCCTCTCGAGAGTCATCATCCTGATCCCCGTGTCGATGCGACTCTGCTCTGCATCTCGTCGTTATGCCCAGTCATTGTATGTGAACCCCTGCACGCACCCGCAGTCCTAAATAGCACAGTCACGCGGGTCGGGGCATGTTCTTGGGGCGAACCGGTGTGACGACTTTGGACGCTCTAGCCAATCCTCGGCTGAGGGCCGTCCTTCCCTCCCATTATCTCGAGACCAAGGCGGTCTTTAGCATGGGCATCACCACTTTGTGTCAGTTGGCTCTCCAGCCCCTGCTGCAGCTATCTCGCACGCACTGCAGCCTGTCATCCATATGAACAGCGGGGAGGGCCAATACCGAATTGCCACCCCGCCAGTCACTCAAGACATGTGCTCTGCAGGAGGGGCGACACGGCCTTCGCCAACCTACCCGTCACCAGTCTCCAGTGTCGCGGCTGCGGCCCCGGGGACGGCCTCTCTAGGTGCCGGCGGCTAGTCGCATGCCTTCTTATCCATGGTCGATGAGAAGTTTCCCGGTACATGTTCGTACAATCTCGGATGCACGGTGAGATCCGGTTCCACAGCCAGCAAGATGGGAATCATCGCCGTTCCAGGGACTGGTCCGCCCCGACCCATTCGGAGATGGGAAACCCAGTCAATAGCAAAGAAGTGGCTCCGAACGCAGCATGGCTCTCCTCGAAACGTCATTGATTCAATTTCGACCTGTTTAGTGATCGGGTTCCTATCTAATCTTCTTTGCAGATCAGGCCAAGCTTGTGCGAGTTGCCCTAGCTTCTAGCTCCATCCTGTTGATACTATTGATTCCATGCACTCACGCTGTTGTTTAGTTCATTGCTTCGCCTGCTCTACTACCCAGCCCAGACATAAGCCTCTCAGTATTTTATAATAGATTACAGGTTATGAAGGAGCTCCCCTACTCAGACAAGGTGGTTCCAGCAGACGATGCAAGATCCAAGTCGTTAACTAGGTCAAAGTCTTCTACTGAGAAACGTCAACGAAGGGTAACTTAACTTCGAACAATCTTACCCTGTAGCCCAGGTTCAATACATGGGAAAAGACACAACGTCCGCAATGGAACCCAAGAAGCCAATCAACCGGACGAAACTATCTCGCTCGGAGTTCCTGGATCAGCGTGATCGGAATGATATCTTTAAGCCCCATGCATGCGGAGTGAGATGCGGTCTATCTTAAATGGATAACTCAAGTGTCTTCACAAGTTGATCTCCAAATTTTCCACGCTTAATTTCAATTTCGAATTAGAATAGAGATCCCAGCGTAGGTGCAGAGCGTCTTGCACCAAGGATGTGCCAAAGTGCGCACGGACCATCCACGACTTCAAGCCCGCGCGCCCGATTGCCTTTTCGGGACGCAATGTGTAAAAAAATCAGTTGAAGAAAAGTCACCACCGCAACCACGGCCAACACCTCACCGAAAGACTTGAACGCACCCAAGGCAATCTTCGATCCCCAGCGGCTTCACCAAAGATGTTTGCTGTGCCAGGATGGTCCGTCTCGGCGGACAGTCTCAAGGCTGAACAGGAGTCTGCCGGAAAGGGCACGCCCGACTCAAAACCGAGGAAGCGCAAGTGGGCTGGCGCTGCTGCTGCTGCACCGCAAGAAGTCACGGCCTCGACGGTCGCCGACCTGTGGGAATCCGTCATCGAGGGCAAGAAGACCAATACGTCCAAGCCCGACAAAGCTGCCAAGCGGCAGAAGAAGGACGGCAAGGCCGAGGTGAAGACCCCCGCTGAACGGGACGAGGGCGGCGTCAAGAGGACTGAGAAGGAGGGTGAGAAGAGCGGCGACCAGGAGGGTGAGACACAGCCCAAGCAGAAGAAGACCAAGAAGGACAAGAAGCATAAGCAAAAGCCCACAGACGATGCAGAAGCCACCCCAGATTCGCCCGCCTCGGCCGCAAAGACCGAAGCCGTCGTCAAGGCCGCACTTCCCGCTCCCAAACTCACCCCCCTCCAAGCGGCCATGAGAGAGAAGCTCATCTCGGCGCGGTTCCGGCACCTCAACGAGACGCTCTACACGCGCCCGTCCGAGGAGGCCTACCAGCTCTTCGCCGAGTCCCCGGAGATGTTCGGGGAGTACCACGAGGGCTTCCGCCGCCAGGTCAAGGTGTGGCCCGAGAACCCCGTCGACAGCTTCCTCAAGGACATCCGCGCCCGCGGCCGTGTGCGCGCCCCCGGAAAGCAGCGCCCCGGCGCGCCGCCCTTGTCCCTCGCCCGGACGGTGCTGCCCCGGACCTCCCAGCACTGCACCATCGCCGACCTCGGGTGCGGCGACGCCCGCCTCGCCGAGGCCCTCAAGGCCGATGGCAAGAAGCTCCGCATCACCGTCAAGAGCTTCGACCTCCAGAGCCCCAGCCCTCTCGTCACCGAGGCTGACATCGCCAACCTGCCGCTGGAGGACGGTTCCATCAACGTCGCCGTCTTCTGTCTCGCTCTGATGGGCACCAACTGGGTCGACTTCGTTGAGGAGGCCTACCGCATCCTGCACTGGAAAGGCGAGCTCTGGGTGGCCGAGATCAAGAGCCGCTTCGGGCCCATCCGCAAAAAGAACGCCCCCGTCACCCACAGCGTAGGGAACCGCAAGAAGATCCAGAAGGGCAAGGGCAAGGGCACCGGCGACGACGCCGACAACACCGAGGACCTGGCCGTCGAGGTGGACGGCCAAGATGACCGCCGCCGGGAGACGGACGTATCTGCCTTTGTCGAGGTGCTCAAGTCGCGGGGCTTCGTGCCCTATGGCGACCGCGAGGCGATCGATCTGTCCAACAAGATGTTTGTCAAAATGCACTTCATCAAGGGCGCAACGCCGACCAAGGGCAAGGGAGTGAAGCCGGAGGAGCCTCCTAAGGGGCGAAGACCCATCATCCGCAAGATTGATGCTGTTAATGACGAGCCGGAGGTGAATGAGGCTTCCATCCTAAAGCCCTGCCTATACAAAATCCGATAGAGGGGGGGTTGGTTTCTGGGCTGGTACTGTATTTAGTTTCCACGACGTCGAATACCCGCCTCAACGATACACTGGCATAGCTTTCCTTTCTTCATCTGGGTTCATCCGGAAAAAAAGAGGCCTCTTAAAAGTTATTTCATGCGAGCAAAGTAGAAAAGCAAATGTAATCTCTCCGCATGTGCGCGGGCCGAGCCATTCCTCTATCCACCTGTCGCCACGAGCTGCCCAGAGCCCGTATCTAATTAACATCCGTCTCACGCCAAAACTCTGAACTTCCGTCCTTGTCCTGATCCCCTGTCATACAATTCATAATACCATTCCAAGTGTCCTAGATTACGAGAAGAAGATGAGGCTGGCGGCCACGTCAGCGTTTCCCTCTGCCGCTTGCAGCGCTTGAAGAGCCTGTTCCCTAGTGGCTCCCATAGCCATGAGACCTTCGATGGCTTCGGGTGGGAAGTTGGGCCTCGAGGCTGGCGGTTGAGCCGACGCCGAAGCAGGGGCTGGTGCAGGAGGCTCTGCCTGTTGCGGTGCGGCCGGGGGCTGCTGTTGTGGTGTATCTGGCGGTATCACAGCTCCCGAACGCTGGCCGATGCTCGTTCCTGAAGGGCCGGGTAGAGTAGGCTCTTCCGTGACGGCCTCCTCTTCTCGGGGAATTTCAGCCTCACCAAGAAAGGGAACCTCTTCACCCTGGATGATGAGCTTGTCTTTGGCAAGATCGATGCTGGCTTGGTATCTCTTGAGCATATCCAACCCGAGCAGCAAATCGACGGACTTGCCCTCCATCACGGTAAAGCTGCAAGGCAGGAAAAGGTTCCCGATCTTGATCTGGGCAGAATGAACACGTCCGATAATGGTCGCGGTTCCCACACCACGGGCTACACCAGCAAATCGCGTGTCAACCAACCGCATGATGCCGCAGGCCTCGGCGCAAGCAGGGGACATGATGGTGGCCTGGGCACCGGAGTCAACTAGCGCCTTGACCTTGTGGCCGTTGACTTCCACGTCGACGTAGAGCATGTGAACTCTACCGAAAACTGGAATCCTGTTAGAAATCAAATGAGTAAAATGTTGTAGGATTCAACGTACCTTCCGGGTTGTGCTCCATGGCATTTTGCAGGTTCTCCATGACTCTCTCTTGACGGATCATCTCTTCGATTTTCCTCTGGTTATCGATATTGAAAGGGTCGTCATTGAGTCTCTCAATCTCTCTTTGCCGTTCCAAACGCTCCCTGTTTTCACGGTCTTGACTGTCATGGTATATGCGAGCAAAACGAGCAGGGTCCTCCACTGCGGAGGCCAGTTCGGGGTGTTGCCTCTGAAGCTGCTGCCTCAATGCGGGATCTCCAAGGACCTGGAGGCGGATGAGTTCAGGGTCTTGCTCATTGTTGCCGCGTCTCCGAGGTTGCTGGGGTCGGGGTGCCTGGTCGGGAACGCCGGTGCTGCCTCGCATATCTCTGACATGCACGGCCAGCATCTCACCATCAGTAATCTGCAGCTGCTCCATAGTCTTAGAGTCGTCAGAGATGAGACGGCCATTGTGGTAGATGTGCTGTGAAGTCGCGGGAACGGAGGATTCGGCGTGAATAGACTCGCGGAGCGTAGCCATGGTCATGTCGGGGAAGATCTCGAGGGTGAGCAGGCTGTCCTGCTCCCCGGCCTGGGGGTTGAATATGTTGAGTGTGATGCGCCTGGTTGCCAAGAACGGGTCAGCGGACAAGAGAAATCGCAGGACTAGGACAGCTAGATGTAGAGAGAAGCTTACATTGTAGGCAGATCTGCGGCTCGGAGTGTTCGGGCGGTTATCCGGATAGACGAGACGAGGTTGTGGTCGAGGGTGGACAGGGAGACTGCTGCAGACAGGAGATGGACGAGGGGCTGGGTTTGCGGACCTGGTTGCGGATCAAGTTTTGGCTGTGGTTGCGGTGAAGGTTGTAGTCGTAACTGTGGGAAGACCAAGACCAGTGACCAGCCCTATAGTAGATAGAGACAGAGACAGAGACAGAGATAGGTAGGTAGTCAAACACCACAAGGCAGAGAGTCCGGGTAGGATAGACCAGTAGCAGTAGACAGGCAGGTAGGTAGCAAGCGAAGCTCGAGCAAGCCTACTTACGTACCTGTCCGCTTGCCTACGGTAGGGAGGATGGATACCTGAGGATCCAGAGGAAAATAAGAAGGAGGGGCGGGAAGGAGATCTGGAGGCGGGGAAATGGAGAGGGAGAGGGAAGAAAGGGAACAGAGGGAAGAGACAAGAGAGAGTAAGAGTCGGAGGCGGAGGCGGAGTGGGGGATGTCTGAGTCGTGACGCGGATCTTGGAGTCGCTCGCCTTAGTAGGATGGATGGAGTTCGAACGGGACGGGTTCGAGGTCAAAGCGACGGATGGCAAGCTGGCTGTTGAACCACCTCGAGGTACCTCGGGGTCTGCAGCGGCGTATTGTGCGAGGGGTCCTATTGTTTGGACTCGGAGGGACAGATGGAAGCTTGGCCAGGGAACCTTGGAAAAGCTGACAGACCCGAACAAGGCTTTTTCCAAGGTTGCAACGGGCGACCTTCTGGGATTCTGCTGCAGCCTGTAGGTGAGAATTAGGTGACCTGCGAAGTATGTATCATCAACCAAAGTGGAGGGCATGAATGGTGGATTGGATCCAGCCTAAGAGTGACGGTGCCTGGGAGCCCAGAGTTAGTGGACGTAGAGGGGAGGACGAAGCCCTGGAGGGGCAAATTTCTCGCGGGTTTAGTGGGCCTCGGCGGGCGCGGCGGTGACGACAGCGCTGGAGCGCCCGCGTCCCGCCTCCACACCAGCTACCGGCCCTCCATCGATGGAGCTCTCCAGCTCAGTGAGTCCCGAGGCCTTCAGCGAGCCGCCAGGTGATTGGCGGTGGTGGAGAGGCATGGAATGGGACGGCCTGAACCCAAGACGTTGGCAGTTTCGTTGTCTTCAATCCATCCATCGTGGGCCTCGGCTTGCTACTGCTCTGATCCGAAGTCTGACAACGAACAAAACGAACAACCAGCCACCCACCATCACAACGCTTCTTGGGCTTCTTTTGCGGCGTCATGGAGCCCCGTTGCCTAGCTGTCTGCTTGCCCGCCTGCCTACCGGCTTGATCATCCTCATCTCCCCCCGGTTTGATTGCTCAGCTTTCCAGCGTTGCGTTGCGTTGCGTGCCGGCTTGTCTATCTGCGTGCCCACCTGCTTCCATATCTACCAGTTTGCTCGCTTGTTTGCTTGCTGGTTGCCCTGCACACTTAATCAATCACGGGGCTGGGACGTGATGCCGCCATATTATTCGAGCGCCTGTTCACTCATCGAAGGCTGGACAGATGCGACCCAAGAAGCCCGTCCCACGACGCCCATGCCGTCATATCAACCTCAAAGGGCACATTTCTGACGCCAACCCTCGGGGGGATACTCATTGTTTCCTCCCGAGCCGATGTCCACTGTCCACACCAGTCTCGATTAATCAAAAGCGTGTACACGATATACTACCCTTGCGTTCTTCGCACACAACACATCGATGCCCGCCCAGGCAAACATCCAGTGCCGGCCAGGATACCACGGCTGTTGGTGATGTGTAGCAAAGCTTGCCTTGAGATCGCCACGGCTGCTGCCGCTCCAGGGAGTGACCCATTCCCAGGACCGGGTGGGAACCAATGATCGATAACCGGCTCCGGCCAGGAGCCAAAGCGAGATGCAGGATGATCTCCTCTGCAGCACCACTATCCTTGTTTGACGATGAGGTTGATGTCCAGACAACCAGACTTACCCGTTCCCCAACATCTTGAGCATCTCCTAGTCGCTCGGATCGAGATTATCGAACCCGCTCCCGCTCGATGGCCCCCTTCAGCCCTGCCTGGTCATGTTCCATCCATATTTAGGAACTTAGTAGGTAGTTGAGTAAAAGCAAGTACAGTGACTTCTGAGCTGGTCCCTCTGTCGGAACAAAAAGGACGCTGGGCGGATTCAGCGGGAGGCGTCGGTCTAAGGCCGTCCGTTGTCATCTGTCCGCTGTCAGCAGGGACAATCAATGTATGCGGACCAACGCGGAAGGGCATTCCGACTTGCCTTAGGGCATGCACTGTAGCTATTGCAGCTTGGCCTGCAGTTCAATGCGCAGGGGCACTCGATTACATCGATGAGTCATTATCGTGCAGCAGCCTGAGCCGTCTCATGGGGATTTGTTTGGTTTCAATTGGGGGAGAACGTGGGCGCCTAGGACGGAGTAGTTTCTCATACAGTCAGTCTGGATAAAACACTGGTTGTCCATAGAATTTGTGAGTCTCTACATGCGACCGACCTGCCATGGAATCTACCTGCCATACCTAAGTTCGGCAATCGCTGGCAGGACCTACGTTATTACCTACAACGAGTAGGTAAGTGAAGATAGTAGGTATCTAATCTAGTATTAGTACCTACTTAAGTACCTAGATAATCGAGAAAACGGAGTGTGGAGTGGAGGGTCGTCCAGCATTCGTAAACATACCCCGCCCTGAGGTATGCTTGCTTGTTAGACGACAGTACCTACCTACCCCCGCGTTGTCCGTACGATTTCCCCAGTCTTTTTTCCCCAGACACGCGCACAGTTACAAAGGCTTTGATGATGGAGAAGACCTGAATAAGGCGAATCCTAAGGTATCTATTTATCCAACCTTCATGTCCTCAGTCGCCAACTGAGGCAAGCGGGCATGACGCCGGTTGGGTAGGTACATAGGCACGTACGACGCCGAGAGCGGGAAGTGGCAACCGCATCAGTTCATCCCAATGAGGTCACCCGCCAAAGAAAAAAAACCTCTCGTCTCATTTCGTTTCGTCTGCCTCGTCACCTCGTTCACCAAAAAAAAAATGAAGCCAAATAACGCCAACAACTTGCCAACCACTCAGCCTCAACCTGTCTCAACCCCACTCAACCACACTACGCTACACGGCCGAGTTATTTCCCATTCTGCTCCCATTCCATGGGAAGTTGGCTCAGGCACGGTCGTAGTCCCACCTGCCCCATCTCGGCGCCGTCCTCATCGTCCGATCTCTCGGGCCCGTGGGTCCACTTGGGTCGACGAGCAAACCAGCTGCCCACGCAACTTAACCAGGGTTCTGACTTCTGGCGTCTAACGCCTCTATCCCGTGACCCAACATCGTGAACCGTTTCCGTGATTCACTGACTCAACGCCTCGGCTCAGTGATTCAATTATCCGCATTTTGTTGCTCAACCTGCTGCTTCCTTGCCTCTATTTCCACCGACAATTGGCACCGAAGGGTGATGCTACGTTTTTCGTCCACATCATCCACATCATCGTCATCGGCCTCGCCACCGTCACCGTCATTCTCAATCTTGATATCTACAGACTAAAGAAGTCAGGGGTATCAGCCTACCATCCGAGGACCAACATCCATTCATCAGACGAGGCAGCCAAACTTCAGAGAATTCTCATCTGCAGACTTCTACAAAACCCCCAACCTACCAACTGCATTAGCGGCTTCGTATCTGCAAGGGCGGCATTTCATGATACAAGGAATCCTGGAGTAGGAAGAGGGCTCACGTAACGACCCGTAAAGACGCCAGCGTCTCGCACTCAAGATGGATAAAAAGAACGAGTTCGCGACGGCAGCCCGAGACATGATCTTCTCCGGCGATGCTCCGGCTGAGAGAGATACAGAGGAAGATGGAGATGCCATCGATGATTCCTGCGACGCTGACGAAGACTTGGTCACGGTCAAGAGAAACATCACCCAGTTGAGAATCCAGAAACGAAACTCTGAGGCTGGTCTCATGAAAAAGGTCATCCCCTTCCACTGGGCCCCGATGCTATCGCCCCTGACGGAGAACGACATTGAAACCTGCGTGACGCTCGAGTACGCCGCTCTGTCGGATCCAAAGCATAGAGCTTCCAGAGAAACGGTATGCTACCAGTCCATCATATCTCCTTATGAGTCGCCATCCTTTACTAGTTTGTAATGTCAATTTTCTCACGTGTATGCTAACGCGTTCCTCCAGATCGAGTATCGCATCCGGAAGTCTGGAGGAGTATGCTATGGCTTGTTCAACAGCTACAGACCAGACGATGCCAAGGACTGGTGGATCGCAACTATGAAGCACAGTCGACCGGTCGAGTCCGGACGCCCTGATCGTGCCAAACACATCATGTTCGCCCACATCATTGCCACCCTTGGTAAACATCCTGTCATCACAGATAATGACATGGCGTTCCCCGAAAAGTGGCGGGACCCTGTAGCGTCGAAGGGCTCAAATTTGGGTCACCAATCTTCCGGGAGGACGATATGCCTTCATTCCTTCGCCGTGTGTCCCGAAGTGCAAGGTGTCGGTATTGGCAAGACGGCGATGAAGTCCTATCTCCAACTCATGAATGAATCGGGAATGGCAGATCGAGTCGCGTTGATATGCAAGCCAGTAAGTTCTTGTGGAAGCTTTTACTAAGTTTGGTGACATTCTAATAATTCCAGTACTCGGTTCAGTTCTACAAGTGTTTTGGGTTCCGGGATCTTGGCCCAAGTACGGAGGCTCTGGCCGGCGACGGTTGGCATGCCATGGTAAGCCATTGTTCCAGCTTTTTGGTCTGAAGTCAAATCTAACATGTCACAGGTCCTTGATCTCGGTGGACCGAAACAAAAGATCAAGGAAGTGCCCACCCATGTTAAGCGGGCTTAGCATGAGGGTGAGCGCAGGCCTGACTTCCAGAAACCCGCGCATTCTTCGAAGTCTCCTTCAAGAAAAGAAAGAAAGGACCAATTCATTTCATTTTTAGTTGCTTTCATTTTCCCACTGCATCCACGGTTCACTTAGCATCTGCGAAGGTTTTTCATAATTGCATAGGTAGCTGGCTTAAATGATCTCGCCATTATTTAGTTCCCGCCCTTCTCGGCGATGGACATTTATCCTGTCATTTGCACGAACAAATCTGCTGTTCGTACTACAACAGCCAACGCACAGCACTAGACCAGCTCATGGGGTTTCCTACGATGAAATTTTATGCATTGACGTAAAGAGAACCCCCAGATCATCATAGACAGTCTCAAATTTGTGGTCGGACTTGTCTATGATGGAGTTATCAAGCTCAAGCGCGACTGGGCTCTTGTTTCCACATCCAGCAGACGATGTCATCTCTTTTACCAATACTTCGCAGCACATCTTTCCTTTAGTCGGTAGCCTTGTACTTCTGGCGGTACTCCTCGGTCCGCCTGACATCGTCCTCCGAGGCAATGCTCTTCATGCCCTCAATGATATCATCCAGAGTCAGGATGGTCACGATGGGGATACCGTACTCCTTTCGCAACTCGCCAATCGCGCTAGGCCCGGGCTTAGATTCGTCACCATCGGTCGCAGGGAGCTTCTCCATTCGATCCAGCGCAACAGCGATGCCCACGACGATGCCACCCTCCTTTCGGATCTTATCGATGGCCTCACGCTTAGCAGTACCGGCAGTGATAACGTCGTCGACAATCAGAACCCTCTTCCCCTTGAGAGCAGCGCCAACAATGTTGCCGCCCTCGCCGTGGTCCTTGGCTTCCTTGCGGTCGAACGAGTAGGAAACGGTGTCAAGGGTCTCAGGAGCAAGCCTGCCGAGCTCGATGGCAATGGTGGCAGCGAGGGGGATGCCCTTGTAAGCGGGGCCGAAGATGACGTCGAACTCCAGGCCATCCTTTCTAGCGTCAACAACAGCCTGGGCGAAGGCAGTAGCAATGGCGGCTGCCAGACGGGTCGTGTGGAAGAGGCCGGCGTTGAAGAAGTAGGGGGAGATGCGCTTGGACTTGAGCTCGAAGCTACCGAACTTGAGGACACCGCCGGAGAGGGCAGCCCGCAGGAACTCTTGCTTGTAGGGGGCGAGTTGAGAAGGCATTGCAGGAGATGTTGTTGCGAAGGGAAATAGATAGTTTACTGAGGTAGTTTGGAGTGGTGGTGGTGGTGGTGGGGTGTGAGAGAGCTGAGACAGAGAGGACAGAGACCTCGAATGAGTTAGACAATTACTGTGAACAGACCTAAGCCGGACCTAATGCGAGCCTTACCTCCTTTAGCCAAATCGACTCTCGGGGACTTCTAGATGTCCTTACGGTGGTGAATGAATGATGTAAGTTTTCAATCCCCTCGTCGCCCTGCTCGCAGTGCCTTCTCCCTCCGTCTCAGTGCGTGGTGGTGGGGTTAGTTCGGCGGGGTGAAAATTGAGCCTTTGTACCTCCTCCGCAGAGCGCCGGCGCGGAGTGACTTCGGGTTGTTATCCCACGCGCGGGCTTATCGATGAGCAGACCCGCCACGACTCCACTCACCTCTTTGCAAAAAAAAAAATTGACCGCCCAACCGAATTTACCATTCCTCGCCTCGTCTTGAGAAGTCAGTCTCGTCTTGCACCGACTCCAAGAAAAAACAACCCGCCAGATCGCCCATCATGAAGACGACCTGGAAGGACATTCCCCCCGTCCCTACTCAACAGGAGTTCCTGGACATCGTGCTGAGCAGGACCCAGCGCAAGTTGCCCACCCAGATTCGCGCCGGTTTCCAAATCAGCCGTATTCGAGGTTCGTTCGCATTGCCCCCCAACCACCAAATATTCGCCCTTCCCGGCGCTTCACTCGTCGCCTTCACCGTCGCTGACCACATGCCCTCACAGCCTTCTACACCCGTAAGGTCAAGTTCACCCAGGAGACCTTCTCTGAGAAGTTTGGCGCCATTCTCGAGAGCTTTCCCCGCCTGCAGGACATCCACCCTTTCCACAAGGACCTGCTCAACACCCTCTACGATGCCGACCACTTCAAAATCGCCCTTGGCCAGATGTCAACGGCCAAGCACCTGATCGAGACCATCTCCAGAGATTATGTCCGTCTGCTCAAGTACGGCCAGTCGCTGTACCAGTGCAAGCAGCTCAAGCGGGCCGCCCTCGGTCGCATGGCCACCCTCATCAAGCGCCTCAAGGACCCGTTAATGTACCTCGACCAGGTCCGCCAGCATTTGGGCCGTCTGCCTTCCATCGACCCCAACACCCGAACCCTGGTCATCTGCGGATACCCCAATGTCGGAAAGTCCAGCTTCTTGCGCAGTGTCACCCGCGCCGACGTCGATGTCCAGCCCTACGCCTTCACCACCAAGAGTCTGTTTGTAGGTCACTTCGACTACAAGTACCTCCGATTCCAGGCCATTGATACCCCTGGAATTCTCGATCACCCTCTGGAGGAGATGAACACTATTGAGATGCAGAGGTATGTGGATCAATACGAGTTGTGGTTACGGTCAACATACTAACAGAACCTAGTATTACCGCCATTGCTCACTTGAGATCCGCCATCATGTACTTCATGGATCTTTCGGAGCAGTGTGGCTACACTGTTACCTCCCAGATCCAGCTGTTCAAGAGCATCAAGCCTCTTTTCTCGAACAAGCTTGTCTTTATCGTCATCAACAAGATCGACGTTGCCCGAATCGAGGATCTTGAGGAGGAGCTCCAGGTCGAGGTCAAGAGCCTCCTCAAGCCTGGTGAGGTTGAGCTGCTCCAGCTCTCTTGCAACACCCAGGAGGGTGTGCAGGAAGTCAAGAACGCCGCTTGCGAGCGCCTGATTGCTGAGCGAGTGAACCAGAAGTTGAAGGCGGGGACCAGCGCTGCTGGCGCCATTGGCGGCAGACTGGCTGATGTCATGTCCCGAATCCACGTTGCTCAGCCTATGAGTGGCAAGACCCTGGAGACTTTTATCCCCGAGGGTATCAAGGATCGCAAGAAGTACGACAGGGCCGACCCTGAGCGCCGAAGAACTGCCCGAGACACCCAGGATGAGAACGGTGGTGCTGGTGTCTACAACGTTGACCTTCGCGAGGACTACCTCCTTGCCAACGACGAGTGGAAGTTCGACAAGGTCCCCGAGATCTTCGACGGCAAGAACGTCTTCGACTTCGTCGATCCCGATATCGAGGCCAAGCTGGCGTCTCTCGAGGAGGAGGAGGAGAAGCTCGAGGCGGAAGGATTCTACGACTCTGACGAGGAGATTGAGGATGACGAGGAGGCCGAGGTCATGCGCAAGGCCGAGATTATCCGCGAGAAGCAGCAGCTCATCCGCAACGAGGCCCGCATGAAGAAGAGGCTCAAGAACCAGGCCATCATCCCCCGTAAGATGATGAAGAAGCCGCTGTCCGAGTTTGAGGATGCCCTCGACTCCCTCGGTGTCGACACGACCGAGATCGCCGAGCGAGCCCGCTCCAAGTCCCGTCCCCGTGGCCGCTCGCTGTCTCGCAGCCGTCTGGGCACCGAGGACCCCGACGCCATGGACGTGGACGGCCGCAGCGGCACCCCACGCGACCGCATGCGCTCCAAGAGCCGTGCCCGCTCGATGAGCCGTCTGCCGGCCACCAGCCGTCTCGAGGACGGTGTCCAGGACGACGCCGCCCGCACCAAGGCCGAGCGCATCACAAAGCTCAACCAGAAGCGGATGAACCGCATGGCGCGGCAGGGAGAGGGCGATCGTCACACCACTGCCTCCCTCATCAAGCATCTCGTAAGTTCCACTCATTTCGTATCTATGTGGATGTCCTTCTCCACGAGCAGACAACTAACTGTCAACCCTCTAGGTCGCGGGAAAGCGTGGCATGGGCAAGACGTCTCGACGATAATCAAAAATCAAAAAGTACTTGCTTCCTTCCAGCTTGTCTTTCTCTTTTCGCATGTCGCGGGTGCGGGTCGTGGGTTGCTTGGGAGTTTAGGGCGTATCGGATGGTTTGTTCCGCGGGGGAGCGAGTCTCACAGCAAAGTATGCATTTATTCATACTTCTGCGTGTTTTCTTGCGATGAACCCCCAGGTCGTCTAGCTAGATATTTACGGCACCCTCTGATGAACCCCAGAGAAGAGGGGTTGCCCGGCACGTTTTATATATCATGATCATGAGATGTCACTCAGTACCAAAATTGAGGCGAGTCATCAACGTTAAACGGTCGAGACAACTTGGTCAGTCAGCCAATAGCAGCTATGGCACTATTTCTCTCAAGATTATGCTTGTAAATGTGAGGTGTATATCGAAGATGTATATTTCATCGTGCTTAGCATTTACAGTAGCACCTCGCGTCCCTGCATAGCATGTCAATTGCCAAGGTAAAGGAGCTTCTCCTTTTCCACACCACGGGAACGAAACGCACGAGCTTTGCCCAAGCGCACTTTTCTCACATGGCGCCCCCCACGTCACTCAGGTCACCGGGCGCTTATTGCTCCTCGGCAACCTGGAGACCCTCCCTCAGGCCTTCAACCTTAAGCTCCTCGCCGGTGCAGCGGTGGTAAATGTCCTTGACGTCATCGGTGGTGGTCTCGAAGTGGCTGGTGGCGTCATAGCTCTTGGAGATGAAGATGTTGTCGTTGGAGCCGTCCTCGAGAGGCTCGGAGATGGGGATAGGAGCTCCCTAAATTGGGAAACCAATGTTAGTGTCTTTCTTTTTGTTTCAAGTCTAGCAAGGGAGGAGATGTACCATAAACTGCTCCTCAATCTTGCCGAGGCGGTCTAGACCAGGCTGGAGCTCGAGGTGGTGGTTGGCCGTGGTCTCGGCGATGGTGGAAACGATGGCAATCCAGTAGCCCTTGGGGCAGACGTTGTGGGCAGACGAGACGCAAGCGATGTAGATATCTAGAGCGTGTCAGAATTGGTGCAGGGACAATAACAGAGAAGGACGGGGGCGGTGAATCTTACCGTTCTTGCGGCCAACCTGGGACTGGGGAATGATGAGCTGAGCAGAGTCGCTGTCGTTGGTGCCAGTCAAGGGGTGCTTCAAAATGCAGATGGCACGGACGACATGGCCGACGACCTTCGTCTTACCAGGGAAGTACGAAGGGTCACCAAGGATCATCTTGGCCTGGGTCTCAAACTTCATCTCCTCAACGCCAGTCATGGTAGCCTTGATGCCGACGGCCTTGGATCCATCGTACAGGATCTCATCGACGTTGGTGTTGAGCATGTAGGTACCGCCGTAGATGGCGGACAGACGAGCGAAGCCCTGGGGGAGCTCGCCGAGGCCGTACAGAGGGTAGATGTAGGGGGACTTGCCGTACCGGGCGACGGAGTTTCCGTAGAGGCGGATGCGCTCGATGACCTCGGGCGCCTGGCCCTTGTTGGAGATGTGCTCATCAGTGAGGTAGAGGGCCATGGCGTGGCCGATGAAGTCGCGAGTAGTGGCCTCGAGACCGAACTTCTCGTAGACATCCTTCATCGAGCAGTTGTTGATGTCAAGACCTGAATAGATAGGGCACGAAAATCAGCGGGAGGGTTCCAGAAACAACGCGACCAAGACGTCTTTCGTCACGGAGACATTTGTTTGGGGAGACAACAAACCCTTGTGTGTAGCGGAGTCCTTGATGTCAAAGGTGCCAACCCACTCGATGAAGGACTTCATGCGTCGCTTCTCGAAGATGCCCATGAGCGGGGACCTAAGAGCCTCGGCAGCATCTGAGGGGACCTTGGCGACAGTGGCCTTGGGACCAGAGCTCTGCTGGACGTAACCGCCGGCGACCTGCTTGAACTCGAGGTATCGGGTGACGTCGGTGGAGACGAGGATGTTGGTCAATTCGCCCGAGGACATGAGGAACTTGGGGACGAGGTCGATGTTCCAGTCGTTGAGGCGGCCGTACTTCTTCCATGGCTCCTCGCCGGCCGGGTAGTTGCCATACTTCTTGAAGAGCTGTTGTGGGCGTCGTCGTTAGGAAAAGATGGGTTCATGAGGGGGGCGGGTTGATTGCATACCGTCTCGAGGTTCACGGAAGCAGCCTCACTGGAATAGAGGTCAGCAAGGTTAAATACAAGGCATAGAGGAAGTAAACTCACCCGCCATAGTGGTCGTTGCGGTCGATGTGGAGGACCTTCTTGCCCTTGACGCTCAGAACACTGGGAGAAGCATCAGCCAAATGGTTGACAGGAGCGGGCGACGACACCGACACCGACACCGACATTGATAGCAGCGTCGGCGCTAGCACCAACACCGCCGAAGCAACACGGCATCGCAGCGTTCGCGTCGTAGCGTAGCAGGCATCACGGAGTTCTTGCATACCCGGACAGAATACACTCGGTCAATCCTAAGCCTCGTCAGCAAAAAAAAGAAATAAAAGCGGAAAGCTTTCCCTTTGTCTCGTCCTGTGATGCGGCCGCCCCACGCCCAGCAAAGCTCTGGCTGGATGCGGGGGTCTCCTGGGGACAAGAAGAAGCCCGACGAGACGGGAATCTGGAGGCAAAGAGGCAAAACTGGAGAGCAGACTTACCAGTGCCCAGCACGATGACGTCGTATTCCTTTGCAATCTCATCCATTATGGGCGGCTGTTTGGGGAGAGAGAATGATGTGGGCGAGGAGGATGCAGCAGGTGAGAGCGGTGGTTTATGTTGGGAGGAGGCGGTATGAAGAGAACCAACGGGACGAAGCTCGAGTGGCGGGGTTGGTTGGATGAGCGGGAGAGGGGGGGAGTTTGGGTGGAGACGGGCCTGGTCTTTTGGCGACTTCGAACTATTAGTTGCTTGACCGACCTCACCTTGAAGGTAACCTTACTCGTGCTTTGTCTTTCATCTCCCCAAGATGCTACACAGCACCTACTACTTAATACCTTTTATATTACCAACCATGTCTTCTTCCCGTCTTTCTATCTGTCTTCCAGGAAAAATCCAGCTTGGGCTCAAGTTTGGCAGCTGTGATGCGACCGTGTCGACGCATTGAACGCAGGGTCCCATCATCTTCATGCAAAAAAATCGCCCACTCTGGCCTTGTCTGCTCCATACCCGCCCCTTAACCAAGCGACCTACCCTATATCGTGGACTATCAGAGAGATTTCACGCCGACTTCTTCCCCACGTCCGCTACAATCAGATTACACAATACATACTCCGTACACCACAATATCAAGCTTTTGTGAGTGGAACGTGATCTCGTCTTTTTGTGTCTCCGTGCCACCATTCACGCACGCACGCACGCTTTTCGTCTAAATGTATCTTACATATTCTAAATGTACATAGCGATACAACTTCCAGCACACCCAACCAAGTGTCACAATTCTCCCATCCCCGCCCTGGCATGCGACCATAATGCAGGCCCTTTTCCGGGTTATCATCACTCATACTTCATCGCGGCGCCTCCTTCTCCCCCTTGGGAGCCTGCGGTTGCGCCTCGTGGGCCTCAGCAGGGGAAGGGTTCTTGATGTCTGGCTCCGCCTTGGTCTCAGCCTCAGCCTTTGCCCAGTCTGCGCCCTCGTACTCGTCCTCGTAGGCAGACGGAGTGTAGACCTGGCCCTCGCCTCCCTCTAAGTCGATCTCGGGATCCGACATGGCAACGTGCACGGCGTCCTGCCAAGTGTACATCCTCTCGGTGAGGGTATGCTTGATGGCTCGCTGGGTTTTCATGACCTGTAATGCGTCCAAGTTAGCATTCGAAACCCCCAAGATATCACAGACGATGCAAGGAGGAAAAACTGTACCTGATCATCTCGCTCGTCAAGTTCCCGCTCTCCGAATCCTAGCTTGGTCCGTGAAAGCTCCGCCCGCGACGTCGCGATCATGTTCCGCTCCCGGCAGCACACCCACCACAGCGAGTGCAAATCCTCCCAGGACTTCTTTCGCAGCTCCTCCACGGTCCAGGCCCTACCGTGCTCCTCCGTCTCCTTGGGCGTCCATAGCAGCTTACCCGGTGCCGGGAAGAAGCCCCAGAGGCCATGGTTCGGGTCCGTCTTGACCTCTGGCTTGAAGTCTCGCGGCTTCGGCAGTGGCACATCCGACATGGACAGGTGCTCGCGGGGTCCTGAGCCGTACAGGCTACTGACGCCGCGGACCTTGTTGTTGTCCTTGGTCTTGCGCTTGCATTGCGGTGCCGTCGTGGAGAAGTGAGAGGCGATTCGGGGCGTGGTGACCAGGGGGTTTATGGACGGCCTCGCAGGAGAACACGCTTTCAGTAACCGGCCGGCAGAAGGCCACAGAGCATTGGGACACGCCATTAACATTTAACTGCTCGTCGTCGAGTTTGGGCGATACAGCACCACTTCATCGCCAGATGCCCAAAAATTTGGTAGCTCTGAGGTGCTGACTCATCAAAAAAAAAACCCCCATCACGTGATATAACACAGGCTAAATGGGTTCGACACAGCCAATCCAGCCCTTGAGGCTATAGCCCACCGAAGGCTCACCGAGCTACTACTGTGTATGGATCCCCGACGGACCACATCTCCATCTCCTCATGGCGAGTGGAACCCAGATCTTGGAGGTCTCGATGGAGGCGCACTTGCAGCACGGATGGCTGCTGGTACAAAGTACATTGGAGCGGGTGATGCGGGGGCATACTCCATCCCGATGGCCCATCCCCATCCCCATCCCCATCACCAACGTCTAGAGAGAAAATCCAGGGTCCTTTGCTCCTCCATGTGCCTGACTAGAAGCATAGAGCGGACCCATCACCCGGGAGGAGCCCAGCCAAAAAAAAAAGAGGTTTATGCTCCATCCCGTTCTCCACGTTTCAAGGCGAACTGCGCTGCGAACAGGTGGACGTCATCGTTGAAAATTCAGACAAAGTTAACCATTTCACCACGACGACTCGTGATTACACGCGCGGCTTGAAACGACATGACGCGACTACAATCAATCACTATGTACTAAGTATATGTGAACCACTAGGAAACACCAAGCTCCCAGGAACCTCGGTCATTCGGGACATGCTAAACCCCGCTCAGGAAAACTGCTCGGGAATCTCTTGATCGCAAAGGACGGTGACAACTCCCGTCCCGGGTAGGACTGCTCGGAATTCGTTGACCTCGTCGGGGCTATTACTGCAGGCCGCAAGCCGCGACCTCACTTACCTATTCCGTTTCACTCGGTCGTATCATACGTGTGCATGCGCCAAAGGGCTTTTCCGCGATTCCAACACCATCTCAAGGATCATGACGATCAGCCTCGGGCCTACTTTCTCCAATGTGCTTCATATCAGGAATAACCCTGACGCTCGTAGGCTCGTGGCCTTCAGAGATGATACCAAGACCCTCGTATCCCAACCAACATTTCGTGGATGTCCGGGTAGGCGTGCGGAGCAAAACCGGCATAGGACACCCTTCCATGCGCCCCAATACCTCCGGCTAAGGGCTCTCGACCAGGCCGATGTCACCCATTGCGTCTCGGCGGCGTGGGGGTGCACACCTCCCTGTCTGCCATATTTCCTCCTCAGGGAATGATGGGCCATGCAGGTCCGAATAGTTCGGGGTGATAACATCCATGTCCATCCAAATAGCGCGCTTCTCGACACCTAACAACTCAACAAGGGTGCTCTCCAGCAATTTTCGAGAGACAGTGACGAATGTCGGTCACAATCCAAACGGTATATCCCGTCGAAAGGTTGCCCGACATCGCATCGATGCGACGACTCGGCCTCGAGGGCCTCGATCGTGCATACGACACAACAGGTATGAACACATGTAGGGAGCGAAGCGGATTGTGACTACAACCTGGTACTTGGCCTGTCGACTAAACTGCGAGACATGACTGCCACATCAAGTCAAGCGAGACGGGAGCATCTTAGACAAGAGAAAGGGAGAGAGATCTCGCCCAACGACAAAAGCAAAGCACGTCAGCTGTCGTCGACCAAGACATACCGCTCCACTAGGAATGAACTTTCGTAACGGGCGAAAGGAAGCGATTGTTTATCTTTTCTTTCTTTGCCGTCACAGGTGCCTCGCCGACAACAGCTTGTTCAGAGTTCTGACACAACTCGAAGCTCGAGACTTGTCGCGGCCAAGGCTAGCGTGAAGTATTTATTTCCCTGGGGGCGAAATGCTTGCGAACCTACGAAGAGAAACCTAAGAGCAGCAGTTGTATCCAGTACTTACCGCTAGAGAGACGAGGCGCGACATGTCAAGCAAGTACAGGGCTTCCACATCCCGCCCGATGTGGCTGTGCCTCACATCTCGGCCGGCGCGGGCACCAACTGAATGACGGGATGGACATCCAGGGCTTGATGGGGGTGGTGCGAGGCAACGAGGTTCGCCGTCATTGTCACCAGCTCTCACGTATCGCGCCGGCTGAACTTTCCACCCACAGCCCAAAGCCACCATCGCAGCCGATAAGTAACCACGTGGTACACCCAAGTCTGTCGGCCAAGGAACCTGGATACTAGTGGGGACGTGATGAAACGGACACCACGGTCAGCCCAAAATTTGCGCTTTTACGGCAAGGTTCCGCACTAGGGCATTGGGTGTACTTCGGGCAAACCTGAGGAGACCGCAGTGAGTGATGAGCGACAGAGTGGCAGAGCTGGGCGTTTGTGACGTACATCATACTCGATGCGTCGTAGGTTTGCTCTACTGAAATAAGCATTACCCCATTAGCTCGGGGCCTCGGACATCGTCGACGGCTCCCCCTCCATCGCTGTCACGGTTGTGGTTGTGGTTGTCGTCGTCGCCGTCGAAGTTCGCCGAAACGGGATTGGAGCCGTGCACCTCTCAACGATTCCGCCCTTTCCTCGTCTTGGATATGCAAGTCCGGGCAGGTCAATGCCAATCTCTTGTGGTAGATTCGGTGGCTCGTCACTAGCCGGCTGGGTTGGACAAATGAGGTGTGGACGATGCAGGCTTCAACCGACGCCGGTATCAATCAGGGAGCTTGAAAACCCCAAGGCCAATAAAATATGACTCGCGCAGCCGACATGCAAGCGACGTGCCCGATTTGCGATCGGGTGCGAGCGGCGGACCGGAGACTCAAAAGTCTGCAGGCAAGCAGACAGTACATCGATGGATTTGAAGCAGGTGTGGGGGACACTCCAGGTGAAGCCATCGCCATCGCTTTTCTTGTTCTTGAGTCCCCTTCTTTCTATCTGGGTCCCGGACAATGTTGCGCGTCGTTAGAGAATGTGGGCTCCGGACGGGGCTTGATGGAAACTTGGGAGCGGGAGGGACCCAGCAGGAGCTTTGAGCCTCAACCAGCTCCGTCCGGTACCACCCAGCGGCAGTTTTTTATTCCTCCTCCACTTTGGCCCGCTTCTCCAACGATTTGCCGGATATGGCCCTCTTTTCCCGTCCTCTTGTGTGGTCGCTGTGGTGTGGGTGATGGATGCATCCGAGTCGACCACATAAAAACTCCGCAAACGATGTGGTGGTGGGCTCGAAATTTTCAGACTTTCCAACGTCGCCCCTCCATCGCTGGATATCGTGGTGCACCAAAGTATTCCGTACAAAGGAATTCGACTGATGAGACGAATTGTACATTTACTTGCCCAACTAGCACCACGTAATTCCGATATCCCTGCCGCAGTCAGCCACTGAATGACATCGGAAGTTCTGATGGAGCAGTTCCGACCGTCGGCGCAGGGATCTGCCACGAGGGTGTGTCCTTTGCGCACTTATCAGCTGATGGTGCGAGCATCATCCTTTCACGGCTCAATAAGTACGAAGTACCTGCGACCAGGCAAGCCATGACATATTACCCTGTTGCCGGCGGCACTCGCGCCCGCCACCAGCCCAGGGCCCCGGCTATAGTTCCCAATCCGTCCAGGCCAGCCTGACTGTTCCATTTGTCAGCCGTCTTGCTCCCTGGTTCCTAGAGACTTGACATGTCGTGTGCGAAGTCGCGCACTGATTGATTGACTCGAGCGTGGCTAAAACCCGGACGGGCTGTTTTGGTTTTGGTTCAAAGACAGGAGGCAGACATGGTGTGGACGGAGTGTGTTGGAGAGGGGCAGGGCGGTATTTCGAGTCGGTGAAGTCTCGGAAAATCCTCGCCTGCACTTGGGGATTGCGCGGAATAGTTTGATACCTCAGGCCATGACGCAACAGCAATGGCACGACCGTTGCCGCACCCGCTGGCGATTTCGGCGAAGCGTCTCATTGTTTTGGTGGTGTTCGTGGTCGACGTTGTGAATTCGGATAGAGGATTAATGAGATCGATGAGATTGATAAAATCGACTAGGTATGTATCCGCCCTTCTGCCATTTGACAGCTCTTGTGTCCCACGCTCTGGTTGTGACATTGTCCCACAGCATTCGTCCCCTAGCAAAGAGGATCCAGGAGGCGGCGCCACAGAGGCAGGGGTTGAGCATCTCGGTAGCCTCCCTACCATCGCGGGCCAAGGCGTCGTAAAAAAAAAAAGAAAAGGTAGTAGCGCTGGGATTAGTCGCTAGCTGTTGTTCGGGAATGACGCCTGTCTCGGTGTTTCCCGCCACTTCGCATCGAGAATCAATGCTGACGTATCCTTTACGCCTGTCGGGTGTGGCCTGAGTTGGAAAGGGAGAAAAAAAAAGAAGAAGAAAAAAAGGCGCTTTGCGCGGTATGAGCTCAAACGTCGGACAGAGACGTCCGGATACGGGATTTTGACTAGGGTATCGTTGTATCGTGGCCTGAGTCGGCATGGAGGTTGCGAGACGTTGAGCTTGGTGACAGGTGAGCGTCAGCGGCTCAAAAGACGACAGCTTCTCCAAATGCGCCTCCTCGCGGGAAAGACTCCACTACAAGCTTCTGGAGCCAGCATCGAAGCCTTCCCTTGCCTTCGTCGAATCCCCCAAGCAGCTGCAATGGGCGGGAGGGTGAGGGGTTCCAAGGGGTACAGGCTCCACCAAGATCTGCCTTGGTGGGCACGACCGCGGTGTTTTCGGGACCCATTGGACGGCCCCGTTCACGGTCCCAGGGCCGATGTGAGATGAAGACCCCTAGCTACGAGCTTGTGGGAGACCAACGCGCCTCGTGCTAATCCATCCGCGCGTGCTGTGCGTTTCAGCGTCGGGGCGGACGCGCAGAATTACTCTGTTCGTCACTATCCAGAAACAGCCCCGAAGAGGGCTAGATGATGAGAGAGTTTTGTTCCGCTGATCACATTGAAATTGGATCAAGTTTCGCCTGGCGGTAACTTTGCTTTTTGCCCCGCAACCGAGCAAAGCAAAGTAAGCGAGACTGCCTCCTAAAGCTGTATGGCCGAATTGTTGAACCATCTCGTCGTTTCTTGGCACGCGAGGTTGACCGCAGAGACATTGGTTGGGCTGGCCCAGGGCGAGGCGCCTCGGGTGGTAGCGTGCGAACCAGAAGGGACTTTGGCGAGGGATACCGAGCCCTGTAAGCGTTCGAATCCAATGATGCCCCGAACAACGTCACTGCCGCCGTTGGTGAACGCGGCAATCCATGGACATGTTGGTTGGGGAGGCTTGGAGACTCGCTTGACTCGTGGATCCTGCACATCATTTTGGGATCCCGGCATTTTCGAGTCACGAGCCGTGCCCAAGCCCGTAAGTGAACAGAGCGCTTGGGGGGGTGGGTAAATGGTCTGCCTGGCCGGGTCACGATGCCAGTACATTTTACGTACGGGACTTTACCTCCCTTGCACGGCGCATAGTAGTGCTAGTTCAAGGGCAGACCGGTTGCAAAAAGGTGCCAAGCGTTTCCGCCTGAATGCGGCATAGGATTATGTGATCAAATCGCTCTACAGGCTATTAGGCGCGTCTTGTTGTGCGGTGTCATGCCATGGCATGTCAAAAACAACCTAGACTAGCATGCTGTGCCATATCACGGGCTGTGAAGCTTTCTTGGGATCCAAGGTTCGCCGCCCTCGAACGCAGTGATGTTGTGTGTTGCCAATTGGCCACTGACCAAATTGGCAAAGAGTCGTCGACACACACAAAGGAAAATTGGAAAGCTGAACTCTGTATCCAAACCCCCCAGCAATGTGCGGAATTGGAGGGATGCAGATTGTTGACAGTTCAGATTAGAGCATCCTGCTGGACGCAACACCCCGGCCTGTGACAGTCTCAGCCATCTTTCTATCGCCGACAGAGACAAGAGATAGTACCGCAGTGTTTTGTCTAATGCCGTATTTCCATGAACTCTGGCTATCATCCTTGGCTCCGTAGCGTCGACACTAGTGTGACTGCACTCACACGATCAAGTAAGGAGGAGGGAAAAAAAAAATCAAAATGAGGAGGGCTGCATGAGCTTGTTGAGAGATCCCGGCGCGAACTCGGCGTCCCGAGTCGTGTATGAGGTAATGCGGTGAGAGTACTTGGTTTGGCGCGAAGCATCTCGGCGTGGGTGGGCAACCCGACCGGCAACGATACCGGGAAACAGCCGGGGCACCGCGCACCGGACGCTGCGATGGTGCGAGCTTGCCAACAATGGGCAACGGCGAGGGAGGAAGAAAGGCCATCATCCATCTAGGGATAACAAGGCGGTGCGCAAGACTTCGGGCTTATGTGCGAGAAGTCAAAGAAACACCTGCTGGTTCTGTGTACCCGTTACTGAACCGGACCTCACCCAGCCTCCATCAACACACTCGCCCCACCCCTTCCGAGCATGACCGAGTGCAACTGTACTGAACTTGTGCAGTTATTGTGTGTCTTCTTCGTACGAATAGTGCGTTTTCTTATCCCCTTGTGCATGATCCTGGGTTTGTGCAGAACGATTCCCTCGCCTCATCCGGGATGGCGCGAGACGAGACAGCATCATGAGCATCGGTGCAAGTGCCGCTGGATCCCTGGCACGGGACAGACATTGGATACAACCTGATACTGGGAGCAATGTCGATGCGGCGAAGCTGACCATGGTTGGAAGCAATGACGCCTGTCGAAGGAGGGCGCTCGCACTTTTGTGTGGTCCCTCCCCGGGCCTACCAGCCTCCAGCCTCGCTCGAAGTTGATGCTCTCCAACCACCGACCTTGCAGCCACGCCACCCCCCTGGCCGGGCGGTGTCGGACGGAGATACCGCTTCCGAAACCGATGCCGCGCAGTGCCTCAGGTCTTTGGCTTGGATCGTAGCGGAGATACTCGTCCTGGTACCTGAGCGGAGGGGTTACATATCAAGTCGACGCCTCCCACATTCTGGACGGTAGATGCACTGGATCGAGTGGTGCAACGTAAACAGCTAGACAGTCAGTTATGGGCAAGGTCTAGATGGCAAAAAGAATGATGAGAGTGACCAGAGTGATGAGTCTGTTGAGACAGTTTGGGACTGAGGCAATAGTCGTGGCTGGCAGGAGTCTGCACAAAACCGTGCTATTAATTATTATATTACAATGCTTCTTTCCTGCACTGCACAAAGGGCAACCCAGTGGCAAGGGCAAGATGCCGGTAGGCACAGCACAGGATGTGCCTCGTACTTGCCCATGGACATACCGATGGTGGCTCGGGCCAGCGGTGGGTACGGCTGGGATACCGAACGCGTACCTAGGCACCGCTGCAGTTGGGAGGTGACGCCAAGGTAACTTGGCCGCTCCTTAGGCCCAAATTCTTGCGGCTTAGAGCGGCAATGGCATCCACGCTAAGAGCGAAATTGGCCCAGCGCGACATATTTATGCTCTAGTCCCGATGAGGCCAAAGCACACGGCTATCTGATTTGGTTAGACATGGGCGTGCGGAGACGTGTCAAGCAGGAGCGAGCGAGAGAAAAAAGAATTGCCCGAAAAATCTAGGAAAACTCGACCCTGCTGCAAACAGCTGGCAGCCAGGTGTCAAGGCGTGTCCCCTGCGGCCAAGTCACTGCTACCTCGGCTGGTGCGTTCGCGGAGTGCTGCACCGCTGGTTATGTCGGCGTCTCTCGTTTCTCACTGGCAGACGGCTTGGTCACTTTTCTGGGCGCGCGTTCTCTCGTTCGCTCTTTCCGCCTTCCTTTCTTCTCTCATCTTCTTCGGTCTCCCATTTCTCCCCTCCCGCAAATCTTCTCTCTCCCCCCATTTCCAACTCCGTCGTCACCAATCTGCCGTCGAAAGCAATTTCAATTTCCTCGTCGGCCTCGTTGAATACGCCTTGTTGTGTCTTTCCCGCTCGCGATAGCTCTGGATTTGCGCGTCTGGCGCCCCGGCCCCCGTCCAACACGCCCTCACCCACGCACACAACCCACAACCCCAATCCACAATCCGCAATCCACAATACACGACCCACGACACCCGCGACCCGCGACCCTCCCCTCCGGTCTATTTTTTTCTTCTCCTCCAGATCCCAGCCCCGCGGCCTATCCCATCTCATTCTGACCTTGCTGTGGTTCCCCGTGGGCCCACTTCCCTCGCAAGCATTTATCCACTTGCTCGCTGCCACTGCCCAGTCACTGCGCGTGCGTGCCAGGCAAGCCAGGTCGCCAGGCCACCAGTCCAGGCATCTCAACGGTTCCGCTCTTGCTGTTGTTACCGCTGCTGTTACCGCTGCTGCTGCTACGTCAGCTGCTGGCTCTGTTACCGCTTCCCGCCACTCCTCACCGCACACTTTCTCCTCCGTCTCCTCCTGCCTGCCTGTACCTACTACGCCAGGTCACGATTCGGCCGGCTGGTTCATTGGGCATTCCTTAGCACGCTATAAACCGCCCTACCACGAAGTTCGACCGCTACCGCTGTTACCTCGCTACTTCGTTCCCTCATCACCTCTTCTCAATTCGCGGTCACTACCCACCCACCGCATCCACTCCCACAAGGACCCGCTTATTTATTCTCGCCGCGCACCTCTCGGTTTTCCAACTGCACACCCTCCCTCCCGCGCCACCCACCCTCCGCAGCCCACCCTTCCGACCTGGCTGCCCTGACAGCATCCGCCGAAAAAAAATAAAAAGGTTCGAGACCCAGTTCTCCACTCTGCACCCTTCCCCAAACACCACCTCGAGAGGGACCTGCCACGAGCCTCATCCACCTTCTGGGAACCTCGTCTGCGGAGCTTTGCAACTTGCACTGTCCTGTGTGTGCCTGAGTGATCGCTTGTTTGCCTCGCCACCTCGCAAACTTGGATTTCCTCCTCCTCGGCAATCTAGACTTGATCTTGTCCACCCTTCCGCCGCCAAGCTCAGTCTTCTTCATCCCGGACTCTTGTGTCGTCCTCAACACCACGTCTCATCCACAGCGCTTCTACCGAGGGTAGCATGGACGGTTCGCAGTATCCCCCCAATGGTGTAAACACGACATCTTCTGGTCAGACTTATCCTTCGCCTACCGCTATCGCTCCCAACCAGCTGCAAACCGGCTCGCCTCTTCCTCAGACTCTTCCGCCGTTGCAACCTCCCGCGTCAGCCATGCAGCCTCTCTACGGTAGCCACCCGCACACGCCGCGGACGCCTGGCACGCCCAACACGCCTGGCTCGACAGGTCTTCCCAGCTATCAGCAGACCTCGCAGCCAGGAGGACGGGGTGGTATTTACTCAATGCCCCAGAGCCAGTATCCTCCCCCCCAGCAGTATGGCACTTCGGGCGCCATGATGCCCCAGGCGACGACGAGCGCGTCTCACCCGCAGCCCATTGCTCCCGCGCCTGTCGGTGGCCGAGGGCCTCCCGTCTTGCGTCCCATGCCACCTGGCGGCATCATGTCCCAGCCGGGCGTCTCCTCGCCCTACGGACCCAGCTCGCTGATGCAGCCCAACTCGGTTCTCCAGCACGAGGGTGAACAACCAACTCACGTTGTGGGTTCGCAGGGTCGACGCGGTATCCTGCCCAGTGCTCCTGGCCGCCCTGCTGCTCCCGCCGCCGGCACCGGTGCTACCAAGAACACAGTTATTCCTGTCAAGGACGCTGATGGAAAATTCCCGTGTCCCCATTGTACAAAGACCTACCTTCACGCGAAGCATCTGAAGCGTCACCTGCTCCGACGTAAGTTTGGTTTGCGCCTCTCCCGTCTTCCTAACGCGCTAACGCAGATTCCCCCCCAGACACCGGCGACCGTCCCTACATGTGTGTTCTTTGTCGCGATACGTTTTCTCGAAGTGATATCCTGAAGCGTCACTTCCAAAAGTGCTCTATCCGTCGTGGAAACCCCACCGGAGCTAGTCACTTGTCCCACCCTCAAGCTCACGTTAAGAAGAATGCCCAGGCTCAAAAGGCCGCCGGCCTCGGTCACGACGGTGACCTCAACCACCTCAACGGGCTTAGTAACATCCCCGGAGACAACATGGTCCACCCCTTCGGCATGGTTCCCGTTCAGGACGGTATGAACAACATGGCCGGAGACCAGAACCATCTGTCGCGATCCAGCTCGATTGGACGCCTTGACAACGGTAACAACGGGGACAGGCGTAACATGCCTGTCATGGGTGGTTCGCAGCCCTATGGCAACGATGTCTCGAGCTCGATGCAGCAGCAGCAGCTCCCTGGCTACAGTATGCCCCCGGGACAGAACGGCATGCCTATGTATGGCGGTTCAAACCAAAACCAACAATCTGGCCTTGACTGGTCCCAGATGTTCCAGGCTGGTGCGCATCAAACCTACGTCAACACCTCTTTCATTCCTAATCTTGGACAGACGCAGATCGCAACCAAAACCGAGCCTAATGCCGAGCCCGGGACGACAGGCGCTAGGCCCAGCAGCCCCATCCCCTCGAATTGGGGGATGCCCTCTAATCTCCAAAATTCATACAACCAACTCTCCGACCAGATCCTCAACTTCTTTTACCCTCCTAATCAGGCGATTGACCCCCAAAGCGCGGGAATGAACCTCTACTTTTCACCCGACAATATCAAAGATTTCCTGGACAAGTTTACCCATTTCAACATCCACGTACCCGTCCTTCATGTTGCGACATTCAAGATCGTTGATGCGTACACTGGCTTACTTGCAGGCATGTGTTGTATCGGTGCTTGCTACTCTGACCGTGTCACGTCATCTAATGTTCGCGAAATGATGGACTTTCTGTGCCTTGCATTGGAGCGTGACTGCAAGGTATTTTCGACCGAGCTGCGAGATTCTCAACCAAGGATTGCCTCTCAGAGCGACATTGAAGAACTCCAAGCTGTCATGTTCATGTGTATGCTTTTGATATGGAACGGAACTCCGCAGCAACGAGATCGGGCTCGCCAGATTCATCCATATCTGGCGTCCAACGCTCGGAAGTTCAACCTGTTTCAGTCTCCACAGAACCCATACCATGTGTCACCATTGCACCAAGTCAATTCTAACTCGAACAATTTTAGTCCCAAAGACTTCAGTTGGGAGATATGGATTGACCAGGAGCGGCGGAACCGACTCATGTTTGCCATTTTTCTCTGCGACATAGCGATGGGGCTTTACTTCAACTCGCATCCTCTATTTGACGTGTTTGAAATTCACCTGCCCCTTCCCTGCGACGATGCAGCCTGGGATGCAGATAAGGCGGAGGATTGTGTTTCTGCGCTTGGCCTCAATGGTTCCGATGCCGCTCGGGTTCAGAACGCATATGGTACGCAACGGCCCAAACAACCAGTGATGGATTGGGCGATCAAGGCCCTTCTCCATCCTTCATATGGGATTCAACCCGGAAGCACCAACTTATACGGAAAATTTATTTTGATACACGGTCTGTTGTCTTTGATCCGACAAGCTCAAGTGGGAGGAAATGCGTTCAACTACGAAACACCACCCCCGAGCGATTGGATGACACCGGCGGGAGCTCACAGTCGGCGGGGTTCTCCCGTGAATGGGACATCTCAAAATGCAGACCCTCAAAGCCTCCAGAGGCTCAACGGTGCGCTGGACAAGTTCAAATCGAATTGGGATGCGGACATGTCTTCACAATTCCCACCGACTACGCCGGTGGCAAACAACCCTCGGCGACACGGATTTTCGAGGGATGGAATTCACTTTTACTGGTTGGCAAAGTACATGCTTCAGCATACTCGACCGGCCGAACTTCAAATGGCTCCAGATGTCCGATTTATGCAAGTCATGCAGCTGTTGAAGTCGGTCAGGGCTTGGGTCATGTCTGACGGAGCATCAAGAGGAGAAGAGTTAGGATCAGTCGGAGAGATTGATGATCAATACGGAGCTATGGATTTGACACTGGAGATGGCTTGCCTGTTTACTCCGCAAGTGGTGGGTGCTGGAGCTGCGGCTGTCAAGACCGAGCTCGATATAGGTGGACGTTAGCATGATGTGGTTCTCAAAAAGCAAACTGGGGGGGAGGTGGTTGCATTAGGAGGCGTTGCATCTGGTTTTTTCCCTTTCTGGCACACGAGTTGATTCGTTTGGACGATCGACTCGCTCTCACATGCATCAATGGTCGGTTCTTTCGGTTTTGTTGTGCGCTGTTGCATTTAGACGGGGAGGAGGAGTTGTCGCTGCATTATTAGACTTATCAAGATAGAGGGAGGTGACGACTTCATGGCTTGGGCTGGTTAATGATGTTTGCTCCTTGACATACACTCGGTCTGTTACTGTGAGTGACACATTCTGAGTTGAAGAAAAATGCGAGATGAATTGGTGGCTTGGTCATACAGAATAAGTTTTTAGTTAAGTAAGAAGAAGATAGTATTTGTGTGCAGAAGACAAGGACGTGACGCATGCGTGACGTGAATGAGGTGCCTTGCTGTCACTATCCGGCCTTGAGTTATCTGAGATAGATAGTTGGGTAGGTATGCCAGCTCATCGCCCTCACCGCCCCTGATTTCTCTCGACAGTAACGATTCTCGGCGTGTACTGGTTCAGTATAGCCTTGTCCTCCTCGGTCGGGGTGAAACCGAAATTTTCCTCTATTTGGTTGGACACGTAGAGGCCTGCTGTGCCCCAGGCGATGACGGCGACGCCGACTCCGGCCCGGGTTTTGGGGGGGAGATTTTTGAAGGCCCTGTGCGGAGGTGAGCGACGTGAGAGGAATTGGTTGACGGCACCTTACTTGAACATGGCTCAAAGTGTCTGGAGGAGGGACTCTGTGGATCGTGGCGGGAACTCACAACTCGCAGCTCGCGACGTGAGTTGTGAGGATGGGGGGGATTTGATTTGGACAAACTTCATCCATGGACGATGGTATAGGGTCACGGGGAGCGTGGGAATATCGGGGGAATATCGGGGGAATCGAGGGACCAACTCAACAACCCCTCACCTCGATGATGACGGGATGCCCGCCTCTCTGTACGAATACCAGCTGTACTACTACGTACGAAAAGGTACCAGTTTCGCCAACGTCACCAACCGACGACATCAACTAATATCCAACTATGGAGACCCAGAAACCACGGCTTGAGCTGTTACCAATTGAGCTGATTGCTTCCGTTGCCTCGTTTCTCCAACTTCTCGAATTCAAAAGCTTCAGGGCATGTTCAAAACTACTCGCTGGGGCGACGCGGTCCCAACTAACCTTGGGCGAATTCATTGGATTGCCTTGGAGGCGGGACGCGCAAAGGCTTGCGCACTTGTCACAGATGCCCGAGTGCGCAAGTCGTATAAAGGCGGTCAAATTCTACCTCGCAAGAATGGACCATGACCAAATCAAGCGGGAGAGCGCATATGACTGGGGGAGACAACACCACGAATTGCTGCCGCTTGTCGAACAGTGGGACAACTACTTTGCTACTCAACCATCTGGCGAGGACAATCCTCACCTGGCTCTGGATCTTGTTGAACCAGCCTTGTGGCAGCTAAGCAACCTGGAATCCGTCTGTCTGACGTGGACAGAGTGTCCGTGGACCATCGAAGAACCCAAGGGATGGTTTGACGACGAGATCTCGGTAGATCTGGCAGGAGAAGAACTTTTGAATGTACAGCGTGCTGTCCTCAATGTCTTGAGACGCCACAAGGTGCCACTGAAAAGTTTGACGATTGAGCCCTTGAAGCTCCAAATGCTCACCTTACCGTCGATATTGGATGACCTGGTCGAAAGCAGCTTCGGTCCCCTGACGCAGCTGCGCTTGGGAGTTGAAGGCAACGAATTGGCTGGAGAGAACCGTCTCGAGAACTTTATCTTGCTGATGCCCCTTCTTCGCGAGCTTCAAATCCACGCGTTTCGAAACTCGTGGAGACCATTGGATGGCCAGTTTCTCCCAAACACTCACCTTGGCCATCTAGAAAGCCTCGATCTATTCGATGCCCTTCTCTGTCTGGACGGATTTGCCTCGTTCCTCGTATCCCACTGCACAACACTCAAGCATGTCGCTCTACGATCCATGACGGGGCTCGTGGATTCCAGCAGGCACTCGAGTATGACCTGGGAACTCATCTTTGCGTTGATGAATGAGCGGTTAGAAAAGTTGGAAACGGTTGACGTTATTGGCTTCTTCTCGCAGAAGGATGAATGCAACAGAGTGAAATTCACTTGGATTATTCTGCGAGGCAACGGCTTGAATTTGGAAAATTATGTGGAGAGTTCCAAAGTAGAGAGATATGTCTTAGAGGGCGGCCAGTGTCCTTGTCTAAACTAGGGGGTCCGATAGCGATATTGGAGATTCCCATACAGGTTGAGGATAACTAGTTCTCACATGCAGAGGGATGGATGGACCTTGGTACTGTACCTCGTATGCGTGGTGAGGCTTGATATCATCAACGAGTACCGAGGAGACGACCATGGCATCATGACGGATAAACAAGCTGAGGACGCTTATCTGAACCAGCCCAAACGGGAAACAGGAAACACGGCGTGGAAAACGAGCAATATGCATGTAATAAGAAAATGACGGTGTTTATTCCAGATTTCCTGTGCTATGCGTCCACAATCCTGCAGCAAGGTTGGCCGAGCAGGCGAGGCCAAGCAAGGTTGTGCAGAAAACTTGTTTCCACAAACATCTGACGTTGTAGTAGCACGTCACCCTTCATCAAAAAGTGCCCTGGCAAGCTGGTATTCCTGGCACCAAGTAGCCATAAATAAAGACAGGAATGGCTGATCTGGATGTTCTTTTTATCAATCAACGAAACTGGCACAAGATTACCAATTGAGCGATACAAAATTCCTCTATTCAGGCCCCCGGCACTTATTCAATTATCTACGTCGAAATGGACTCCACACTGTTGGCGATCCTGGTCAGCCTGGTTGTTCTAGTTGCTGTTGCAGCTGGCGGCCTTTTGGCATACAACTCGGGCGCTCTCGATCCCTACATTGAGCAAATCGGGTAAGCTAGCAATACTCCATCCATGCGCTGTCTCTAAACACGTATGCAAACGGGCAAAAAAGAGCCAAGTCCCAACCGAATTTGGGAAGATCCCCGTGGGCTGCGGGCAAGCCATTGACCGAGTGAGGGAAACCCCGCTGAGACATGTCACAGAACCTACCTCGCCAAGGCCAAAGCAAAGGCCGCATTCACGGACGGGCAAAAGCAATTCCAGGAAGAAGGGATAAAAGCCATGGGCGACCAGACAGGTGAGTGGACGGCGAGAGCGAGCAAGTGGAACTGGGCTGTGGGGGAGAGAAGAAGACGACGACGTGAGACATTGCGGGAGAGAAGATGAGAGCTGACACTTCATGTTCCATTCACAGACGCCGCTCAGGATGCCGTGGGGTCCGTCGGCGGCGGACTCGGACTCGGCGATGGGGCCGGAGACCTGAAGAAGCGATTTTAGTGTCGCCAAACACATGACGAAAAGTCACTGCCGTTGCTATATTGGCCACATCTTGGTCATCGGTAGGCGCACGCCTTGCTAACTTCCACGGGCGTTCCGTCGGCGACGTCTCTCACCATGTCCCCCGATCTCCCCGTACATTTCTCATATTGTGATGGGCTTGGGCGTTCCGGCATTGGAGGACTCGGGTGAAAATTGACCAGAGAGGCGTCTTTGGTGCGAAGACGGCTTCATCGTCGATTGGAGCGGATGGGCAGGGAAGGATGAGACATTGATTAACACGCCCGACAACGGAGAGGATGGAAGGATGAGACAGGCGCACTCGGGATTTTCAAGGTGGTATTGAGACGTCTAGGCTACGACGTACGACGAGACAGGATGGCTTCCCCGTGAGTAACTATGGAGGGATTAATACAATTGAGAATGAGATTTTGCTTTTGCTTTTTGCCTGCCGCAGTCAGCATTGACTGTATTGATAACTAGAGGCGTGAGCTACTGAACAGTCTACCATTAGGACTACCTGTGTTGAGTCTTTGTTTACGAGTAAGCAATGCATGCATCGCAAATGTACGCATATTATGCTCAGATATTGTCCGTCCTTCACAACCACAATCTACGAATGAACGGCGTCCGAAATGAGACCACCGTCCTAACACAAGTACGTTGGTGCGAAGTACCTTGGTTCATTTCGCATGCAGGAAGCATCCATCTGCCAGCAAAGCAGACAATTAAACGGCGGCCGTTGTTTGCATTGCCGGCGCAGTAGTGCGTGCATGCAGCAGTGAAAGGGCATGCAGTAGTAGCACAGTTGGGATGCGAGTGAGTGCAGTAGTTGGTCTAACAGAGCAGCACAGGCGTTGGAGGAGAGAGCCTAGGCCCTGGAGGCCAGAGCAGATGAGAGCGGGGACTTCCCTTGGTTGAGGTTATTGCGGGAACCAGCGTGATCCTTACGTCGAGGGCATTCCTGATTCTTGGGGGGGCTGAGGCTGGAATGATCGGGGGAGATTTCCACGATGCAGGGAGGATGGACGAGGATGGCGCCAGATGACGCGTGAATTCACACAAATTAAAGGAAATATAGGTCGGTAGTTGTTTTTCTTGTTCCCATGCTTAGACAAGGAATCAAAGGGGGCTTCCAATTATTGGGGAGGACGAGCAGAAGGCGCATGCAGGAGGTGGACATGGAACATGGGACATGGGACAGCCTCACGATATGCCGGTTGCTCGTGCAGTGCATGCAGCCTGCACGGGATAATTGCCGTAATCATAGATTAATTCGCTTGTTCTCAGAGCCGCAGGAGAAGAGATGAACTAGAAGGATTCTGCCGGGCGTGGACGAAATTGCCAATGACAGAAAATGCCATTCTTCCATCCTCCATTCTCGCCTCCATTCCCCATTGCTTCATGCGAGCTTCGTCGTCTCATCTTACCCTTACCGGAGTCCGGGCGTCCGAAATCTCCGAAGATGGGGGTTTCTTCTTCTTTGCGCGGGCGGTCTGGAGAAGAACAACACATAATAACAAAGCACGGGTCATATATCCGTACTTCGTATGCTTACGTCGTAAGGACAGGGACATATGATCGACGAATTGTCTCCATCCCTGGTCCAGGATCTAAACATATCTTTGCTTGCCTGCTTACATAGCCCCCGAGCCAGGGCGAAAAAAAGAACCCACCCAAGCTCGCCTGGGCTTATCATGATCCGTCTTTGACAAGACTGGGGCTGGCAATCATCCCTCAATTAAATCTACCACGGCTGGTTAATTTGCGGAATCTCGACAGGAAAAGAAAGAAAAAAAAAAGGGTAAAAAAAACACCCCCCCCCCCCCCCCCCACGTGTTTTCTAAGGCTTGTTATTATCTTACTCGGACTTGACCTTTTCGCCTCTTTCGTCAGTGGCTTTTTACCCCTGGAATTGGACTTCCCGACTGGAATGTTGAGGGGGGGGAGAAGATGCTACGCGGAATACCAGTTGGTGAGAGTTTATCCAAAAGGGAGGCGCCGCCGTTGGTGGCGCGTGGGTTGTGGACTACGGTTCCTAGATTCAGCTTCTTTGTTTGCTTCTCGTTGTGGGTCCTCATTTTTTTCCCAGTTCAATTTTTCTTATTTTTCTTATTTTTCTTCTTGTTGTTGCTTGGTGTTTCTGTGAGTCACTCCATCAACGGTGGTGGCGACAACTCTAAGGAAATCGTTCAGTCTGTTCCGTCCGCACGCACTTCCGGACGACCCCACCAATCTGACATGTGGCTGGGAACTGGAGTGGGCACTTCACTAGCAGTGAGGGATCGATCATGGATCATGGATCGTTGGGATGGAGATGGAGATTCCCCCCCCGGGCTCGGCGGCGGGTGCTGACATGAACTGGCGCGCACTGCAGAGAGCACAGCAAAGCGGGGCGGCGACAACGGCGCAAAGGAATGCGATGCGGGTAGTGACGGAACTGACATGTTTCAACGACAGACAGACAAGACAGGCTACTTGTTTCTGTGCAGTTTTGTTCTCGCGGAAGAGTCAGTCAACCGCAATGCTAATGGTGGTAGCAGGAGTCAGTCAGGCCAATCACTGGCTCCAAGTCGCCTTCTGGAAATCCAGCGGTTTTTAGGTTCATCGGTCCGGCTCCGTGTTAATCGATCAGGGCTTGGGAGAGATCAGAGCCTCGAGTCAGGGCGCATCTCCCAAAGGTCCAGATAATTGCTACGACCGTATGTACGTAGTGGTGCATAGCCAGGTGGATAGGATCGACGATGCGGATGCGCGCAATGGACCGTACATACAGCGTGCCGACCTAGTGAAGTTGTTCTATGTCGGGTGTAACGGCGACAAGAGGGAGCAGTTGTTAGCGTAGCGTCTAGGTCCCCCATTCGCGGAGGGAGTTCTCTGGCCCGCCGCCAGCCAACATGAAGACGATTGCCAGGTTCAGGAACTCCATCACATAAGTTACGCCCTCTATAGTGCATTCCACCGCCACCAGAGAGGGATACGTAGCTCTGTTTTATTCCTCCTTTTGATTCTCGCTTTCATCTTGCTGTGCTGGAGCTTGAGCCGCGTGTGGACAGGGATCCCACGGCGGGCATGGTTGAGGGCTCTAACTTCTCTCTTAGACATGGACAGAGACAGTGGCAGCCCGATCACATAAGTTAGAAATCCACTGGGAGACATGAGGATATTGGATGGACCGCGAGTTGCGTGCCTCAAGAGAAGGGGAAAGGGAGCTTTCTTGAAATCCTGCCAAGTAGGTAGACGGGGAATGCAAAAACATGAAGACAGAGAGAGAGAGAGAGAGAGAGAGAGACTGTAAGAGACGGCAATTAACATGCTGTCCTCGCTGCGGTTGATGTATACACATTTCTTTTCTCCTTGTTGTTGAGTTCACTTTCCCTTTCTTTACAACCTTCCTCTTCCACCTTGGCGTGTGTTGTTTCTTTTCTTTTCTTTCTTTCATGTGTTCCTCTTTACTTCTTCCACGACGGATGCTTTGATCGTCCGCCTGTACACTGGCGTCGAGAGGCTGGTCACCTCAACTTGCAAGAAAGAGAATCTCCGAATAGCCAGCCATGGGGGCCATTGGCGCAGAGCGTGAGTTCCTTTCTATCCCATTCCATCCGATCTCTTCCTTTCCTTTCATCCCATCCCCATCTATGGATATTGCCCGCCTCCGGGTGCAATGCCGCCGCAGTGGATCTGATTCCCATTGCCCCCCCCTCCGTCCCAATCCAGATCTACTAGCCCCATCGCCACCCTCGGCCCTCTTCCTCACCTACCCCTGGGAGGCATGGCACGCGAATAGCCAGCCGTACCCAGGTACGCTGTACGAAGTACGTACTACGCTTGTGGATGTGCGCTGCAACGCAACGCAAGCACTGTCACGCAGCACACCCATCCCATCCCAACACCACACGCGGGGACGCCAACAAAGCACCCGATGCAATAGATCCAACCTATGGCTTCTCACCTCGCACTCCCGCAACACCCGCTCCATCCAGCCCTTCCATCCCGTCCCCGCCCTGTTTGTTCCCCCGTCGCAGCACACCTGTACAGCGCAGTACACACGAATACCCGGAATATCACTGTCGAACTAAGACAGAAGAAAAGAAAGAAAAAAAGAACGAAAAAAAATAATAATCAGAAGCTAACAGGACCACTTGAGGTGGGCAGCAGTGGCACGCCGGCGTAAATCCTGGTATAGCACCGCACTAACGCCCGCTGCAACCGGCGCTAGCACGCAGCCCCACGCCCATTCGCAAGCCCATGCCCCGGAAGCGCAAGCCCCAGGTCATCACCAGCCTGGCCGAGCCACCATCGTCAGCAGCAACAGCAACGGCAATAGCAACAGGAACAGCAAAGGCGGCGCCGAGCCCGCGAGGCCTGTTACGACGACCGCCGGCAGAGGACACGGGCGCTCGGCTACTGTCATGACCGGGTCGACGAGGAGATGGCCCAGCATCAGCATGATGAGCGCCAACACCAAGGCAGCTCTGTCCAGCAACAGCAACAGCAACAGCAACAGCAACAATGGCACCAGTGCGAATAACGGCAACGGCAACGGCAACGGCAACAGCAGCAGCAAAAAAAAAAGCTGGCGGAATAGTCTCGGCGTCGGCGGCGTCAACTCCAAGGGCAGCAGCCAAGCCACCACGACAACCTCGTTGTCCTCGGTATGTCCCGTCTGTGCCATCCTCTCTTGTCTTTTTCTCTCTCTCTGGAACTTTCTCTCCCTCTATCAATGGAATCCAACAACAACCCTCCCTCACTCCATCTACCTCTAACACCTTAACCACCACGCCCCCTGCGCACTCCACTCTCAACTCAACTCAACTCACTCCCATCCCATCCCCCAGTTTTTACCTTTGTTCGTCTCTTTCCGATCTCATGGCACCCAATGGTACCTTCTAGCCTTCAAGCCCCCCTCCCCCCCTTCCAGCAGCCAAAACAGGCACCGTTGTACTTCATACCTTTGTGGTCCCTGTACCTGAGGTTCCTGAACTGAGCCCACCCACCCAGACTTTCTCCCCTAGCCCGGAATTCCTGGACCTTTTTGGACGTCCATCGCCTGCCACCCGGGTCACGCACTGCACGCACTCTGCGCCCTCACACTCTCCTTCCATTCTGACTCTGACCCTCACCCTCTTTGCATGCGTCGTTTCTCCTCTCTGTCGTTCATCAAAAGGGTGGCTGGCCGATCGTCTCCTCCTCCTTACTCCCCCCTCCCCTTCTCCTTCTCTCCACT
The DNA here is from genome assembly GCA_037954305.1 of Neonectria magnoliae. NCBI lineage: Eukaryota > Fungi > Ascomycota > Sordariomycetes > Hypocreales > Nectriaceae > Neonectria > Neonectria magnoliae. The sequence goes on along the minus strand of JAZAVK010000011.1, from coordinate 90,859 downwards.
CAATACTTCGACATCTCTCCACTCGCTTCTGCTCCATTGCTCCTCTTCTCCATTGCTCCATGGCTTGCTCCATGGCCCACGTCACCGTCGTCGCTGACAGGTCCTAACTGACTGCTGCCACTACTACTAGCATATCTTCCCGAATCAGCGCCAGCCTCATTCTCACACTCAGTCTCATTCTCATTCTCACACCACCACTACTACTTCTTCCCACCCTGTCTCACCCTTGCTTTCGCCCTCTCCCTCGCCCTCGCCCTCTCCCTCGCCTTCTCCCTCGACAACTCCGGCTCCTCCCGTCCCGGGTCCGGCTTCATCTTCATCTTCAGCGGCAGCCCCAACTCATGCCAGTGCGAGCGCCGCCAGTCACAGCGCCATCGCCATCGCCTGCGCCCGAAACAACAGCCGAGTCTACTACGGCGACGCCAACGCCAACGGCGACCGCAACGGCCACGGCCACGATCGCGACCGCCGCGGGCCTTACCTCTGCCACTCCCAGGGATTTCGGACCCCGGCGCACATTAACAACTCAATTAGCAGCACCTTGAGGCCTGTCATCCTGTCTTCGTCCCCCTCCACCTACAACACCGTCGCTTTGTCTGCCGCCTCCACAGTCACCCCATCGTCATCTTCCTACTTCTCACCCGCCGCATCCGCATCCACTTCGTCCTTTTCGACACCGACGACCATCAGATCATCTTGTTCCACCACTGCAGCAACTCCAACAGCATCTTCATCGTCGTCGCCTTCGCTCTCTTCCAAAAGAACGAGCTTCAACAGATATAGCTACAAGAGCAACAACCATAGCATTAGCTTCACCTCCGACGCACCCACTTCATCTGGCCCAAGGCACGACCCGTCCCTCCCCGTCCTCTCTGTCGTGCCCCCGCCTGGCCAACACAGAGGCGACGGAGAGGCAAACCGGCCCGCCATGCAGCGCGTGTCCGCTTTCCTGCCCTCATGGGACAAGAGAACCTCAGGTAGCCGCCCTGGCCTGTTTGGTTGGTCCTCCAACCGCTCCAGTACCGGCACCACATCTGTGCCATCACCCAGTGCTCTGGCCAAGATCAACACCGCCGCCGCAAACGCCAATGCCCGGATAAGTCTGAATGGGCGAATACAGCGCGAGACCTTTTGGCCGGCGACGTTGGACGGCGAATGCGACAAGGCCGCTCGTATCCTCAAATCCTTCTCCAGTGAGTATCTGTTAGCCCGCTGCCCTCGCTTCTGCTAACCTCCGCTCTAGCCGATGGATATCTCGCTCCACAAGAAGCTGACGAAGACGAGCACCTACCGGAAGAAACTCAGACACCAATTCAAATGACGAGAAAGATCCCCCGTCGAATTATCCAGAATGCCGCCGGGATCGCCATCTTTACATGCATGCGCAGCGGTTTGTGGATGACGGGGTCCGGCGGCTCAGGTATCTTGATCGCTCGAAAATCCGACGGAACCTGGTCGCCTCCATCTGGCATCATGCTACACACACCTACGCTCAGCTTTATTATCGGCGTCGACATTTATGATTGTGTTCTCGTCATCAACAATCTCGCCGCACTTGAGTCGATTACGCGGCCGCGCGTAACCCTCGGCGAGGATGTCGGCTTGACCAGCGGCCCATTGGTAGCCCTGGATTCGGATGAGTCGCACATTCGGTGGAAAGACTTGGGTAACACTGTTTTCACTTACATGAAGGCGCGTGGCCAGTCTCAGACCGTCAACCTCAACGGCTGCATCTTGGCCGAGAGAGGGAACGAGAACGAACGTTTTTACTCTAGTCCCGTGTCGCAAATGGACATCCTCGCCGGAAATGTTTCCCGAAGCGTTGAGGAAACGAAGCCCCTCTTCGAGGTTATTAAGATGGCCGAGGGAAGGTCAGATTTCGATTCCGCCGTTATCGACAAGATTGATATCGAGCCCGCGCCTGGCGACGCCATGATTGCGACTCCCATGTCATCGACGCCTGCTTCACCTGCCAATGCGTTCGGCATACCCCATGTCGACGACCCCGATCCTTATGGGGTCTTGGCCTTGGAGATGGCGGGTCTCGAGATTAGAGAGGCCGGATCTCGGTTGCGACCGGCCAGCAGCCAGTTTGATTTCAACCCTATTCCGACCAGCCCGGCTTTCTCCAAGTTCAACAGGCAGAGTGTAGACACATATGTCACTAGGAGTAACCGCGGAAGTTTCATGTCTTCGCGGACTGTCAAGAGTCAGATGACAGATGCGGGGACACAAACTGACGTCGGAACCACTCCCGAGACAACACCAAGCCCCGGTCGGAGCGAAGATGGCTTCGGCCGGTCTTCCCCGACACAAATCCCCGAGGTGACAGAGGAAGAGGAGGAAGTGGATTACACAAAGGTCGACTTGACTCCTTTGAGAAACATCAGTGGACCTCATACCCCCGTCAGTGCAACCAGCGAGGGTAACACCACGGTGGAAAAGGAAACGCTGAAGGTTGATCGGGCTTCGGCAACGGACGAGGCCGATAAAGCCTCCAGCAACTACGATAATGACGAAAGTGACAAGAAGAGCCGCGACGCAGATGATGAGGATGCGTTGGACGATTCCGAGGATGAAGAAGAGCCCATGGTGTTTGAGGTGGCGGCTGTGCAACCAGCTCGGACACAGGCTGTTGCCTCAAGGGTGATCCAGGTCAAAGGCAGCATGGTTACTATTCCCAAGAGAATACCTCCCCCGTTACCTATGAGAAGCCCTGCCAGGACGTCTCGATCGAGTAAGACGGACATCGGCGACGTCAGCCATCTAAGGAGCCCCCTGCGTCAGGAATTTGTTGAGGCCGATATCTTGTCCGACGGCGAGAGCCAAACCAAGAGCCAGTCCTCGCCGTACCTCAAGCCTATGGAGGTTAAGCATGCATCAGTCAAGGCCCAGAAGACCAAGCCTGAATCACTCAAGTCTGACGAGGATAATTCCGAGTCAGAGTCGGAGTTCTTCCTAGCAGAGGAAACCAAGACTGACGATGGAAAGCAGAAGGAAGAGCTCAAATCCGAAAAGACGATGCCGGCGGAAGAAACCAAGACCGAAGTCGCCAAGGTTGAGGCACCCGCAACACCCGCTAGTGAAACAAAGACATACTCCAAGGCTCTCGAGCATGCTTCGACTGTCAACCAGCTCGAGCATTCGGACAGCGCGGATTCGATCTCCAAGAAGCGCGCGTCCTCGATCTACACCGGTGCTACCGAGGACCGGTGGAGCCTCGACGGATCCTCTCTGACCACACCTACCTCAGACCGACCCTACTCGGTCATTGATGATATTGCTGAAGACGAGACTCCTCGACGGCCCACGAAAGAAGTGGAGCAAATCGAGATAGACGAGAAGTACGACGAACTAAGAAAGATGGAATCAAAGGAAGCGACGCCCAACACAATCACGGTTGCATAAACATTACTCGAACGAAATGACGATACTTTGACGGCACATGGGACATGGCGCATGACCTGAAATATTAGCTAGTGATGTTCATTCTGGACGACCTGGCTGATCTTGAGAGAAGCTGTTTTCATATCCATGTCAATACTTTGGCGACGGCGTATACTATGGACGGGTTGCTTTGATGGGCACTTGTCCCAGGCGTTGGTTGGGATCAATATTATACATCTGCATACTTGGGCAGCATAAGAGCTGCTACCAGCTTAGGAGCATTTGATGCGATGGATGGGACGAAGTTATTGATATATTGCTATGTGATGGGACGGAGAAAAACCACACATTTTGACGCTGGGACCCTATGGGGCGGCGGATCTGTACAAGGAGTTTGTTGTTGTCCGAATACTCGTGAGCCGAAGTTTCAGGCAGCGTGCTATCCGCTTAATGACGTTGAATATAACGTGGGCTTTTCCGCACTACGTTGATCCAAGCGATGTAACAATGCGAATGGCAAATCATATACCCGTAATCTAGTCTCTTCTTATAGCCCGACCACAGTCAAGCCAAGACTTGTCGGAGGTCTCGGTTATGAATGGAGATTACCACCTTCGGCTTCCTGTTTTACATGCCAAATTCTAGATGGAGCAGCAATAGAAGTTTGCACTCCCTGGGATACATTTAGGATATCTATACAGACAAAAATAGTTGTCTTCTCCTGAAGTTTGTAAAGGAAAAGCACATGGGGCATAGTTACTGACGGTAGCAAAATATGGCTGTGACAGTAGCAATGCTCAATCGAAAAGTTCACTCGCTGTCCCATCCTGAATCCGACTCGCTCTCACTATCATAATACCAGAAAATCATCTTCAGAGTCATCGAGGTCTTTTTGAAGCCCGTTCGATTCGAAGTCCTCGTCCTCGTCCTCGGAATTCGTATCCGAACTCTCCGGGTCGTCCTCATCATCCAAGAACACGTCCAGCATCTTCAGGTCTTGGACGCCGGTTTTGTTCAAGCGACTAGACTGCCGTATCCCCTTTCTCATTCGGGGTTTCCGGGGCAGTTCTTGTTGTTTTGCTTTGATTTCTTGGGCAGAGGGGTTCGAAGGGGCGGTTGATGTCCCTAGTGACTCCGCCGCAAGCCTTTTGGCCTTGCTTTTCTTCTTTTGTCGCTTTGGATTATCGGACGCCGGGTGTTGCTCGTTATTTTTCACGGTTAGGGGCTTTGGCGGTTGTTTCGGTGAACTCTTCTGGTTCACAGCCCCAGTCGTCGCTGACACTTTCAGTCTCGAACTTCTCTTAGGCTTGTTCACCACTCTCATCGTGCCTCCTCTCCACCGACTCAGGATCTGGGTTGCTTGGGAATTGATTGCGTTCCGTGCCCTCTTCCTGTTCATCTTTCCTCTGATAAGTTTGTCGTACTCCGTGTGGGAATGGCGCACATGCGCTGCGACGGCAAGCTGCACTTTCTGGTCCAAGTCCAGCAGGCCGGTACGGCCGACCCGTCCGCTGCGCTTCTCCAACGCCCTCTTAATTGTTTTCTGGATATCCTCCTCAGGAATATGCGGGAACAGTTTTCTTATGGCAGTCTCGAATTCCTTCTCGGTTGCTTCGTCGCGTCTTCGGACCTTGTCCTGGCGCCTGTCCCTCGTGGCGCGATCCTCGTCGTGGATCTCCTTCAATATCCATATCGGCGCTCGAAGGCCGAGAGGATTTCTCTTATCAATGACGACGTAGAGCTTTTGTTTTGCCGCGTGAGTCTTGCGACGGGTGTTTGCCGTCAGGTAGGCGTTGCCCTTCCGGAGAAACCCGTACCCCTTAGGCATGGGGTCCGTAGGGGAGACAACAGGCTCCTTGGGCGCCATGGTTGTGAGTCTTTTGGATGCTAAATTGATATTTCAAGTTGGTTGTGCTTTGTAGACGTAGGCTGAGGGCGCAGCTTGAGGACGACGTGGTAGGTGTTAGGTGTTGATTGTTCAGGCTCCTCGCGAGCACAGTCCGCTCTAAACGGAGGTGGAACTAGGGATTGTTATGACTGAGTGAGATGCGGAACGGAGGCTCATATGGATGCAACGAAATGTTCATTTAAGTGCCTTTGAAAGAGTTACCTTTCATGTTCTGGTGCGAGATGCCTTTGTTCAAAATGTGAGTAGTAGAGAGGAAGTTCGTTGCTAGGAGGAAGCTGTGCTTGTGCAGACCCAGCAATGTGTAGGGTGAACGTCTCAGGCGGCTGGCTGCCTTGGAACACCTGACATTCATTCAAGCGATTAATAATTTTGGATGTTTAGCTTCAGTATTCATGTTCTAGTTAAAACAGAGAAAAAGGAGCATGACTTACTCTGGGTTTGATGTGCGAGTGTTGGCTGTAATAGGTGTTCTCCCCTAGCGGTGCTGAGCAGCTGTCGGGCAGCTGGCAACAGGTGTCAGGCTTGGTTCACAAAGATTTGACAACAGGAAAACACAAGGTAGAATTGTTGTTTTGCATTCATCTACTCACTCAAATTTTTCTGCTCCTTGTCCTCACAGAACACTTGCAACGGAAACGGCTGAAGCAAGACGACCGTCTCTAGACTTACAGGATCCATTTATTTCATTGCCCAACGATGACAAAGGCGACCGCGAATCGCCGACGGGGAACGTCGGCAGCTCACGTGACCAAAACGCCTTGCTCAGCTGCCGCTGCCAAGGGTCCAGCCACCACCATCACCACCCCAGCCACAGCCACAGCCACAGCCACAGCCACAGATGGCCGAGACGCCACATCCACGCTACGCCGCCGCGCGCGCAGAGATTCCCAAGCTTCGCCAACACCATCGCGACGCAGCAAGCGTGCAGCAGTAGCAGCCGGAGCAACACCAGGAGCAACACCACCAACGCGCGGACTCCTTTTTGACGATCCCCGAACCCGGATTTCCTCCCCGAAGTCGCACACCTCCGGCAAGAACTCCATCCGCAGACGGCTCTTCAGCATGTCGAGCACCACGGGCAAATGGCGCGAGGAGCAGGTCCTCATCATCTGCCCCGGCAGCCGCACCACCATGGCCCAGCTGGGCTGCAGCGAGCTGACCCTTCCCGCGCGTCGCATGCAGACCAGGATGTTCAGGGACGGCCGCCAATGGGCTCCGTACTACAGGGAGAAGCGCATAAAGGTGTTGAACGGCCGGGAGGAGGAGGAGTGGGTGGAAGACATAGACGCCGACGAGGGCGCCGTCTACCCTATCCAAGGTACGAGATAGTTCCCCGGCTGATGGTTTGAGCTATTGCGATGGACGGCGATGCGCTCTATATGTTTGCAAGGAATCTGACGCTAATTGTGCATGTAGCTGGTCGCATTGTCAACATGCCGGCCTTCCTGGCCTTCCTCGACCACGTCCACGGCCTCTTGACCACCACATACCACAACACCCCCATCATGCTTATGGCCTCGCCGCAATGGACGCGTCCCGACTGCGAGACCATTGCGCGGTACATCTTCGAGAACACACGCACCCCCGCCCTGTGCGTAATCCACAGTGGCATCGCCACCCAGTACGGACTGAAGTGGCCCAACATGACGGTGGTGGATATTGGCTACCAGAAGGTCGATGTAACGGCGATTCATGACGGCCGCGTCGCGAATCACATGGAGGTCAGCGCGTCGAGCCAGGCAGGCCTTCGAGGACAGGTCAGCGGTGGAGAGTTCTTCACCCAGAGCCTGCTCAGGTTGCTGGACGGGAAGGGGTTCAGCTACGACATGGCGGAGCAGCTGAAGAAGAGCCCGATCTGCGAGGTGCTCCCATACGTTGGCACGGCGGCCAATCTCATGGAGTTGCCTGTACATAACACCTCTGGAGTGCCGGTGCTTCCCGTCGCCGAGGGGGCTGGGGTTCTTGAGGCACTCAAACCCCTGGGTGAGAGCGAGCCTTCTGGTATCACTGGTGAAGACGAAGGTGTACTGGATGTGGCCACAATTGTCACCACCGGCCAGACGAAGGAGTTCCTCGCTAAGAAGGAGAAGGAGAAGAGCAAGCCCGGGAGGAAGGCCAAGGGCGATAAGGATGCCGATGCGGGCGCGAACAAGCCCGTACGTCTGCCTAACTCGAAGCGAACGCACAACATCTTCTTCTTTGAAGAGGTCATCCTCGAGGACGTACCTGTGGCGCCCAAAGAGAAGGAAGTCAGTGGGAACGGCGCAAATGGTGAGACCAACGGCACCGGTGCTCCTCCGGCCGACGTTGCCGCTGTACAGGAGGCTCCCGAGCCAATAGAGGGCCCCGAGAACAAAGCCGAAGCCAAGCCTGAAGAGAAAACTGAGGCTGCTCCAGCGGCGGCCAGCACTATCGAGACCCCTGAGAAGACTGAGAAGAGACCTAAGCGCGTCCGTCGGGACATCGAGGTCGGCCTGGAGCGGTTCAAGTTTGCCGAACGCGCCGAGATCGACCGCATCGTCACCACCATCTACCGCACCATCCAGAGCATCGACGACATGTACATGCGCCCCGCGTGCTGGGAAAACCTGGTCTTCGTCGGCAACGGCTCGCGGCTGCGCGGCCTCAAGGAGAACATCATCCAGACGCTCACCGCGCGATACCTCATCTCGCCCTCCACCGCCACCATGTTCACCTCAGAGCTGCCCTCCAACGTCGCCACGCCCACTGGCACTGGCGCGCAGACGCCCACGGGATCCTTCACCGGCGCGCCGCACCAGCTGCCCTCGAGCGGTGTGAACCCGCTCCTCCAGGCCGCGACGACCGCCAACGCCGCCGCCGGCAACGCCTCCGTCGCCACGCCCCAGGCCGGCTCCGAGGCCGGCGGCCCCGCCGTCGGCCACCACTTCCACAGCCAGACGCCCACGAGCATCAAGACGGCCAACCTGCCGACGTACTTGGCCGAGTGGGCCAAGAACGGCTTCGAGGAGTCCATGTTCCTCGGCGCGCAGGTCGCGGCTCGCATCGCCTTCTGCCTCCACACCAACATGGACGCCCAGGCCATCGAGGCGCAGAGGCTCATGAGCCTGAGCAGAGTCGACTACAAGTAAGCTCTACTTTATCCCCTATCTACAAAGCGTCCCGATACTAACACGTCACCAGTGAGCTGGGCCCCAAGGGCATTCGAACCCACTCCATGCTCGGCTGACGATTATGCTCTGCTTTTCGGTTTTGGGTTTGCTTGGCTTTTATTATTTTATACCGGCTTGAGATGAGGACTCGGAGTTTTCGGGCCAGCGAATTTGGAATGGAGACGCTCAAAAGAAAGACGCTCGAAGCGAAGCGGAGAACGGGAATCCCACCCAAGACCCGGCTGGGACAGCCTTGGGGTAAGTGCTTGGTCTACCCCGAGACCAATGGATGGAGGCGAGAGGAGGGTACACCCTTCTGGGTGTAACAGTATAGAAAGTATCGTTGTTTTGTATGATATCCCTCCTAGCCTTTGAAATGAGATCCACGTGATGAGGGAACCACTTACAGTGTACTATTCTTGCATCTTCTATAAGTATTACACGGACTGTACACAGTTGAGGAAATGGAGTGAGCACTTGTTCCATTAAACAAAAGGTATCTATCTATCTATCTAATGAGTAGATGTAACATGAATAAATCAACACTTTAGGATTCTCATATTTTCCAAACCCCTCAACGCCAAGCTAGAGTTATGTTTCACATAGTCATCCATAGACAACCATTCATCACGCCCTGAGAGCAAAAAAACGTACTGGACGTATTGACAGCGCCATAGTAAATCAGACAAGTCGTTCAGGCCGTGGCGTTTCTGTTCGCCGCCTCCACAGCTGCGTTGTGCCAGCTGACTTTGGCTAGGTAAATATACTCAATCAGGGAGACCCTACATCAGTTAGTACATCACTTCTGGGTTCAACTACTAGTAGGTTTGTCTCGCAACTTACGATATAGCTCCCACCGTGACACCGATCCACAAACCTGAGAGGCGCCAGTCGAGTCCAAACGCAAGGCCCAGCGATAGAGGCAGGGAAATGGCGTAGTACGCGAAGAGGTTGGCGGGCCCGCCCATCGCCTGCTTGCCGATACCGCGAAGAATGCCGCCCGCGCCGGCGGCTAGGCCGTCGAAGACTTGCATGACGGCAACGATAGGGATGACGGTGGCAACAAGTTCAATGACCTCGGGGTCCTTGGTGAAGAGGAGCGGAATGTAGTAACGCAGGCCGCCATAGAGGGCGAGGTTGAACACGCCGATGACGCCGGCTGCAGCGAAGGCCTAGCAGTCGCAAACCATTAGCAATGGCCGGGGAAATCGAACTGCGATTATGCGCGAGAGTCGACTTACAACTTTGCCAGTGGTCTTGGCAGCATCAACGAGGCCGGCTCCAATGAGGTTGGCGATTCGCGTGGACGCAGCAATGGACATGGGGAAAGGAATCTGGTACGAGATGGTCGTGACCGTGGCAAGCACGCTCTGCGCAGCAAGGTACTCGGACCCAAAACGGCTTGACATAAGTGTCATGATCTCAAACGCCAGCCACTCGGCCTCGACCATGACCATGCCGGGTAGAGCCAGGCGGATCATGACCCACCAGTTGCTCAGGGCGCGACGGCTGAATCCTCCCCAGCACTGATGGCCGTCGATGAAGCGGACGTAAAGGAAAAGGAAGATAGGAAGAAGGTTTTCGGTGATGACCACGGCAATGGGTGCCCCAATGAAACCCAATTCGAGATGCCAGACAAGAAACCAGCTGAGGAAGACGTTGAAAGGGGCGACGATGACGAGGACCCATGTTGTGGCATGGAAGAGACCCTGAGCCTGGGTAAATCGCTTGCCGCCCTCGAAGAGAATGAAGCCCGGGATGCTGAAAATCATGACGCGGAGATACATGCCGGCGAGACGGGCAGATTCGGGTTCCGGGACTATGAGATAGAGGACGCGCTCAGCGTGGTACCAGAGCACGGCGACGGGGATACTGAGGCAGAAAAGAAAACATGTCATGCGCTGGAATTGCAGTCCTACGAGATGCTTGTGGCCTGAGCCATAAGCCTGGGCGCAGAGCGTGTCGAGGCTGGTAGCCAGGCCTTGGAAGGGGGCTAGGCAAGTAATGGAAGCAGACATGTTGGCCACTGATACTCTGTTAGTCTATGCACGCGTATATATACAAACAAACATTCCTTCTCTTGCAACTTTGCGAGGAGGAAGTGGACGAGGAGAGTGCGACGATTCACTTACATGAGACGGCACCGAGTTCCATCTTGCCGATACGGCCAACGGCGAAGATACTTGTGACATTGATGGAGTACTGGAGCATAAAGGTGATGATGAGGGGTGTGGAATAGGCGACAATGGTCTTGGTTTCACGCTGCCATGTCGTGCGGATTCGGCGTTCTGCAACGGCCTGCCCCCATGTCTCGTTCAAACCGCCATCGGAGGAGCTGGACACGGCGCTGCTGGCGGAAGCCAAGAGGGGCGAGGTTTCACTTGGAGACCGAACGACGATTGCAGGTCTCTCCTCGTCTTGGGCCTGTGGCAATTTGGTGCTGAACAGGGCACGATACACCCGGGAAAAAAATGTGTTCTTGCGATGAGGGTGTTTGGGCGGCAAGACGTGGTTATCCCGAAGGAGGCTGCGCTCCGCATTGCGGGACTGCTTCCTCTCGAGAGGAGTCATGGCCGGCTCGTCGAAGGTCTGGGGGTTGAGTACAGGCCGTCCGCCGAACGCAACGCCACTCGCTCGGCGATACATGGGAGGGAAGGTCTCATATTCCGACTCAGAGACGTCATCGACGGCCGTGTCCGTGACATCGTCGTCTGAGCACTCGGCAATATCTCTGGCGAGGGACTGCTCCGCGAGCGGCGATCCGCTCCGCCAGGACGACCCCAGCACCGAGCGAGCACCGTGAGGCGACGACGAGATGAGTTGAGGCTTCACCATTGTGCAAAACGTGCAAAATTGGCAGAATCAAAGGTGCCGCAAAGTCTGTTCAAGATGCGAGTTTCCTGCAGACGCAAAAAGTCTTCAAGGCAACTCCCGACGCGAGGTTGGGAGAACGCCACCGACTTAAAGTGCCAAACGTCCCCTGGTCAGGCGATTGGGGCTTCACAGTTGGAGTATGAAAGCAGCAAGACTGAATCGATTGACTGATCAGATGGACGTCGTCCGAACGGCGGTGGTGATGGTGTCTGTCTCGGCCGGGCACGAGGACGACCAGGACATGGCGCCTTTAAACATGGCACGACCTTTGCCTAGAGCCGGGGGTAAGCCGCTAACCAAAGCAAAGCTTGCGTCCTTTGGCGAGACTCTGCAGGTGGAGTTGTCGCCACCTTCGGCCCGGAGATTGAGTCACTCCTCCACTGGTTCGTTGACAGAAACTTACCCGCGCAATCCGCCTTCAGAGTCGATTTCGCCTAGCCGTAACAGTTAGCCAAGCAGCTAGCTCAATCGTCGCTGAACGCCGACCCCCGAACATGATTTGCCTTCTCCATGACTACTCCGTACTTGGCGTAGATCTCCGTGGGAGCATGCGGGGGTGGATCGTTCGCGACGGTCTGGGCTCCCGTCTCGCTGTTGACTTCGGTAGTTCTTAGCTTGCAATGTGCGAGATAAGAGCGCGGCTCTTTGACAGGCGAAATCTCCGGTGATACCATTGGACAATTGTTTATCAGTACCGTCGTCGTCCGCACAGATCATGGCGATTGCTATCGCTCCTGTCTGAGTTAAGCAGCCCATCCATGGCCCATCCAGTCTGGCTCGCTGTGAGCCATTGACGGAACCCAGGGTATCTCTTGGCTCCCATACTGCTGCAGTGGTGTGTTGTACGGGATTCGTAATCCGATGATCGCTCTTGCACCCTTCTGTTCCTCCTGTGTGACCTGCGGCTCACCCGTCTTGAAGGTCCCCACCATGATGGCATCCTTGTCCAGCAGCTCGGGCCACACCATGACTCCAATCTCCCAAGAGGCAATTCTAACCTCTCCATTGGCGGTCGCTGCATCGCCCCAGGCTTGTTTCGAGAGGTTGGCAGATGTAAGCAAAGCCCAATCGATGGTGTTCCGGTTGTTGTATCTGATATACGTCTTGATGTGTGGTGCCGCACGCTGTCGCCCACCTTCTTGGATTGCAGCGTCATCGGCCAAGTCTTCATAGAGTCAGCGTCTCAGGCATCGTGTTTCCGCATTACAACACGAAATAGGATAGCTTACTCTTCCCATTTGGGGAATCATTCGCCCAATGGTGGAAAATGGGCCTGAGGTATTCGAGTTGCTTAGCTTGTTGAGGTGATTGGACTTTTGTGTGGATCGACGCGCCAGATGCGTATCCATCCAGTGACCGCCGGATCTCGTCTGCGGTTGGGTAAACGACCTTGAACTTTGGACGGGTAAGACTCTGGTTCTGGCACCGGGAAAGTGGCCCGAATAGCGTTTTCTGTAACCAATCGTCCTTCGCCCCAAGGGTTGCGATGGAGGATACCTGGATAACAACTTCTGACTCCTCCGGCGACTGGGAAGGGACGCATTGCAGAGATCTTTTCAGAGCTGACCATCCCCAACCTGTCTGACTCGTGTCACATAGCTCGTGCCTCCCAGGTACGCTGGCTATCAGAGATGCTCTAACGCTGCTGAAATCGAAGCCAATGAGTTGGTCCGCTAGGACTTTACATGTGATTCTGCGGCGATCGTATGATCTCAAGTAACTTAGCAAGTCTACTTTGAAGCGCTCTCCGCTTCCGACAGGATATTCTGCATTTGGAACTGCACTGTCCAACTCGGAGATCTTGGGGAGCAATGGAGATTTCCAGACAGCGTTGGTCAAGTTAGTCCAGTCCCTAGAAATCATATTGGCAGTGTGAATGATGACTTGAGTGGTGTCATCATGACGAAACAAGATGATCATTTTGGAATGGTGCGTGCCAAACATTTCGGGCATTGGGGCTACGTGAAGTTGAACATTGTCAAACTCGGCCGCGGTTTGCTAAAAGGCATCAGTCCCCCAACGTAAACTCAGAATTCTGCCTCAGAACAGTGGCTGGTTGTAGGTAGCAAACGTAATATTTCGGTAATAGAGGGAACTTATAATCGATATGAGAATGAAAAAGGATGACTTACCTGCAATTCCATGCGGCTGGAGTCTTCGTGTTTCCAAAAACCGTGAACTATATGAACATCGACGAGATGTTTTGTGTCAGGATCAAACGCATCCATCAAAAAGTGTATGTCATGCAGGAAGTTAAACTCCCAGCATTGCGAGATAAGAGGGTCGCCGAGAAGATCTTTCAGAGTTACCGCGTTACGGTTGAGTTCCTCTGGGAGGTCCCGAATCCAAGTGAGCTGCCATGGTGAACTAATGACGGATGCATTTGCCCGTTTCTTCTTAGGAGGGCTAATAGGCCGTTTCAATGACTCCGGGCCTTCAAATTCTTGGTTCTCCTCGACTCGTTGTCGTTTCTGAAGCCGCTCCATTATTTCAAGAGAAGTGCTGAAAGGACCTTGTGTAGTCGTGCGACGTTGTGGAAATGGAGATTGTAAGTTGTGCTTGAGAGTGTGAGACACAACAGGAGTTGTGGCGCTCGGGAGGAAGCAACCAAAGGAGAGAATTGACTGCGAATGAAGCCGACTGTGACCTGTGATGAAGCCAGAAAAGCGAGGTTGGTAGCTCGTATTGTTTGCAACAAGATTTCTTGTAAGGAGAAAGTTCAGGCTGGCTGATGTTTCGAGGATTTGTTAGATTAATGAGCAAAGTTGAAGAAGGGAGCGGATGGACAAGGATGCTGCTGCCTTACGAATTGCGGGCGCTAGTGTAATTTAGTATCCAGCTTTGTCGCCTGAGAAGGTGCCAATGGAAGGTCTTTGGAGGAATCTTGAAGTTGGATGTGGCTGAGCCGTGGAGTATTGTGGCGTGCTAAGGCGCTTGGCATTGGAAGCCCAGACCCAGTCTGACCGGATCTTGACACAGGACCCAGCTTGGCCTCTTCTCCTGAGCGTCATCTTGTCCGCTTTCACTGCGTTATTGAGCCTAATCTGTGCTCTTCTTTGACACATTTTCGCCGACGAACTTGCGCCAAGCGTGCGCATTTTTTCTGTCCTGCATTCCTTATTCTACTTCATGCCCGTGACGTGGTAGTACTATCTTCCTTTCCGGCAGGTGATCGGCCACGCGCCCACCACCATCATACAGCATCACCATCTATCACTCCTCAATCTCGCATTCTTTTCAACAGCCCCGACGAACCAACGACTCGAAATACTTCGCAACCATCGATAGACGTGTTTCATCCCATTCGTGCTCGCAAATCTCCCGCCGCTGACCGGTTGCCCACCCGAGATCCTTGCGCCCACGAGGTGCACCTTGCCCATTATGCGCCTCTCTCCACTGACCCTCCTCACCGGCGCTGTGGCTCTCGCGACTGCCCAGCAGATGCCCGGGGAGGAGGACAACACGAAAGAGGCCACCTACTACAACACGGTCAGAGTGCCCCCGCTCTTGGAGCTGACCCCCAACAACTGGGCGGAGGAGGTTGCCAAGACCAAGTACATCTTCGTGAAGCACTACAGGTACGGTCTCAAACTACACGACGTATTGACCTTGCGCTGATCAATGACTAGTCCGTACTGCCCCCATTGTATCGACTTCGCTCCCACTTTCCAATCCATTTATGAGTTCTACCATACTTCGAAGCCCGTCGCGGCCGATGCCGAAGACACAACGTTCCTGGCCTACTACAGCTTCCGATTCGCCACCATCAACTGTGTCGCATACTATGACCTATGCATGGATCACTCCGTACAATCCTACCCGACAAGTATCATTTACGAAGACGGCGCCGTCTTCGAGAGCATGAGAGGTGTCAAGAACGCCACAGTTCTGAGCGCTGCCATTGAGAAGGCTCTGGAGAAGTTCAAGCCTGGCTCCCGTCCAACAACGCTTGAGCTGCCCGAAGTTAGGGACGAGAACGCGGCTGAAAAGAAGAAGGCTGCAAAGGAAGCATACAAGAAGATGGAGGCTGAACGGAAGGAGAAGGAGGCTGCCAACAAGAAGGCCAAGGAGGACGCAAAGGCGGCTGAGAAGGACACGGCCGAGAAGGTTCCTGAGAAGTCTCTAGACGACATCACCGAAAAGCCCGAAATTCCTGACGGATCTGACAAGTCTCAGCAGCCCGCCAAGTCGGAGGGGACTGAGAAGTCGACAAAAGACGAGACGAGTGACGCCCCCAAAGAGGCGACAACCGAGGCCTCTAAGGAGGAAACTATCCCTAAGGAGACAAAGGGTAGTGCAGTTGAGAAGCCATTTGGTGAAGGGTTCAAGGTACCCAGCACGGGGGAGATGCTGAAGAAGACGAGGCCCAGTGAACCTGCAAATATTTACAACCCGGATGGTGTCAGCGTTCCCTTGACTCCGGAAACGTTTGAAAAGCTTGTCACATCGACCGAAGATCCTTGGTTCATCAAGTTTTACGCCCCCTGGTGCTCTCACTGCAGGGCGATGGCTCCCACATGGGAGCAGATGGCTAAGACCATGGCTGGGAAGCTGAATGTTGGCGAGGTCAACTGCGATGCCGAGTCTCGCCTTTGCAAGCAGGTTCATGCTCGTGCCTACCCCACCATCCGTTTCTTTAAGGGCACCGAGAGCGCCGAATATAAGGGTCTTCGGGGTCTTGGTGACTTTGTTCAGTATGCTGAAAATGCTCTCTCGGTCGCTGGCGGCATTCTCGATGTCGACGCAGCAACCCTTTCGGAGATGGAAAAGGAGGAGGAAGTCATCTTTGTTTACTTCTACGACCATGCCACCACTAGCGAGGATTTCAAGGCGCTTGAGCAGATCCCCCTTAACCTCATTGGACGCGGCAAGATTGTCAAGACCAATGACCCGGCTCTCAACACGAGGTTCAAGATCACCACCTGGCCTAGATTCTTGGTGTCGAGAGAGGGTCGCCCAACGTATTACACGCCCATAACCCCGGATGAGATGAGGGAAGTTAATACCTTGATTGCCTGGATGAAGTCGGTCTGGTTGCCTTTGGTCCCTGAGATGACCGCTACCAACGCTCGTCAAATCATGGAGCACAAGATCGTTGCCCTCGCCGTTCTCAACCGTGATGACGAGGATCGCCTGAAGTCTTCCATCCGGGAACTCAAGGATGCGGCGAGTGACTGGATGGACCGACAAGTCCAGGAGTTCCAGCTTGAGCGCACGAAGCTCCGAGATTCGAAGCAGATGCGGATTGAGGAGGCTGAAGAGCGTAGTGATTCACGCGGCCTGCGAAATGCCAAGGCTATTAAGATCGACATGGACTCCGCCTCCCGCCAGGAAGTCGCTTTTGCTTGGGTTGACGGTGTTTTCTGGGCGGGATGGCTTCGTAGCACCTATGGCATCGATGTCAAGGATGGCGAGCGTGTTATCATCAACGAAGAAGACGTAAGTTAAAACAATATCGCATGAACTTCTTGGATCAGTACTAATAAATGGTACACAGAGGAAGAGATACTGGGACAGCACCTCGACCGGCAACCACATCATGGTTAGCCGTACCTTTATCATGGAAACCTTGGACAAGATCGTCTATGGTCCCAACCCTATTCCGACGAAATACACCATCTCTTCACTTGAGAAGGTTTTCTTCGACATCAAGATGAACTTTGTTGACCGCCCTTTCGTCTCCTGCGGCATTGTCGTTGCCGTTCTTTTTGGCATCTACACTTGGACCCGCGGTCGTGGCCGTCGGTCCCGCGGCTATCTCTTCCCCCGCGAAGACTCAATGGGTCTTAAGGATGGATTGCTAGGACAGAGCAACAACGCCAAGGCGGACTAAGTGTTTGATACATAGCATAGGGGATATCAAACAACAAGCTGGAAAACAAAGAGGAGGAGTGGGCCCGAAACTGCCAACAGATATCCTGCTCAACGTCTCTCTCCCTCCTCGGAGCGAAGAGAACCCTCAGCTTTAGCCAGGCTGTAGGATACGCTGTGGGTACGACAGGCATTTGAAGCTGGGAATGCTACTTGGTTGCGGTCGCCCTGGCTTGTGAATCATATTGGGATACATACGTGACTGGGTAATCAGGGAGTTTGGGGTTCATTGGCTGTTCGCGCCTTGTAAAATACCTACCTAGTCGCGTGAAAACGCAATCGCTTACATATGTGACTTACCGCTGCACTGCTATTCTCAGATACCCGTGAACTTGAAGGCCTTGCGACTTCACTTCGAGGCGACTTCATAATTTGTGAGGAAAGTCTGTTAAGTCTTAAGTGGACGTGTATTAGCTATCAAGATACAAGGCGTCCGGATAGATCATGCTACCTCATCGGGTAAGTTGTCGGGAAAAGGCCGACGTTGTCATGATGGAGGAGGAGCTAGCTGCCGGCAACTACTGATGCCGAGTGGATAGATTCAGGCCATGAAGAAAGAACCTTGACGGGCCGCTGCGTCTCCACACTCGCCGATACTCGGTCCTCATTCTTACACCGATCGCTGGACTCTATTTTACCACGATCGACTTCACGATAAAATGAACTAATATCAATTATTTTGGAGAGCCTCTTGTTAATTACATTCGCTATGTATCAGCCAACTGACCCAATAACTGCCGGCGCGACTGTTGCCGACGAGGAAAGTAGGCCGTTGCTCACGCCCCAACAGAGCCCACCGTCACACAACGCCTACAACAATGACGATGAGGCTTCAAACTCTCACGACGAGAACGTCTGGACGCTCAGCAACAGCACACGCCGTCTCTACATGTCCCATTTCCTGTCTACATGTAATTCTCGCGTTTTCGAGTTTGGTAGCGTCCTGTACCTGGCGTCGATTTTCCCGGGCACGCTTCTGCCCATGTCAGTGTACGCCATGGTCCGTGGAGCGGCTGCTATTGTCCTGTCCTCGCTGGTTGGACAGTACATTGATCGTGAAGATCGGTTGAAAGTCGTGAGACTGTCAATCGGTAAGTCCCACTGACTTAGATGTGCGAATCGGGACCTATTCGCTGACATGATGCAGTTCTGCAGCGGACTGTTGTTGCTGCATCTTGCGTCATCTTCCTGATACTAGGAAGGGCACAAGATGCTTCTCAGGGGCTACGGGCTGGCCTTCTTGTCTTTCAGGTTGTCTTGGCTTGTGTTGAGAAACTGGCTGCCATGATGAATCTCGTGTCTGTGGAGCGAGACTGGGTACAGTGCTTGTGTGCTTACTCGTGTTGAATGGTGCTAATGTTGTCTTAGGTCGTTGTGGTGGCTAAAGAAGATACAACGGCACTCCGATGTGAGTATAGTATGTCCCACTTTTGACTACCTCTACTGATAATGTTTTGCACCCCAGCTATGAACTCTCAAATGAGGCGCATCGATCTGGTGTGTAAGCTATTTGGGCCCTTCTTCATCGGTATTATCGATGGTATCTCGACAGAGACTGCAATTCTCGTAACCCTAGGGATGAATTGTGTCTCGATGATTATTGAATACCTTTCCATTGCTAAGGTATGTCTTGTATGGACGACCCACATGAGACATCATCCGCTCATTCGAATAGGTCTATTATCAAGTCCCAGAGTTGCAACAGCCGAAGACAGCACCCAACCTTACACCAGAACACGCCCAACTCGCGGATCAAGCACGTGGTTTCAAATGGAGGTTTATCACACAGTCTATTAAGAAGGCTGGCAAAGACACGGTATCTTACTTCCGACACCCGGTCTTTATGGCCTCCTTTGCGGGCGCACTGCTATACTTTACTGTGCTGGCTTTCAACGGCCAAATGGTTACCTACCTGCTCGCGACTGGTTACACTCCGGCTCGGATTTCCGCTGCAAGGACGATTTCAGTCATCTTTGAGGTCTTGGCCACCTGGGCTGGTCCATGGTTAATGGTTAGGATAGGCCCTGTCCGCGCAGGGCTGTGGTTTTCGAGTTGGCAAGTAGGGTGTCTCGCTCTCGGCATGACCATGTTTTGGAGGTTTGCGGACCACACTCTTCTATCGACCTTGGGACTCGTAGGTGGCACAATCCTCAGTCGAGTGGGACTTTGGGGGTTCGATCTGTGCGTTCAGATCATCGTTCAAGAGGTAAGTTGCTGGCACTACTCACGGAAGGTCTTGTCCAGACCACTAAATGCTGTGTATAGGAAGTGGATGCGGAGATTCGAGGTGCGTTTTCTGCCGTGGAAGCAAGCTGGCAGAACGTGTTTGAAATGTGCTCGTACACGTCGACTATTATTCTGTCGTCGCCCAGCCAGTTCAAATGGCCAGCTACTATCAGCGTCGCGGCGGTTTTCTGCGCCTGGGGTCTGTACACATGGTTCGTGAGGGTGCGAAGAGGTCACCTCATCCACTGGCCGGCGTGCATCTCGCATCCGGAGAAGAGGCAGAGATCGACAGAAGACCTGCTTCAAGGTATGGCACGGAGACAACGGGATGAACTCTGAGATTACTACATGGAGCCAGGAGGGTGGGAGTCTGGTGATCAGGAAGAGAATTGTTATGGGTGTCCAGGATACCTAGAACACGAAGAACAGAAGCAGAAAAACTACGGGTGGATGGCATCATGTAACCCATCCTCGCGATATTTACATACTACAAGATTATCTGGCTGTCGGCATTGAAAACACATCACCCACCTGTACGCAACGCACGAGACATGTTCGTGGTCACCTGGGATCTGAGTGTGGTGCAACGGAGGCTGCGATGCCACCGGACTTTTGACGCTGGAGCCGTCCACGTTTGGTTCCGTGTCTCAGAGACGGCTTTGTGTCTTGGACGAATGCGTGCAGTGTCTCTCCGTCCATCCTTGGCACCGATCAGGCAGAGTCGGCTGCGTTGGGGCGTACAGCGTCGTCGGTGTATTAAACGGCCGGGCTTGAGGAACAAGGGCGCGATTGCACCCTCCTCCCGCAAGAATCGAGGTCAGCTGCGTCGGGTCCGAGACGCGTGTGGGCGGGCGGATGACGGAGGTGAAGGTGTGCAGAGTAGTCCTAGATGCTACTCACTAGGTAGATGTATACCTAAGACATGCGTAGATAGCCATGAACAGGTTTGCGGACGCGTCTCTTCTATGTGCGCAAGACCGACGCACCGTCGCAGTGTCAGCAAAGGCTAGCGGCAAGATGTCTCAATCACCCTCCACCACGACGTTGGCTGTGTTAAGAAGGATGGACGGCTAAGTCAGACGCTGGTTGGTGTTGTGCCGCACACCTCAGTGGGTGCGAAATCGCAGGTTCCCGCGGCGTGACGGCATGCACGGTGGCATCGGCCTTACATAAGGTGACCTCGCTAGTGGGGACAATTGGCCCCAAGCGGGACAAGTGGGAAAGGCCGAAAAGCGGGTGAAAAGCGGGTGGCATGCGCGAGGTGGGCTGCCGTGGGCGTGATAGGCAGCCCTGGAGCGCTGGAGGTCCCCCCCTGAGCCCCCCAAATCCTCCTATGGTCGCAGTGGGTGCAGGGGCGAGCGAGCGGCAGTGCAGGGGCGACTCCAGCAAACAGAGGCCGGAAGCGTGGCGTAACTGGCGTTGGGGTCTTGGGTCCACCGTCCCGGGGTCATAGAGTTGGGGCTTATGCAATAATCCTGCTGATCCACACTCCCGCGAGGCCAGGCCCAGGTGGGACCTCCAGCGTACACAGTACGTAGCCTAGACGACAAGGCCAAAAGGTGTGCATCATTTTTCTTCCCAGATTGTTCTGCCTGGGCCCGTCATATGCGCTGTGGTTTTCTCCGGCATCATTCTTTTGCAGCCTCGACCTGCTCGTGTTTCTCCCTCGTCTGCGCTCACCGGGCTTGCTTGGATGCCCTCTTGCTCTAAGACGCGCCGAACCCTGACCTTGCGACCTTGACTCAGGCCGAATATTTCAACGCCCCATCTCGTTCACTCCACGTCTGCCGAATACTCGATTCGCGTCTCCCCTACCCGTACCTTTGCTCGCGCCCGTCGACTTGTCTCCCGTCGCGATCCAATACGCTCCCTCATCATGAACGGCTCTACGGCCTCGGCAAGGGCCAAGAGAAAGGCCCCGAGTTCGCCCGACCAGGTTCCCCCGTCCAAGAGGCCCGTGAACGGCAATGGGAAGCTCTCGGCTGATGACAACACGCCCGACCTTCTCGAGTTCGACGACCATTCTGACTTGACCGACGACCTTCATTCACACGCCGCCATGTTTATTGGAACACCTGGAAGCTTGGGAGAGTGGCAAGACACCATCCAGAAGGTGGTGCGCAACGTCGTAGCCATCCGCTTCTGTCAGACCTGCTCGTTCGACACCGATCCTGCGGTGTCCAGCGAGGCTACTGGATATGTTGTCGACTCCGAACGCGGGTATGCGATTCTGTAGGGCGGTCTCTGATATCAATTTGGCTGACGCTCCGCTCATCTAGATACATTCTGACAAATCGTCACGTCGTCGGCGCTGGCCCATTCTGGGGCCACTGTGTCTTCTCCAACCACGAAGAAGTAGACTGTTACCCCGTATACCGCGACCCCGTTCACGACTTCGGTATATTGAAATACGATCCCAAGGCGATCAAGTACATGCATGTTGATGGATTGCAGCTCTGCCCTGATCTGGCTAAAGGTGCGCATCCCCCCTCCGGAATCGGACGATCAAACGCAGGAGGAAGACAGGTTCTAATGTATTGATCTAGTTGGTGTTGAAATCCGGGTTGTCGGCAACGATGGCGGTGAAAAGCTCAGCATCATGTCTGGCGTGATCAGTCGATTGGATCGAAACGCCCCTGAATACGGCGAGGGCTATTGTGATTTCAACACGTGCTATTACCAGGCCAACGCCGCCGCCACTGGAGGTAGTTCGGGTAGTCCGGTCGTGAACAAGGACGGTTGTGCCGTTGCTCTACTTGCTGGTGGACGGTGCGATGGCGCTTCTACCGATTACTTTTTGCCCCTCGACCGACCGCTGCGAGCCCTACAGTGCATTCAGGCGGGGAACCCGATCACTCGAGGTGACATTCAATGCCAGTTCCTCCTCAAGCCTTTCGATGAGGTCCGCAGGCTAGGCCTTACTCCCGAATGGGAGGCGGCTATGCGACTGCAGTTCCCGGATGAGACGAACATGCTTGTTGCTGAGATCGTTCTCCCGCAAGGCCCTTCGGATCATAAGATCATGGAGGGTGACGTTCTCATCAAAGTCAACGGGGAGCTTATCACCCAGTTCATTCGACTCGACGACATTCTCGACTCCAACGTCGGCAACACGATCAAGGTACATCTTCAGCGCGGCGGACAGGACGTTGAGGTGGATATCGAGGTCGGAGATCTTCACAAGATCACCCCTGATCGTTTTGTCTCTGTGGCTGGTGCAAGCTTCCACGATCTCTCTTACCAACAGGCCAGACTTTACGCCGTTCCCGTCAAGGGTGTCTATGTCTGCGAGTCGGCTGGATCTTTCCGATTCGAAAATACCGACAACGGCTGGATCATTCAAACTGTGGATCACAAGAAGGTACCAGACCTGGATACCTTCATCCAAGTGATGAAGGGAGTCCCTGATCGCGCGAGAATCGTGGTCACATACAAGCATCTACGGGACCTGCACACCCTGAACACGACTATCATTTACGTGGATCGCCATTGGGCATCCAAGATGAAGCTGGCCGTCAGGAACGACGAGTCCGGTGTATGGGACTTTACCGACCTGGGTGACCCACTACCGCCCGTCCCCCCGGCTCGACGATCGGCCTCCTTCATCGAGTTGGACCACATGCCCCACCCAGGCATTGCGGATCTGATCCGAAGCTTTGTGCACATCAACTGCACCATGCCCATGAAGCTGGACGGATTTCCCAAGAACAGAAGATGGGGCATGGGTCTTGTCATCGATGCCGAGAAGGGCTTGGTGTTGATTTCTCGAGCCATTGTCCCTTACGACCTCTGCGATATCACTGTCACCATCGCCGACTCCATCATTGTGGATGGCAAGGTTGTGTTCCTGCACCCCCTTCAAAACTACGCCATCATCAAGTACGACCCGTCGCTCGTCGATGCGCCAGTGAAGAGTGCCCGTCTGAGCAACGAAATCCTCACTCAAGGCGCCAAGACCTATTTCCTCGGCCACAATCGCATTGGTCGCGTTGTACACGCCTCTACCACAGTCACTGA
Source organism: Neonectria magnoliae (assembly GCA_037954305.1). Lineage (NCBI taxonomy): Eukaryota > Fungi > Ascomycota > Sordariomycetes > Hypocreales > Nectriaceae > Neonectria > Neonectria magnoliae. The sequence continues at coordinate 67,444 of JAZAVK010000011.1, read as the reverse complement.
GATCACACCCGTTGCTATTCCTGCCAACTCGGGCGCTCCTCGATACAGAGCCGTCAATGTTGACGCTATTACGATTGACAGCAACCTGGGGTCTTCCTGTAACAGCGGCGTTCTCGTTGCCCCCGATGGAACCGTGCAGGCGCTCTGGCTCTCGTATCTCGGCGAGCGGTCACCGTGTAGCCAGCGAGACGAGGAGTATTACCTGGGTCTGAGCACCCAGACCTTGCTCCCAGTCATTGAGACTATTCAGAAAGGAGAGATCCCGCGGTTGCGTATCCTGTCCGTCGAGTTTAGGGCCATTCAGATGTCCCAGGCGTCCGTCATGGGTGTCTCTGACGAATGGATCAAGAAGGTCACCCAGGCGAACCGATCGCATCATCAGCTGTTCATGGTCAGCAAGCGGACATTCGAGCGCTCCAACCGCCCTGTGTCTCTTCTCGAGGGCGACATCATTTTGACCTTGAACGGAAAGATGTGCACTACTATCTCCGACTTCGATGTCATGTACGCACATGAATTCTTGGATGCAGTGATTGTCCGGGAATGCGAAGAGATGCAGCTCCAGCTTCCAACCGTTTCAGCAGACGGCACAGAGACAGATCACGCAGTCTCGTTTTGCGGTGCGATCCTACACAGGCCACACCAAGCTGTCCGTCAGCAGATCAGCAAGCTGCACAGCGAAGTTTACGTGTCGAGCCGCATCCGTGGTTCCCCAGCCTATCAGTACGGTGTAGCGCCGACCAACTTCATCACTCACGTGAACGGTACTCCGACGCCTGACCTTGAATCGTTTATCGCTGCGACTAGAGAAATCCCTGACAACACTTGTAAGTTGCTATGATGTGTGCTCCTCGGCTCGAAGTGTAGAATACTAACGATCGTGCAGACTTCCGATTGAAGGCGGTTACCTTTGACTGCGTACCGTGGGTTATCACGATGAAGAAGAACGAGCACTACTTTCCCACGATGGAGCTGATCAAGGATGACAAGGAAGCTTGCGGTTGGCGGAGGGTTTCGTATGAAGGCAAGAAGGTCTTCGATGGGGAAGCAACCGATGGCGTGCCCCCAGCTGTTGAGGATGCCGATATGGAGTAGATGGAAACCTATATATAGGGACTGGTGCATCTATTCTGCTAGAGCAGAGGGACGGTTGCGCAAAGGCACGCTGTGGAAAGCGTTGCAAATGATCCGGCTGATGTATGAGTACGATGGCTGACAGGGTTTGGACACGGCGTTTATGGCGATGAAGGATCTCTCACGGTTATCTGGAGCTGTGCCGCAATATTAGGCATGGTATCGTATCTACAGACCGAACTTCGTATTCTTTAGATGGGATCGGGCTGTAGGTATGGAGGTGTAACATAGATAGACTGGGTCCGAGTTGTCGGATAATATACATTCGGGGGATGTTGAATTTGACATGACATGCACTTGAGAGGTGATTGTCTTGATCGGGGACATAATTTAGCTGCCTGGCTTAGAAGAAACTTGATGAGCACAAATGGGGTTACTTTTGTAAACACGTAAAGCTGCCTGGGGAGTCCGCCCGGTAGTTAACTGCTGTGAAGCTCTCATGGGGCCGTGGTGGGGCTGAGGCAACTACATGAGCCCATAGACGGATGGACCCCGATACGTCTGCCTTGCCAATACCAACCATCAAGCGTATCCTCCCTCTCTTAACACAGTCATTTCCGTGCCTTCGCAGATCGACACTCGCGCACTTCCCTCGTCATCTGCAGTACTTGCGCTCCCTTATCCCGCTACAGTCCCCTATTCATCGTCCTTGCAATGGCGCCCGCCGGTGCCAATGTCCTGGTGAGCTCTACCCCCAGCGCGCTACCCCGCCATGCGCATCGGCGGCCTGAACCAGTGACGCAATTGCTAACGACGGTCGGCTCGCGCAGGCCAAGCTCAAGGTCCAGCTGAAGCTCGCCATCGCGCGCCTGCGGATGGTACAGCAGCGCGATGAACAGCACGGGAAGACGGCGCGAAGGGCCATGGCCCAGCTCCTCGAGGCCGAAAAGATCGACTCGGCGCGCATCCGCGTCGAGAACATCATCCGAGCCGACATCACCACCGAGCTACACGAGATCCTCGAGCTGTATTGCGAGTTGCTGCTCGCACGAGCGGGCCTGCTGGAAGGATCGGTTTGCGACCCTGGCCTCGAGGAGGCTATCAAGAGTATCATCTACGCAGCGCCCAAGACGGAGATCAAGGAGTTGGCTATAGTGCGGGGGTTGCTAGTGGACAAGTATGGCAAGGAATTCGTGCACGCGGCCATGGAGAACTCAGACGGAAAGGTCAGCCCCAGAGTGATCAAGAAGTTGAGCGTAGAGCCCCCACGGGAAGAGCTGGTTGTGGGATACCTGGAAGAGATTGCTAAGGCATACGGCGTGGATTGGCCCAAGCGGGTAGTGGCCACGCCACCGCCAGCACTCCTGGACGACGACGACCTGGACGACGAAAACGACGACGACGACGCAGGCGGCAAGGAACAGAAGGTTCTGGCAGATCCCCTATTGGCTGGTGACGCCAAGCCGGTGAGCACGCCGATTAAGAGGCTGGCGGCGGCACCGACGAGCCCGTTGACAGTGACGCCGCCGCGCATGACGACGGAAAACGTGCACCCCAAGGTGACGTTGGACTCGGTGGAGCTGAAGCCGAACAAGAAGATGGAGGCAGCTGCCAAGAAGAAGGGGCCCGAGGGAGATGTACCAGACATCAAGGATTTGGAGGCGAGGTTTGCGGCTTTGAAGCGGAGGTAAGGGGGAACGAGGGGCGGCAGTCTAGATGGCTTGAAGCGCGGGGGGGTTTTACTCTACGACAGACACACGGAGTTTTCACGCGGATTCTTTTGATATTCATGCTTGGTTTCTTCAGCCTGAGTGATTCTTTGAGTGCGTACAGTTGTGGCATAAGTATTTAGGGCAACGCCTGTGTTTTCGTGGTGGCCGGGGAAGAGGCGTGAGTGGTTGGCTCGTCCTGTGATTCACGTCTACAACAAGAGACTCGCTCGGCGTTTTCGACCCTCGCTCGAGTTTTGGTCGAGAAACCCAATCGAGGATGGAACTCAACGAGCTCGCCCAGGCTCGATTAGGATTGCGTTGTATGATTGAACAGTTGTTTGCTCATGAGAAATCCCGATTGGGAAACTGCTGCGCTCTTGCCGGATCACAACCACTCGTCTGCCCCTTCCCACGCCGTTTTCCTAGTTCCCTCTCACCTCACTCTCAGCATACTGACCCTATCCAGACGCCACAACACATTTTTGGCCAAACGTAAACGCGCGTTTTGCGTTTCGTTTTATTCGCCTTGACTTCGACCGAATGCGGCTGCTCTCTCTCCCCCTCGGCCTGGGTTACTGGTATATAATTTCCCCCTTCTGCCCTCTCCCACCAGACCTCTCCTTCCTTCATACTTCACACTTCACACTTCTCTCTTCGTTTCAACCACCAAGTTTCAATCAATCGAAGTCATCACAACCATCTCTCTCTCTCTCTCTCTCTCTCTCTCTCTCTCTCTCTCTCTCTCTCTCTCTCTCTCTCTCTCTCTCTCTCTCTCTCTCTCTCTCTTTTTCCTCGTCAACTCTGACCAACGTTTTCGGCACCATGGATTCCGACCACATCATCCTCTCCAACATGCGCGAGGTCGTTGGTTGCACCGGTCTTCGCAACTTCACCGACCTCGGAAGAATGCGCCAGGACACCCTCGAGAAGCGCCTGACCTCCGCCGAGCAGAGTCTCAGTCCCGACAGTATGGCCGCCATCTATACTGCTTGGCTCTGCAACCAGACTCCTCGCATGAGCGGCGATGCCAAGCTGAGTGCCATGAAGCGCTGGAGTGGTTACCTCAACCTTTCGGGATGTAGCAAATTCCGAGCCACCTGCCTCTGGGACGTCTGCGTCGACCGAGTCCTTGAGCGAATGAATGACGCTGACATGAATGACTTCATCGTGGAGTCGGACGACGTCCGAGATTTCATCTTGGACCACTGGCCCAACCCGCTTCCAGAGCTCTGCCAGTACCCACCCATTGACTTGGACTCCATCAAGACATCCAAGTGTGAGCCCAAGCGCCAGCCTTCGGACTCACCACCTCAGTCTCTCAAGAGAAAGAACATCTTCTCTTTGCGCCTCGACTTGAAGAAGGACTCTGGAGATACTGCCGCAGCAGAGACCAGCCCTGACTTTAAGACTGGTAGCCGCCTCAGTGACACAATTTCCCCTGTCCCCAAGAACTACCGCTGCAGACGATGCGGTATCGGAGGTGAGTTTCCTAGAATCTCTCAACTGGACTTTGCTAATCAAGTCACAGGCCACTTGATCAAGGATTGCCCCACCAACTCGGACCCTTTCTTTGATCTCACGCCCAAGCCAGACTACGTCTGCCACCTTTGTGGCGCCGAGGGCGACCACTACATCTTCAGCTGTCCCAAGGACAAGCATAAGATTGCATCGGTCAGCCCACCCAACCGAAAGCGTTCGGCTCCAGCCGACGAGCACGAGCACGAGCACCACGGTCGATTTGTGATTGGAGAAAACCGGGATGGAAGACTCTCGCCTTGGGGAGTGAGTGTTCCCCACTGTCTCACTCTGGCTTCAGAGCTAACATTCATCTAGAGCTCCAGCATCTATAACCTGGGATCCAGTGCCGAGCCAAGCCCTAGCAAGAACCACACTGTGAGGGAGGCAGCAAAGCAAGCCAACATGTTTCTCAACGACTTTGAGCCTTACGACATGCCCTCGGATCTCCCCTGTGGAAAGGACAACCCTTTTGACTTTGCATCTCTTGCCCCCAGGCCAAGTTATCCAGTGAGCGGTTTTGCCAATTATTATTGCGGGCAATCCCTTCAGTCAGCCTACTGGGGTTCCACGGAAACCTTTCAGCCAACTCATTGGGGTCACTCAGAGACCCCTCAGCCAGCTTATGGGGGCTGCACCAAAAGACAGCGGACTGATGCATGGGGCGAGAAGGCAAGCTGGAGCATGTGCGATGAGATGGATGCACCTGAGCACACACTTCAGCAGGAGCCCGAACCAGTGTCTCCAAATGCTGAGTACACAGACATCCACTCGACCTACACTTATGCGGGCATGCCTCACAACTTGTCAATCTCGGAAGCAGACCTCTACACACCACCTCAGGTGCACGTCACTGAGAAGAAGGTCGAGTACCCAGCTTACGATGCAGATGTCGTCGAGTTGTTCAGTGGTTCCAACAACGCCTGGGTCAACACATTCTATCGACCAAATGCGCTTGACATGTGGTATGTGCAGGAAGAGTGACGGGTGAGTACAGGTTCAGTGGGGACGTTCAAAGACAGATCGAAAAAAAGTTCAAAGGGAGTTCAAAGGGAGTTCAAAGGCAAGTTCGAAGATCACTTCATCGTTCGCAATGGATATGGAATTTGGTGCGCACACTGGTCAATGAAGTGCATAGGGGCTTGGCCATGACGGAAGGGGTACATTTGCGAACCGTCATATTTGATTTGATTTGCTTTGGTTTCAGTGCTCGTTAGGAATTGGCGGTCAGCTTGCCAGGTTGCTCCTCATGCAGGATGGATACATCGAGGCAGGGTTTCAAGGGGATGGACAGATAAGTCCCAGTGGTATATGTATGAAATAATAAACCTTCTTCAGGTCCTAAAACGCCCAAACTCCCGCCTGCCTCCCAATGATATGTGCGAGAAGATGCAATGCCCCGTCTGATGGGGGGACGGGGGAGTATTAATAGCAGGGTCAACAGCAAAAGTGTCTGCTGCGGGAACTACAGCTTTGCAGAACGGTTACTCTAACTTGTCAAGATGTTCCAGTCTCGTCAGAACGACCTGCTTGCTCGTCTCCTCGATCTCGCCAGCCAGGAAGACCTCGTCGAGGATGGCGTAGACCTTGTAGAAGTTGAAGACGAGGTCGAGCTCGCAGACGTTGCCGAAGAAGGCGTCGAGAACCTCGACGAAGAAGTGAATGGCCTCGAGGTAGGCGAGCTCGTTGTCGTTGGTGTCGACGCAGGCGCAGAAGAAGAGGCCGGCGTAGCGGCGATAGACGATCTTGTTGTTGCGGAACTCGACGAAGTTGGACTGGTACTTTTGGTCGCGGGGGGCGACGAGGCGGTGGACCTCGCCCTTGAGCTTGATCTTCTGGTCGTCGCTGAAAGGGGCGTACCACTTGGCGAGGCGGGTCTTGCCCCTGGAGAGACGGAGCGAGAGAAGGTTAGCGGTTGGAATGGCGGTTGGGGAGGAGGTAAATAGTAAGAGGCGCGTACTGTCGGTTCTGGATGAGGATGAAGGAGAGCATTGCGGCGAGGGCTTTTGTGAGCCGGTCGTGAGGCTGCTGAGCGGTGGTGAAGATGGTTTGATGGCGGTCGCGGGATGGATGGATGCGCCGGGAATGACGGACGGACGTTGGGGTGGTACGTACCGACCCAGGAGGTCTGAACTGTCGCGGGGCGCAAGAAGGCGCGGTGATTGGACCCCCCTCGAGCGCGGTCGTAGGGGTGTTGTTCCCGCTGAAGAGCCGCAAGTTTGGCCACTGTAATCGGCAATCCTTCAGCACGTGCATGCTGCAATCAGGTCAGGCCACCCTTGTCCATACTTGCCGAGCAGCAACACGATGCAGTCCATGCAATCATGTACCATGCATGGCTTTTACGAGGAAGCGGTTTTTTTTTTCTAGAGGCAAGGTGATTTCCTAGATTAGACAGGGGTGATCACAGTACGTAGATTCTGGCAAGGGTGTTATCAGAGATTTTGAGGGAACAACAACGCTATGAATGCCTAGCAGCGACTTTGTACTCATGGCTTTGATGACGAGTCATAGGCAAATCCAGACGGCGCCGCAGTACCAAGTGTCGTGTGCCGCTTTGAGAGGTTTCAGGCCGATGCCGGCCAATCAGCCGATAGACGTTGGCCGCCTGCAGCAGTAGTCCAGGGAGGAGGTCATGTAGGTATCCGTAGCGCCGATAACCCGCCCGTCATCGGTCGCTTGGACTGTCCATCAGGTTTGTCTGTCGTGTTGGGCATCAGGAAGAAGAAGAAAAGAAAAAGAGAAAAAAAAACACCCAAAAGAAAGCAGGGTGGTTAATGCAGGGATCACCTCGAGATCCAAGATACGCCAGATGCATTATCTGCTCTCCACTAAAGACTTGGCTTTGGAATTAATCGAGGCGACCGCACCCCGGAAAAGTGACGAGTCCCGCTCTCTAGCATGATTCCCGCCCAACGACATATCAGCCATCCTAGCTTAGTTTGTAGCACTTGCCGTCCTAGCGCATCTTCCTGCTTTTACTACCTACCCACGTACTGCCCTATCTCTCCCGTCCCTTCAACTTCATCCATCAATCCATCCATCCTCCAATCCTATATAAACAATCGCATCCCCCGCCGCCTTACATGGCTTGTCCAGATACTCCCATTGCCCACCGCCTCCGCCTCCTCCTCCTCCTCCTCCTCGAGTCTAAAGGCGTCGGTCCTCAAAGTCGCGGGAATGACACAGCATGGCCTATGACGCGGCACCTACACCATCTCTAACATCACCAACTCCACCACAGCCGCCGCAATGCCCGCTCTCCCAAAACCAGTCAAGAGGCTGGTCAGGGTCCTCTGGGGCGATTACCAGACAAACGACCTCTGGCAGCGCATCGTTAAATGCTCCGTCGCCTGTATCGTCTCCGTCATCATCGTCATCCACCCTAAGGCCGTCGCCGTCTTCGGCCCTTCATCCTTCCTGTGTCCCATGGTCACCGTCTTTGCTCACCCCGGCCAGCGCATGGGCATGATGATTGAGGCCCTGCTCATGGTGTTGCTGGGTTCTCTGCTAGGCCTTGGCTGGTCACTTCTGGGTCTCTATCTCTCGAGCCTAGTTCTCGAAAGCAACCAATCCGCCGCCTACGCCATCCGAGCCATTTTCCTACTTGTCTCGGTCCTCTTTCACGGCTATGTGCGATCTTCCAGTCCTCGTCTCTTTCTCATGGTGGCGTTCCTCCTGATCGCCTCCATCATTGTCCTCCTCGGCAGTGCTCAGCAGGCCACCTTGACCGTCTTCACCAACGTCTACTACCCGCTTCTCGCCGGTGGCGGCGTCACTCTTGTCGCCAACGTATCCATGTTTCCCGAACTCTCGAGCAGCTTTCTGGGTTTGTCCACTATCGACACCCTGTCGGAGACCATGGAGACCTTGACAAGAGCTACCCATTGGTTCATCACCCCTGGTGGAGATGGGCTTGCCGCAATGTCAACAGTCAAGAGCGCGGGGGACAAACAGAAGCGCAGGAAGAAAGGCCCCTGGAAGAAGTTTCTCACCGAATTTCCCAACCCATTTCGGTCCGCTCAGGGTCGGTATCGAGCCTCGACTGTCCCTATCCAGCAAACCACCGTTGCTAGTCTAACAGCGAGAAAGGTGAAGCTCCGTACCCGTCTCGCTCGGTGCAAGGCCGCCCAACGGGAGATCAACTACGAGGGCTCCATCTCTCCACTCCCTCCCAGTAGCATGAAGCCACTCAGTACGGCATACATGTCCAGCCTGGTCCAAAGTACCGTTACCCTGATTGGCGCTTGTGAGAACAAATTCGTCGTTCTCGAAAATGAGACGCGCTGTGCAGGAGACGACCTCACCACGACTGACAGCTACGCCAGCGACTATAGCGAGATCAGGCGGATGTCGACCATAGACGACTACCTCAGGAGGGTAGAAAACGCCAAGCCCATCAGGGAGCTTGAGGCCAGCAGTGCCATCCTGCTCGAATCCATTCTCGAGCGAATTCGGAAACCGGTCTTGGAATTCGAAGTCGCCCTGAAGGAGGCCGTGGTACTAGTTGTTTCGTGCTTGGCATACTGCTACGATGTGCCCAAGCTCCCTTCGGGAGCTCCCGCACCAACAGGGATTCATCTTCAGGAGCTTGATCTGCGAATAGACTACTTCGCCGAGGCATTGACCTTATTCGATGCCAGTTGCGCAACTGAGCTCAAGCGGTCTGCAATGGACAACACTGGGCATGGTATCGACTTCATGCCTCGGATGGAGACTTTTCTGGTTTCTTCTTTCGTGCTTGCGTTCCGTCAATCTGCATTGCATGTCTTGCAGATGCTTCGTCATGTGAGGCACGTTGTTGAACAAAGAAAAGCCAACAACGATAAATCGACTATTTGGTTGCCTCGCCACACCAGCATTCGACAGTGGCTGGCAACGGGTGGTGAAAGCGATGGTCTAGTTCTACCTGAGATCGCTCGTAAACAAGTTCGTCGAGGCAAGACTGCTCCAGGCTTAAAGCCCAAGACCCAGGCGCACTCTTCAAGCCAAGACAATGTTACCCAGAAAAAGACCACGGATGAAGAAGGTGGTCTTGGGCAAGTCGAGGGTGAGAAGCCATCGAGCCGGGTAGATGCCGAGAGTAAGGAAACGAATGCCCAGAAAGACAAGAAGACACGGAACAACAGCTGGGTTTTGAAGCTGAGGGGCAAAATGGCCGATGCTCTGGAGTGGGTGCAGGACTCAGACGACATTGCGTATGCGTTGAAGTTGGCCATCGCCGTCTTCCTCGTCAGCTGGCCTGCTCTGGTGTCGTCCTGGAACGACTGGTACTCTGAGGTCCGCGGCATCTGGGCTCCCATGCAACTGTTCCTCGTCTTCGAGGTTGCTGTTGGTACCTCCTTTTTCATCTTCCTTCTTCGACTCAGCGGCGTCATCGCTGGATCGCTTTGGGGCTACCTATCTTATGAGATTGGGAGAGGTAACCGTATTGCCATGGTAGTCATCTTGGCAGTCGGAATCGTTCCCTCATTCTACATCCAGCTTGGTACCAAATACGTCAAGGCAGGAATGGTCTCTTCTTTCACGATGGTCGTGGTCGCTCTTGGTACGCCTATTTCCCTTTCATGGTTCTTTATCGCTAACAAATCACAGCGGCTATGAATGGCAACGGCACGGCAGTCGAGAACTTATACAAGAGACTCACTGCTTTTGTGGTCGGAGGTGCAGTCGCCTTGCTAGTTGAATTGTTTGTCTATCCCGTCAGAGCACGCGATCGTCTTCTCGAATCACTGTCTGCTTCTGTCCGACAAGTCCAGAACATGCAGTCCGCCATGGCAGTCGGCATCGACTGCCCCGACAAGCCTGATATTCGGGCTCCCGCGCTCCATAAACGCTTCAACCTCGCGCGTGCCAAAGCTCGAGGCGCGCTCGCTGCCGCGGAGACGTTTCTCCCGTTTTGCTCGACTGAGCCACGTCTCAAGGGCAGCTTTAAGCCACTGGCCCCCATCTACCAGGAGATTGTCTATGTCCTCCACCAGATCATTGATAGAATGGACAACATGATTCAGCTGCGGAAAGAATACGGGTCCTCTGTCCTAGAGGATCTCAACCCCAAAGTACATGCCTATCGCCGGAACGTGGCCGCCAGCATCATGCTCGTGCTCTTCTCCGTCAACGAGGCCCTCACAACGTGGCAACCCCTCCCACAATTCATCCCATCAAGCCGACTGGCACAGCTCCGCCTCGTCAACCACGTTCGCGAGGTGTTGGCCTCGCGCAGTGGCACACATACCCCCGCGGGAGGCGTCCCTACCGTGTTTGATGAGAATGGCGAACTGGCCGAGCAGATTGCAAACCTCATCACGCAGAAACGGTTCCTCTCGTGGAATGCCAGCACGGCTGGTCAGATGGAGATTATCGAGTACCTCGAAGAGCTTGTTGAGCTGGTCAAGCTTCTCGTGGGCGTCAACGCGTTTCGCAGTGGCATGCTAGAGAAGCCCGACTACGGCAACTACAGGCAGCGCAACATTACGAACCGCGTGCCATTGGCTGCCGTATCTACAGCGGAGAGTAGCACCGCGGGTGTTCCAGCTGAAGAGGTGGCTACAGCACCCACCACGGTTCCCGCTGGTGAGTCGGGAGACAACGGTCTGCGCAGAACCCAGACTCTTCGGGAGCGCGCGGGACATCTCAGGGACAGGCTGCGGAAGAAGAAAGATGTCCAGGATGATGCCGCGGTTGGAAGTGACAGCGAGGAGGATATTCCTATGAGTCTCCAGAGAGTCGGCACGCGACTGTGCGAGAACGATGCCGTAGTTCGGCGTCGGGCATTTACTTTAAGTCATGATAATAGGTGAATCTGGGATGATTGGACGAAGCGTTGGCTTGGTTGGAAATATGTGGGAACATTTAGAAGGGAGTTGGGGTTTCACTGAGGATGCATTTACGATGATACCATAGCGTTGCAAAGTCCATTCATTTCTTGTTCATTCAGACCTATTGTCCTGTGTCCACAAGGTCCTCGGGCTTAGACTACCTGCCCTACTCCCAAACGCCATAATGAGCTGTCAAACGCAGCCTAACGACAAGGTCCAGGTATCCAGCCTCCGCTCAGAAGATGTTGAGGTTCGTGTGCTGGGGAATCCTGGTGTGGTTGAGCATGGCCCGGCCCTTCTTGGGTCGCTGTTGGAGGCGGCGGGAAGCCTCTTGGACATGGCGAGGCTCAATGGGAGTCTTTCCCTCGCTGGGAGGGTCGAAGAGGGCCTGCTCGTGCTTGCGCTTCTTGGTGGTTCCGTCCTTGTCGCCGCCGTTCTGAGCGCGGGCCATATCCTCCTGCTCCTTGACCTTGAGGGCGACTTCAGTGAGCGTTTGGACCATCTCGAAGGTGAGGAAGCCAAGGATGTCGACAATATCATCCGAAGGCTTGCTGTCCGTTACGATGCCAAAGCCCGCCCACTCGCGGAAGCGCTTGCCTTTGCGGTAGGTGAAAGAGGCCTGGCGATATTCGGACCAGGTGACGTACTCTTCTCTCGTCATGGCCTTGGTACGCTCGTCGGCCTTGCGGAGGCGCTGGAGGGTGATGTAGTTCATCTCTTCCTCCTCCTCGTCCTCTTCGTCCTCTCGCTCAGGGACCTCGACGGCAAAGAAGGACGACGGCTCCCATGGAAGGCCGACCTTGGCTTTTTTGTTTTTCTTGGCGGCCTCGTCGTTTCCGGCATTCCCTTCGACAGGGTCTTCACCACCTGCCAGGTCGCCTTCGGCACCCTTATCATCCGAGTCTTTGACGTTCTTCCGAACATCCTTCCATGACAAAAAGGTCCGGAGACGAGAAACCTTGGCTTGGTCATGACGAATCTGGAAGATGAGGTCGTTGATGCCAATAGACTTTGAGCCACGTCGAGATGCGAGTTCAGTGCAGTTTCGGAGCTGTTGACTTCATTCAGTTTAAAGGTTCAGCGAGGATAGGGAGGACGATACGTACCAGCTCAATAACCTGCTGTCGAACAATATCTTCGATGATGCTAGTGGTTTCGACGGGAGGTTCAGCAGTCTCGCCAGAGACATACATCATCTGTTTGAGAATGTTAGTGAACCTGGTCTTGAACTGCTCCCATGTTTCGTTCGGTCCGTGGTCAATGACAGCAGCAGGTCCTTTGTTGGATGGTCCAGAGCCACCCATGTACGACTGAGACATGTTGAGAGGACCGCGTGGTAGGTATAGTTGAAGGTTGATACATCCAGGTTGAGTGAGGGCAGTTGGCTGCGGTTCAAATACATCTGGGAAGAGAGAAGTTGACGGTCCGTTCTCAATTCCGTCGTCACGAGGCGTTTGTGTGATGGAGCATTCAGAGACGTATGAATGAACACCATCCACACTATCATTGTCATCGGTTTGGGGCTTGTAATAGCGAATTGGGTAACGAAGACGGAGGTATCCCCTTATGTCGGATTTCGTTTGAAGGTGACGAAACCCAGCGTTGATAGCTGAGTTAGGAAAGCCTGCATCAAGTGGGAGTTCTGAATCCGGGTCTGCTCCCTCGCAAGCAAAAAGCCAGTCGATGACTTTTGATTCGTCCATTTGGTCGGCGGTTCGTACTGGAATTGCGGTTTACCATTGATTTGCCCGCAACAATCATTTGTTACTGGCAAGGCTGGCCCTGGGGGGGGTCGTAACAATGGATGTTTGGTCGAACCAAGCTCAAGGACGGATTTCACATGGAGAGATGAAGGACCTTGCGGAATGAACAACAGTAACCGGCCACTTGGCAGGCAACACTGTGAACGGCCATTCGCGGCAACATACATTCGAACCACTGAGACGTGCAGTGCTTTTGACTGCGCGCAAAAACAAACAGGCACAGGACAAAGCAAACAGGGGAGGTTTGGCCTTACCTGGCTGATCTCCTGGCGATATTTGTACGACTTGCTATCCCTTCCGTCTGCCATGATTGCGACAGCTCCAAGCCAGTGATTGCGATTCAAGAGTCAACAACAGGTTTCCCTGTAAGGCCACACAGCCTGGCGCCTAAGCGGGGCAGCGTTTGTGAAGTTCCGGGTCCGAGGAGGATGGTAAATTCCGTTCTCCGCGTCGTGATGTTTGACGGCAACGACACTGAAGTGAGGGAGGCAGCAGCGCTCCGAGTAGGGGTTAATTGGCGACGGATTGCGAACAGACGACCAAGGAACACGATGCCTTCGGGGAGGGTAGAACGCGGGCTCGTCAGATGCCGCTTTTGTTGCAAACGACGGGAGTTGGGCCGAGTTAACGAAGGATGAATGAGAGGAAGAGCGAGGTGTGGTGGTGGTGGTGAGGTGAGGTTGGACTTGGGAACTACTTTGGTAATCGGCCACGAAACCCAGGAGACCCGCCGCCGGGCTTGGTTAGCCAGCACCGCCGCTCTTGCTCAGGCTTTCATCACCCTTGATCAGTGAGCATCACCTTTAATCACCTCAACCTCCCTCTCCCGCTCACGGGCTGCATGCTCACCTCTCACCCACACGACTTGAATCTGCACTGTGCTTCCCCCCACTTCATGCAATATTCGCCATGGTTCAGGATCCGGCTGGGCGGGCAGATTGGTCGCGCCCGGTTTCTGGCGACCCTCGTCATTACCTCGACACCCGAATGCCTGCCTAATGCTTAGCCACAAGACTCGGAGATCGGGCAGGTCTGCGCATGCCACATGCGGAATGGCGCTCCGCGCTCCAAGGATGCGTATATGAGGCTGTGGTCACCCATCCTTAACCTCGTCCTACTTCCTACCTGCTCACTTAACTATACCTAATTCCTACTCCTACCCTCAGCGACTGTGGCGACCTGATCGCGTGGCTTGGTCGCGTCGTTCAGGGTGCTTTGCACGACACCCGGTCGGAACAGTAACAGCCGTACCTGGTGAGGGAGGGAGATGCCTCGCTAGTGAAATGCGCACACGAGCACGTGCGGCTCTTACGCGACCCTCCTTGAGATGATGTCAAGGCCATGAACGGAGCGGCAGAGAAGGCTGGCTGACGTGACGGCCTGTGGAGGATGGCCTGTGCTTTGATCGAGGGGGCTCGCTGTCGCCGACATGTCTAGAGCTCAAGGCGGCTACCTGCAGAAAGCGCAGATTAGTCCTCGGCAGTCAGCGAGCTGAGCATTGCCCAGTTCTCAGTTTAAGCGACGAAGATCACCACTTGTGAGGCATGTTGCAGCGGGACACGAAGCGGACAAGGCTGATTCACCTTTAATGAGATAATCTGGAGTAAAGTACTTGTGGAGCAGGATTCTCTAGCATCGAATCAGCATCAATATTGACAATGTTCTACGAAGACATTTCCGCTTAGGACATCGCAGCGCTTGGAACATCGCAGCGCTTGGGGAAATCCGCAGCACTGTCAGACGGCTATGTCCAAGTCGCTGCTATTAGCCATGCAAGTAGGTCTTCGAGTTGCTTGTTGGGGCCGACTTACTGCCAACAAGGAGATATACCATCGGGCGGTTATTTTGAGGCCATGATCACTCTGGACAATACCTCGTATATATTCTCGATTGATTCCGATACCACTATCATGCTCGGCGGTTTCTGTTCCGAGAAAATCGTCCCAGGCTGAGTCAATGGCTAAAACGAGAGTGAGGCGCGTGTTCAGCGTCAAGGCAGCTGCTGTGCTGTTGGGCATGACGCTTTGACGCTACGTGGGCACGACACCAGATTCGATCATATCTTATCTTTGCTTCTTGAAGCCTCGAGGTGATTTATGCTTAAGATTTTACCCTTCTAGTGGTCGACCGATGTTATGTGAAGAAGCTCACCATGCTAAGAAGTAGTAGGGGTCCTCACGTGCAAGCTCACGTGCAAGGTGACTGACACCGCTGGTGTCGGCCCCACAAAGTTTTCGAACTTGATCAGCCCCGCCCTCGTTCTCAACCTTTTCAATCAAGCAACATCATCCGAATTGACTCGCGTCCCTCCAACTTGAACGTCAATTGCTATAACCATGCGCTCTACCCTCAATTGGCTCCATCAATTCCATCGAGCTTGAAATCGCAACGAACTAACAAACGCAACGATCGCGACGAGCGCCGAGAACAAATACTCCAACATGGCTGAAAAGAAGACGGACGCCCCGGCAACCAATATGCTCTGGGGTGGCAGGTTTACAGGTTCGATTATCCCCGGACACAAGCTTCAGATCTAGTATACTGACCTTGCGATGCCTAGGTGGGATTGATCCGCTCATGCACAAGTACAATGCCTCTATCGGATACGATAAGGCTCTCTACAGAGAGGATGTTCTTGGATCGATCGCTTTCGCTAGGGCTAACTCGAAGGTTGGCATTATTACTGGAGACGAATTTAAGATGATCGAGTGTGGTCTGCTTAAAGTGATGGAAGAATGGAAGCAGGGAACCTTCGCTATTATGCTAAATGACGAAGATGTAAGATGCTAGCCCACACCACTTAACCTCCTAAGGCTAATATAATAAATCAGATTCACACTGCAAACGAGCGTCGATTAGGAGAGATTATCGGAAAGGATACCGCTGGCAAGCTGCATACAGGTCGCAGCCGCAACGAGCAGGTCGTCTGTGATATGCGTATGTGGCTACGTGACCGCATCCGTGAAATCGACAGCCAACTTGTTGCTTTCCTTCAAGTCCTTACCAAACGTGCCGAGGCTGAAATGTAAGCTTAGCACTGCATCCGGACAAAGCCCCTTACTGAGTAACATCCCTAGCGACTACCTCATGCCCGGCTACACCCACTTACAACGCGCGCAGCCAGTTCGCTGGGGTCAGTGGATAATGTCACATGCTGCTTCGTTCAAGCAGGATCTCGAGCGATTGCGCCAGGTCTTCGAAAGGGTCAACCTTAGCCCACTTGGTTGTGGCGCATTAGCTGGCAATGTGTTTGGCATCGATCGAGACGCAATAGCTGCGGAGCTTGGTTTTAGCGGAATCACTCTGAACTCTATGAACACTTCAGGCGACCGTGACTTTATTATCGAGTTCCTGACCTGGAACTCGATGTTCACTAGCCATATCAGCAGGTGGGCTGAAGATCTTATATTATACTCCACTTCCGAGTTTGGGTTTTGTCGTTTGGCAGATCTTTATAGTACCGGCAGCAGGTTCGTTATATCTATCGCGACTCCCAGACAATCCCACAAGACTCTAATCCACGTCCAGTTTAATGCCGAATAAGAAGAACGCCGACAGTTTGGAACTCTTGCGCGGCAAGTCAGGCCGTGCTTTCGGTCAAATGGCTGGGCTGATGATGGTGAGTTCGAATACAGACATATCAGCTCATGAGTGATCAGGAGCGGATCAAGAGCAGCCACTGACAGATACCTGACAGAGCGTGAAAGGCTTGCCAACTTGTTACAACAAGGACCTTCAGGAGGGATGGGAACCCATGCTGGATTCGGTTCAAACTGTTTCGGACAGTCTGGGCATCGCCAACGGGGTTATCACTACCATAACCGTGCGGCCTGAGCGGATGTTAGCTGCCCTAGATAAGACGATGCTTGCTACTGATGTCGCGGAGTGGCTGGTGCGAAACGGATGTCCTTTTCGGGAAGCTCATCACATTTCTGGACGCATTGTTGCATTATCGGAAAATACGGAAACCCCGATGGATAAGCTAACCCTGGAGCAACTGCAAGCTATTGATTCTCGATTTACAGCGGATATTGTAAAGGCCTTCGAATATGAGTCGAGTGTCGAGGCGAAATCGGCTAGGGGCGGTACTAGTCGATTAGCTGTGCTGCAGCAGATTCAAGAACTCCGTGCTATCTTAGATTAGAGGTCTGATGACCTGGTGCAGGATAAGGGTGGAATAAGGGAATTTGGGACGGATATTACGAATTGCGCTTCATTCTGTGGAAAGAGATATGTTTTGAGAGGCTAGACAGATCAAAGACAAGAACACGACAAGATACCTGCTTCAAGAAACTCGAACAAAACATCTGCAGACGAACTGGACATAAGGGGAGATGTTCGAGGTGAAGATGCCTTCGTCTATAGCTGAAAGGCATCTTTAATTCGAATTATCCACGGAATCATCCAATGTATGCTTCTCCTCAAATCTCATTAAGAGATCCCCCGCAGATTCCTCGTCTAGAATGTCCTCCAGAGGTTCATCGTCTGAGAAATCCTCCCAAATCTCCTCGTCGTCGTCCAAGAGCTCATTGATGCCACTTTGGCTGATCTCGTTATCGTCGGCTTTGCTTAGGGCAATAGCAGGGGTTGCCTTTTCGAGAAGGCTAAGCAACTTCCCAACGTCCAATTCCCATCCCTTCGCGCCACGATCAGCTGAGGAGAAGTGGAAATCAATTTTCCCAGGAAGAGGCATGCTGAAGGCCCTCAGCAGGTATGCCTTGACTAATCGAATGGTCATTGTCACATCAACCCCGGCGTCGTGGGCGTTTAAGGTCAGCCTCCGATCCTCAGGGAACAAGGTCCCGTAGAGCTTCGAGAGTTGCAAGGACAGCACTCTTGCGTCAAGTTTCATTTGACGCCGGATAGTATGATACCATTCCAGTGGCTGATCGCTAAATTTCCATTCAGGAACCAGCAGATCTTCGGCGTCCGCAGTCTTGAGAATGTAACTCAAGCATCGAATGTCGATTTGAGTCCTTGCCCAAGTAATGCAGACTTCCACGGGCCCATGTTCCTAGGGAGGAGAAGGCAAGTTAGATGAGTAAAAAGCAAATAAAAGAAGGCGATAGAGAAGGCGAATGTTACACTTACGTTGATATGCTTCCACATAAGGTCTGCAATTACATGACACGTCAGACCTATCATTCTGTCTTCCTCACGGCCAGGCTGAAACCTTTCAATCACCCCAACAGAGGCGAACGGGCCGCGAGCTTGGTGGAATTTCGAAAGGCTGATCTTTTGCCGGAGTTCCCCAACTGTCATCTCATGATCTATGACCGTGGGGGGGACAACCTGTCGCTCAAAAGCATCGAATATAGCTACCTGAAGGGGTAGTGGCCCATCGTCTGAGTAGATACACTCGAAATCAATAATGAATGTGTTGTGAGGGTGCTTGAGAAACGTTGTGAGGGTTTTAGCGCAACCTTCGAGGAGAGGAAATCAAAAATTCTGCGATAAAATTGACCTGGTAGCACGATCCGACTCTTTCTTTGAATGAAGAGAGTCAACCTTCTTGTATCCTTCACACTCTCTTAGATGTTCATCCTCATATCCCCGAGAGAAACGACGGAGACAGATTGGACAAAGCTGCTTTGGACAGTTATGAGGCCCGTTGCGCTCAACTATACAGGAGCAGTTAGAACAAACCATCTTTGTGCATTTTGCCCAATGTGCCGCAATTGTGTCAACTTTGAGGGCGTGCCTGCAGCCTGGACAGATCCGAGTATCGCATTCAGCTTCGTGCTGAGAAATCTCCTTATGTTGTCCAGTCTTGCGGCAGTAGTTGCAACGCGCTGGCCGTGCTTCAAGGCATGCAACCTTATGCTCATCCCTCATCGACATTAGATAGTGCTTGCTACATCGGGAGCATGTCCAGTACTCGCAGTTCTGCAGATGCTGATCTCTCTCAGACTTCAACATGCTCATGTAGCAGCGTCCACAGCACCACCGATCGCATTTCGGCAAGTGAGCGTCTCTCTCTGTCTTGAAGACAACCAGAAGACACGCTCTTCAGGACCAGAACTCGCAAGACTGGATGTATTCATCCCGAGCTGACCGCGGAAACTTTTTGATGCAGTGCGTGCATCTCCACACTGGACAATTCGGCAGCTGCTCGTACCTCTCTGAGGCTTTCATTCTTTGCAAGCAAATACCGCAGAGCCATTCCTGGCAGATCTTTGAATGCTCGTCTCTTTCTGCAGCCACGGTGGTTTGACTCTGGTCTTGGTTTGGCCCTCTTGTTCACATGTTGCGCACATTGCAGCGCTGGGTCTCCACACCATATATGATTCAGTTAGACAATTGAAAGGGTACAATGAAACCAGGGCTTGATTGCATTCTCAAACTTCTTCTGGGTATCATGTCAGGCACAATGACGAACCTAGGCTCCTCCACCTGCACTTGCCCACTGCCCAAAGCCACTCCCTTTGGACCCCCAAACCACAATATAATGGCCCGCCAGCAACTTCCACTCCTCCACCTCGTCCAGTCCCTCAAGGGAGTCCACCCTCTGCTTCTCCTCGGGCGCGACCCAGGTCTCCCAGATGTCCTCGATGGTCATATGGTGCACCATCTCGAACCCAGCCTGCCGCAGCCGGGCCTCCTGGTCGGCGGGCTCGCGGTACACGCCCACCGTCGGCATGCTGATGCGTCGCGCGGCCAGGTTCGACACCATCATGCGGCCGAAGGCGTCGTTGGGTTTGATGGGCTCGTAGAGGACCATGGCCAGGCTGCGGGCCCGCGAGGTGAAGAAGCCGAGGACGCGGGAGGCCTCGGGCGGGGAGAGGTAGCAGAGGCAGCACTCGGACAGGAGAAGCGTGGGGATGTCAGTGCGAAGGCCGGGGATAGTGAATTCGGGGGACTGAGAGTCGGTCTCGGGGTCCAAGCCCGGTTCGGAGTCGGGGTTAGAACTCGGGTTGGAGAGGGAACGGAGGTCGGCGCCGTGGCAGTAGTATTTCCCTCCCGAAGCCGGCATACTGGACCATGACGAGCTGTTCTCATCCGCCGTGATGTCCGTCAGGATATTCCTCAGGATCGGGGTGGCTTGCACGGTGCGGAGCTTCTTGGAGGAGGTCGTGGCGAAATCGATCTCGTGATAAACCAGACCCGACCTCCCTGGCTGGGCGAACAAGCGAAACGGCCGGGTGTCGGTGCCGGCACCCAGCGATACGATCTGCTTCTCGGTTGCCCGTTCTACGCCATCCTCATCGGCGAGAAACGAGTCAACAAGGGTATCGAGGGCGATGGTGCGCGCGTACGTCCCTACAGCCGGCTCGGCTCAGCTCAGCTCGGGGTAGCACAGAGGGAGCTTCTCACTCGAGAGAGCTCGGGATGCTGGGCCCACCTCGGTTGATAATGGGCAGACGCCTTGGCGCGGGGCCGTCGGCGCTCTGGACAAAACAGGGCGCGTAGGGGTCGTCGAGATAGCCCATGTCGACGGCGCTCAGCCTGGAGACGGCGGCGTCGGTGTCGGTGCCCTGGATGGCGGCTTCGTGGGTGATGGCCGCCGAGGGGCCGTGGGCGCCACGGCCTTGGCCTCTTCCGGGACGACCGCCGCGGCCGTCTCGGAGAGAGCTGAGGAGATTCGGAATGGATGGGGCCGACATGTGTGACATCTGACAAGGGTTGTGCGGCTGGTGTAGGTTTGATATAAGAGGAGAGGTTCGACGGGTTGGCAACGGACACAAGATGGAGCTTTCTCTTTCTGGTAGCTCTGAGTCTCTGGAGGTAGGTGCGCCAATGACGTCGATCTTAGCGGGGATCTCTCTAACTGCGGGGCAAGCCGTCCGCCAATTAATTTAGTACGCCTCGAAGCGGGAGAATCGCCTCATCGTTCGATGGATAAACTGTAGTCTATGTATTCGTGAGAATACAGTTCAAAGGTCATGGAGATGCCACATTTCCATTTCTTAGAGAGGCCACTCATTTCTTAATCATCCCCCATCACCCAACCCATGGATGCCGACTGGAGTTGGTACATACAATTATGCTCTGTTAGTTGTGTGGCGTCCACTCTCAAAGCGTTCCCCGAGGTCCGGCACCAACCGTCCAATTGCTGACGCGGTGGGTTGACCGCTTCAGGTACGTATGTAAGTTAGGGGTCCGTCTAGGGCTGAAAATAGAAGTTGCCGAGAGGCTCTGATGGACGCCAACCCAACAACAAGCAAAGCAACCACCCTTCTGCAAGCTTCTGCAACATGATAAACAAAAGCGTGAACAACGCAAGGGGAACACAATCAACGTGGACAAGGGAAGTCGGTGAAAAGGGTGGAGGATTGAAAATAAGCCTTACGCAAGGCACTCACTGCCGCCGATGAGCTTTCAAGCATCTGAGTGAGAAGGATTGGATGACTCCCGGACTGTGAATCCTTTTAGATGAGCTAAGCTACTACTGCCTGCATGCCATGCACAAGGCGCGTCCACTAAAACTCGCCCACTACCCGATCGGGTAATGCCCGAGACCACGACCAACACCACTAAGCTAAGTCATCATGCACATTGTCAGGTAGAGAATAACTTAGTGCTAACAGAGCAGGCAGAATGTCAAGGCTGAGAGAGTGCCAGCCGTGAATAGTCCCATACACGTATTCATAGCTCCAACGCAGCTCTGCGGCACGGAACAGCCCTCTGGATGCTTGTTTTTATCCCCGATAGTTGAATCCATCTACATCGTGCATCCAATCCATCCTTCGCTTCATCGCATCCCTGCAACTGTTTGATCTCCTCCCCCCCCCCCTTCTTCATCCCAGAATCCACTCGAAGGATTTGGCAGCGCGTCGTGGCTGTGTTCGTCCTCTCCCACTGCCATTTGGCGCACATGCTGCCTGAGGTCGCCCCACCCCCAGTGTTGCTGCGTGTGCCTTGGGCGCCTGGACGCCGGGTCCTACGGAGCCTGCCAAGCGCTGGGGGAGGCGCCTGTTAGATCGCCTCCACTCCATTTAAAGACCCCAGTGCGCCGCTCCGTTCGTTTGTCCGGCAGCACCATCACATCTTCGACTTGTGGTCGCGGATCAAGCCTTCGTCTCTCAATCAGTTGCCTGCCTTCTCCCTTGTTCTTCCTTCGTTTTACATCCTGTTCCTGTCTCGGAATCTTCCACTTGCTCATCCTTACTCCTCGCCGGACGTTCCGCACCGCCGCCCATCATGCTCTCCCACGTCGGTCCCGCCCTCATGAGGCGCGCCGCCGACTTCGCGAGGGACACAGCCTCTCACTCTCCTTCCGACCCCGGTTCCGGTGCTCCTCAGGGCCCCCAGCCTCCTGCGTGGATCTGGTTCCTCTACTTTGCCGACATTCTTCTCCTGTTCCCAATCGTCATCTTCGTGAGTCATGGTTCCGGCGACACGCCATCCGAAACAAGCATCGTCAGACCATCAACTAACACATCCTCTCTCAGGCCAGCTACACTCTGGAAAAGGTCCTCCCCGTCTTCGCAATCGTCGAGGACGAGAGCCCTCCCGCCTATGAGCCCGTCGCCCTCGACGATGAAGCCTCCAGCTCCGTGCGCGCTGACCATGTCGCCATCGGCGTTCCCACGCCTGGCAATAACAAGAACAAGACTGCCTCTGTCGCCACTCCCACTCGCCCTCTTGTCCAGGATGCTTTCCCCATCACCTCGTCCTTCCGCGCCTCCCTGCGCCTGTTGAGGTCCCACGGCGGCGTCCCGGCCTTCTTCCGCGCCTTCGGCTGCTTCCTCTTCCAGGCCGTCGTCCACGCCTTCATAGCCGGCCTCTTCATGGGTGTCCTCGGGGCGTGGTTCAGCCCGGTTGGCTCCCTGATCGCTTCCCTCCTCCTGGTCCAGTACAACACCGCCTGGGTTCACATCGTCATGACCCCTCGCTCTCCCTTGCACTTCTGGAAGCGTCTGCCCGCCTTCCGGTCCACCTTTGAGGCCACCTGGCGCCCTGTCCTGCTCTTCTGGTTCTCCGGCCACCTGGCCGCCTGGGCTCCTTGGCTCATTGCCGTCGTCCTGCGCTTCGAGATCCCCAGCTGGAACGGCAATGCCCAGATCACCATGCCGACAATGTCCGACAACATCAAGCTCCTGATCACCATCCTCCTCTCCATTGTTGTGCAGCTCTTCATCGTCGTCCCGGCCTACGTCTCCCTCGTCCGTGTCCAGGCCTCCCTCCTCCCCGACACCCAGGAGACCATCATCCCATTCGACCGCACCTTCCAGGGCAAGGTCGAGCCCGCTATTGTCAGCGGCATGGGCTATGTCTCCCTCACCGATGCCTGGACCACTTTCAGCCGTACTGCCTGGCGCCGTCTCGTCATCCTCTACGTCAAGGTCGTCGCCGCAAGTATGGGCGTTACCTTCCTGGCTTTTGCCGTCTTCAGTCTCCAGTGGGCCCTCATCGTCGGCTTTGTCAAGAACTAGTAAAAGCGAAGGGACTCTTTGAAGCCTCATCGTCCAGGAATCCGCTCGTAGGATCATGGCTCGCTCTCTAGATATTGGTCCATCGCTCTGGTTTCGAATAAATGTACTCTCCGTCAAATATGGTCACCTGAATGTCGGGCCGAACCCTCCACCGTTGTAATGGGAGCATTGCAACCAACGCATTTCTGGATATTGCAATAGTGCTACTCATGTTTCTTTGTGCCTTTGAGTCGTTCCAGTTGCACGCCTTTTGTGGTTGGGTTATATGTCAAAAGAATCTTTCTAAGATAGTTTCACTCCCCATATCAAATAGCAACGATTTCTCGATACTCAATTCGTTCAGCGTCTTTAATTCATGCGTGAAGTGCTTTGGTCGTGACAAAACTGCCGCCCATGCAAAACCACCACCGCCTTTCGGTAGTCGTCTCTCGTCTACGCCGCATGCGCGGTCGCCCTCTCAACGCTCAGACACTTGAGCAACTCATCCCTCGTCCCGTCACAAAAGCGTGTCATAAATCCAATCATTGCTTGCCTCCCCCGGTTCTCTATGGCCGTCGTTGGGAAAAGTCACAAAAGAAAAAGTAGAAGCTCGTCGAATGGGGTATGGGATATGGTTTGAGGGGTGGGTGTTCTACCGTGGGTGTTCTACCGGTCCTGCTCACAACGACGCCCAAGCCCGAAGCCCGCGGAAAGGGGGCGGAGGCTTTCGTCTATCCCTTGTTGAAGAACCAACTAGCTCGCTTGTTGCTGTTCCCTTCATTCTGGTGGAGGTTCTGGATTGTCGGGATGGTAGGGGCCGCGCCGTCGTTGGCGCCGCCACCACCTCGGAGGGGCTTCGCGATGCGGCTACCCGCGCTAGCAAAGCTGAAGCCGGGGGAGTTGAGGCCGCGCGTGCTGCCAGCCTTGGCCGCCTCGAGGCGCTCCTTGACCGCTGCCAGCTGAACCTCGAACCTGGGGGTTGTGTCAGTTCGGTCACGCAAGTTGAGGGTACGGGGGATACAGACTTGTGGTTGGCTGCCGCCATCTTCTCCTGGCTGTCCTGTAGCAGGCTCTCCAGGCTCTGGATACGCTCGTTTCTCGCAATGAGTTTCCGCTCAGCAATGGCAACCTCCTTCTTGAGGGCTGAGTTCTGCTCAACCAGCTGGCGCTGGACTTGAGTAAGCTGCTCCAGGTTCCTCTCAAGGAAGGCCATCTTCTTTTGCTGTGCGCGGTTGTTGGATGACCGCAGCACGTTGTTGTACTGCTCCCGCGTCTCGTCAAGGGAGATCTCGAGCTCGACAACACGCTCGCATCGGTTTTGGAGGTCGCGCATGAGGCTCTTCTTCATAACGTCGAACTCGGCAATCTGCTGCTGGATGGTCTTGCCGTTGGCCATTGGTGCCGTAGCTCCCGCCTTGACCCGCTGTTGTAGGTCGTCGATCAGGGTCTTCATCCTCGTGTTTTCGGAGGCCTTGTGGGCGACATCCTCCTTCAGCTCGTCCACGAGCTGGATCTGGGCTGACTGACGGTTGGAGTAGGCATTCTCCAACCTTGCCTTGACCTCCTCGACGTCACCGGGACCAAGGTTCCGAGTCAGCACATCCTCGTACTCTTGCTGCAGCGCTTCTAATCGAGTCTCAAGTTCTTGTCTCCGACGGCTGTCCAGGTCGTTGGAAGAAGTGCCATACATGGACAGCTCAGCCTGCCGAACAATGCCCTGGGTCTCGACCAGTCGCGCGCGGAGTGCTGTAAACTCGTCCGGTGCGATGTTGTCGCCAATGGCGCTCTGGTCGTGAAGTATGTCAACCTTCTCAATAGCCTCAGCAATGTAGCGCTCGTTCTCACTAAACACATCACCACCCAGGTCAAAGCCGGCCATCATCTTGGCCATCTTCTCGGCCTTCTTCTTCTCCTTCTCGTCGAGAGCGGCACCACTCTCTTTGGCACTCATCTTGACGTCCAAGAGTTGCTGTTTTACTTCGTCGAGCTCTGCGGTGAGTTCCGTGTTTGCCTCCTTCAGAGCATCCATGGTGATCTGAGCCTCCTTGCTCTCGAACGTCAATCGTTCCAACTGCATCTTGAACTCATTCACTTCGGTCGTGAGCTTTTCGTTATCCTTGCCAACCTTGCTGTCATGCTCTTTCAGGTATGCCAACTCCTCTTTCGTTTCGCGAAGGTGCTTCTCAACAGCAGCAGCCTGGGTCTCCTTTTCTGAGATCTGATCCTGGAGTTCATTTTCTCGGCGCAGGAACTCTTCCCTCTCATCCTTGTCTAGGGGTAAACTGGGAGTGCCGGAGCGCTCAGATATCGCAGGGGTCTCGGAGCGACTCTCTGCTGTTAGTCGGGATGGAGTCGAAGGCCTCGGTGCCCGGGCATCGGCCTTGGCTCCAACAACAGCATTCGCAGCTTCTCGAGCTGCCCACCTCTCTTTAGGAACGGCCTCTCCAGCACGCCACAGTTGGATCTCGCCTTCCAGGTTGGAAATGTAGCTCTCGAAGTTAGTGACTTGTCCCTGGGCCTTCTTGAGCAGCACCTTGAGTTCGGCAGGACTGAGTTCCGCGTTGACCTTGGCCTTGTTCTTGATCGACTTGGCTCTGGTACCAAACCGCAGGGTGCCCAGCGTCTCGGAATCGTTGTAACTACTGGGCGAGCAGTTGACTATAAGGGTTGTCCTACTGTTACCACCTAGGGACTCTTGGAGGATACGGGTCAATTTGGAGTCTCGGTAGGGAACATGTGAGGATTTGCCGTCGGTAAGGGCGTTGATGACCATTCCCAGGGCACTCAAACTCTTGTTGATCTTCTTGGCCTCCTCGAGGGTCTGACCACTAGCGCCGGTCTTGCCCACCTTTTCGCTACCGGCCAAATCGACGAGGAACAGCTGACCGCTCTTGGCCGAGCCCGTCTCAACGTTCTTCTGCGTGATGGTGACGACGAAAATGGAATGTGATCGCGAGGACTCTTGGTTCATGTTTGTAGCAGCCACAGCTCGGGCGTTTCCTCCTCTCTTCATCACTTCGTAGACTTCCTGGACGCTTGAAACGTAGATTTCCAATAGGCCCTTGACGTAAACACCGCGGTTCTTTTCCTCGTGAACGGGCAGGTTGTCGTTTTGTGGGGCCAGCAGATCGCGAATCCTCTCCATATAGATTTCCATATAGCTGACTCGCACAGTGTATTCGATGGTGCCGGGGCTTGACATAATGCTTGCGAAGATCTGTTCGACGATGCGGGGAATAACACCTCGGCCTTCGTCGTCGTCGATGTTGGTTCCCATCATGGTGTACGACTTACCAGCACCAGTCTGGCCGTAGGCAAAGACGGTACCGTTGTAGCCATTGAGGATGTCGTCGACGGTGGAGCGGATAGAGAAGTCAAAGATGTCCTGCTGCTTACATCCCATATCGAAGACTCGGTCGAAGGTGAAGCTACCCTGAGCATCCTTGGACTGCAGGGCGGGTTAGTCGTGGGTTGTCCGCATGGCCACGGGGGCCAGGAGGGACGAGGGACATACGTCGACGGTACAGGTGTCGTCGCCATCGAAGGAGACGATGGGCTTGCCGCCCGACTCCAGCTCGACCTTGTTCTGGGGCCGGAAACGGGCGACGACCTTGATGCTGTTTGGGGTAGACATGTTGGGCGCGGTTTAGATTCGTAATGTCACACGAGTAGGGCTATCATCGGCTGCGGTTGTGGGAGCGTCAGGGGGGGTGCGTTGCCGCTGCGGGATGCGGGCTGCTGCACAAGGGCCGCGGAACGGACGAGGGGCGTTGGCGAAGGAAGCCTCGAGCAGCAAACAATAGAGAGGCGGTCGAAGACAGAAGAAGGCGAAGACGGGACACGAGCAGCACAAAGGGCCAGGACACGGCGGCCGTGGGGTTGGGGTGGCGCGATCAGCAACACAGAGACGCTGCGGCGCACACAGTCGAACTTGGATATCAACGAACAACGACAGGCGGTGTTGGTGGGTTACGTTGTTGGAGTTGATTGGGGCGACGCGCCAAGAGCGCTCGCGTAAGGCAAGTTGTGAGTCGCCGGACCCCGGACCCCGTTTCAGCCGACTCTGCCTGGCCCGGTAAGGCACTGGACTCGGGCCCCTGAACGGCGTCTCGGCATTGCCCTGAACGCGCTGCTACAAGCGCTAACTAGGTACATACTACTCCTACCACGGGGGGCATGACGAGGAGGGGTCGTCATTCCTCTGCTTCCACCATTCTTCCTTATTTAACGTAATGAACAGCCGCCCAAACCCAATGGAAAACACGCTCGCAGTAAGTTACGCCATGTACATATTTATCACTATTGATTCCCATGCAGTGTTCGTACATACAAACTTGTTATTTGAAATAAAGTACCAAAGCGCGAAAAACGCCACTCTCCTACCAGGTAATGAGCCTCAGTGATATCATATCTGTATACACAAGCCCTCCGAGCCGAGGAGTGCGTTTCCGCCCTCGGCGCAGCTAACGCCTCGAATGCAATCAGTCCAACTCCGCGCACCAGAACGCCAGATAAACTGCCCCGCCTGTCTTGGTCCAGATTTCCCGAGCGAAGGAGCATACATAGAGAGGAGGTCAGATGCCACGCCAAGCCAGACCAGCGCCCTTGTGTGGAATCACGCTGCTCGCGTGTCCATCATGTGAAGCTGCCCTGCCGCGCGTATGTTTGTGGTTTCCCTTGTTCGTCTAGTCTTCCCAGCTCTTCTCAACCGTTTCCCTAACACGTTTGGTGTATTCCTTTCGATTGTCCTTGTACAAGTTGGACGCCTCGACGTTCGCCGGGGAGCCCGTGTTGGGGTCGTTGAGTAAACTGACCATTGTCAGCATTCCATCAATCCACCTTTGTATCTGGGTATGCCGCCTTACCTCTGAATGCTGGTCAGAACCGCAGCTACGTCGTAGGTCGGACTCCATCGGTTCTGGAGGATATCCAAGCAGAGCTCTCCTGTGGCGTATACGTTCGGGTGGAACATCTGGCTGATGAACTTGACCTGGGGAGGCTTATTGGGGTACTGCTCTTCGAACTGCATGACGAGTCGAAAGGTGCCGTCCTCGAAGGGCGTGTCGGCGGGGCCGATGATTACGGCGTTCCTAGAGATGGCGGATGAGTACTCGAACCGGCCGGCGGAGACGTTGGGCTGGTAACGACATACCAGGTCATGACATTGTCGGGGACTGGGGATGCGGATACACCAGCGGGAGGGTCGGTTTGCATCCGCTGTACCCAAAGTCAGCATTCAGATCACCGCTGGAAACTCGGAGGAAGGCTCTCGGACCTTGAAGTCTCGCATGAGACGACGTCGAGCAGCTGTGGACATGGTGGCGGATGGGGAAGCAAAGAGGAGGGCGGATGTGTCGTCGGCGTTGAAGAATCGAGCGTGTCGGGGAGGTGCACGGGCAAGGATGTTTGCGGGAAGGCCGGGTCCGGAGCTGGCTGGTAAGGGAGTACTTCTATTGTAAACGAGAGATGAATCCAGAAGTGCACGTTCAGGCAAACGGCCGAGCAGGGAGTTCCGTTAGATGGACGAAGATGGGAGATTGGTCATCGCCGCCTTCAACAGAGTGATCCGACCCAAGGCCCAGTGTCGGTGGCAATCTGCCAATCACAAACCGTTTGGGGAGAGGCCCGTTTTTTCACTCTACAAAGAGAGTAGCTGGGGATGCACGTGACTCTGTTATAAGCGTTGCATTTGGATCCATGGAGGGAGGAGCTGGGCTGAGGAGAGCCTGGTAGCTTGGCTTGGTACTTAGCTTATCACATGCTGCCTGTGTGACGGTGTGCGGTGTCGTGTCTGTCATATCAGGGCAACCTGTAATTACGTTGCATATCTAACCAGTAGAGTAGGACCTGTTTGTTTGGTTTCGACAGGCTCGGGAGAACACGTACAGCGCCGAAGAAAAGCAACGGCAAACGCTGCACGATGACCGCGCAACCGATCTAGCTGCAAGGAACGCTGTGAAGGCCCCTTGCACCGTCACATTGGGTAGGTAAAGGCGACCGACCGACCGACCGACCGGCAGCGGCTCTCCAGACGCAATCAGTGGAGGTTCCATGTTCAAGGAATCGGCTCCGGAGATGGCTCGGCACAGCAAGATGGTGGCCCGCCACTCTCGGAACCACCCCGCTGGAAGCCGAAGAGGACCGAGCTGCGAGGGTCCTGGGGCGTCCACTCCGTCATTGCTCCAGCTCAAATACCCGAGGCAGGCCATCATCATATTAATCCGGGGAAGAGCAGCCCGATTACTTGCACCTGCTGTTGTCTTTCTCTCTCTGGTCTCTGATCTCTGATCTCTGATCTCTGACCTCCTAATATCTGAGCTCTCCCCTCTGTCACCACTTCCTCTCCCACAATGCCCATCACATCCCAACTCCGCTCCGTCAGCCGGCTGGCCCAAGTCGCTGGACATGTGAATGTGAACTCGACCCGGCGCTTCTCAACGAGCCCGGCCTTTCGAAAAGAGATTCAGGATGCTTACATTCTGAGCGCCGCCAGAACCCCGACCGGCAAGGTACACTCAATCCCATTCTCTCGCATCGCGGTTTTCTTTTCGATCGTCTCGCTGACTGGTGTCTCAGTTCAACGGCGCCTTCTTGACCGTCTCGGCTCCGAAGCTCGGTGCCGTCGCCATCAAGTCGGCCGTCGAAAAGTCCAAGGTCCCAATCGACAAGATCACCGATGTCTACATGGGCAACGTTCTCCAGGCCTCGGTGGGCCAAGCACCCGCTCGTCAGGCTGTCCTCTTCGCCGGCCTGCCCGAATCGGTCGAGGCCACTACCGTCAACAAGGTCTGCGCCTCCGGGCTCAAGTCGGTGGCCCTGGCTGCCCAGAACATCCAGCTGGGCCTGGCCGAGGCGCAAATCGCCGGTGGAATGGAAAACATGTCCCAAGTTCCGTATTACGTGTCGCGTGCCAGCGGACTCCCGGCCTTCGGGCACGTCAAAATGGAAGACGGCCTCATCAAAGATGGCTTGACCGATGTCTACGATCAGTTCCACATGGGCAACTGCGCCGAGAACACTGTCAAGAAGTTCAGCCTCACCCGCGAACAGCAAGACGAGTACGCCATACTGTCTTACAAGAATGCGCAGAAGGCGTGGGCAGACAAGGCCTTCGTCGAGGAGATTGCCCCCGTCACCGTCAAGAGCCGTAAGGGCGAGGTTATTGTCGATACCGACGAGGGCTTCACGGACATCAAGTTTGACAAGGTGCCGACTCTCAAGCCCGCCTTCGTCCGGGACGGGTCAGGCACCGTCACAGCCGCGAACTCGTCGACGCTCAACGACGGCGCCAGCGCCCTGGTCCTCGGCAACAAGGCCATTGCGCAGAAGTACGGCGCCAGCTCTCGCGTTCTGGCCAAGATCTGCGGCTTTGCCGACGCCGCCATGAGCCCGATCGACTTCCCTATTGCTCCTTCAAAGGCGGTGCCCATTGCCCTTGAGCGCGCCGGTATTACCAAGGACCAGGTCGCGCACTGGGAGTTCAACGAGGCCTTTGCTGCTGTGATCCTGGCCAACGCCAAGATCCTCGGACTGGAGGGCGCCAATGTCAACCCTCTCGGTGGTGCCATTTCGCTCGGACATGCTCTGGGAAGCTCGGGTTCACGAATCTTGACTACTTTGTTGCATCAGCTTAAACCTGGTGAGTATGGTGTGGCAGCAATTTGCAACGGGGGTGGTGCGGCATCAGCAATCGTTGTGCAGCGGATCGAGTCGGTATAAGTGGAAAATGTGTGACGAGTACTGTGATGAGAAACAAGACAAACTTGGGCCGGATTGCAGGAATTTAGAATGCGAGATTCTCAGTATCCCAAATAGAAATCCCAATAGTTAAAAGAAATAACTAGATTTATACGTTTGATGTCGGGACAAATATTTATTTGGTACACTGTAGGGTAGTTTTATCGACGACTAGGGGTTGGGAATTCTTCCGCTCCAGAAGGCCTGTAGACAACCAACCACGTTATTACACACTCATTAAGAGGTCAAGGATAGCGCATTAGATGGGCGAATGCCTTCTCTTTGACTGATTCGAATTGATATGTCTGATTTCTTTTTCGATTTCTCCCATTCATGAACCCAGGTTGAAAGCTTGTCTCTCCCTTAAGACCTTCAGGTTCCGCAGGTGGAGCTTGGACAATTTCCTCCGTCAACCTCGCTCACTCATTACCTACATTATACCTTCACTCACTTCCACTCCCGCTCTCATCCTCACCGTCGCTCATCATCACGCGCCGTCGCGCGCCCACTCACCAACCAACCGAACAAAGAAACCACCGCCCACGATGCCCCTCGTAATCGCCTTCCTCTCCCAGATCCGCCAGTTCGTCCGGGCGCAGAACGGCGACGAGCTGCGCGCCTGGCTCCAGGTCGAGCCCGGCTCGCCACAGCAGTATCACAACCTCGCCGCCGAGCTGCGCTCCCAATTCCGCCAGCATGGTCTCGACAACCTCATCGAGAAGTCGCTGCCGCAGGACGACGATGTGCCCGAGGGCCAGGCCACGCCGTGGCCGGGGTTCGTGGCCTTTATGAAGGACTACCTCGTGTTCTGGCGGGATATCGACTATGAGGATTTGCTGCGTGCTCATCAGTTGCTCAGCGGGCTTGTCAAGTACGTTCGTTTCTCGATTCTAGTCTTCTCTTCTCTAACGTCATGACAGCTCATGCGCCACGGCTTTTGCCCATCCAACCTACGGCGCCATGCTCCTCAAGACTAGCATGTCCCTCTCAGAGACGCTCGCCCGTCTTACCATGACGCTCAACCGGCGACCGGACTTGACGCGCCACCTCCGCTCCGTCGATGAGGACAAGACCATCGCCGAATCCTCTGCAGAGATTATCCAGAAGATCTTCACTACCTGCCTGACAGATCGCTCAAGTGGGCGCTACAGCAAGCCCGAGGGCAAGAAGATCGGCGTTTACATGTTTGCCAACCTCGTCCTCAAGCTCCTCTTTGCAGTACGTTTGATATCTTCCCTGTCCACAGACGGTATCGTGACCCAATGGACACGGCTAACGTACTCATAGTGTCGGAGGACACACCTCGCAAAGATGATCTTCGTCAACATATCCACCATATCTCCGCCGCTGTCCCTCTATCCAGCCGCTCAACGAGTCACCTTCCTCTACTACCTCGGCCGCTTCAACTTCTCCAATAACCACTACCTCCGCGCCGCTCTTTGCTTCCAGGATGCCTACTTACAGACCCCCTCACAGCTCGTGTCTCATCGCACAAACATCCTCACTTACCTCATCCCGTGCAACATCCTCCTAGGTCGCTTCCCCTCGCAGGTTCTTCTCCAGCGGACAGAGGCCCAGTCACTCGCCCCCATCTTTCTTCCACTCTGCCAGGCTATCCGCTCAGGCAATTTTATTCAATTCCAACACCATCTTGCAACACACGAGGCGTGGCTCTTTGAGAAGGGCCTACTGTTGACGCTCACCCATCGCCTACGTCCCCTCCTGTGGAGGTCTCTCAGCCGTAAGACCTTCATCTTGACCTACGTCCCCCCAACCGACGCAGCCTCGAGAAAAGCTTCCACCCTCGACCTCGCAGACCTTTACACCGTCGCCGTCTACCTCCAGCGCCGCCTCGAGGGCTGGCTCCCCTCGAACCCCAGCGCCCTCGGCCGCCCACAACATGTGAACCCGCTCCTCATGAAAGCCCTCGCCAACAACGCCCAAGACACGGGGACCTCCACACTGGCGCCTCCCCCGGGTGGTCCCAAGGCCCTGCGGCCTAACGAGGGCATGGTCTGGGGCAACGCAGAGGTTACCCCGGAGGACGTGGAGATGATGGTGGCAACGCTTGTCCAGCAGGGTTTCATGCACGGATTCGTCGCTCACGGTCAGGGCCGCTTCGCCATCATTGGCGCTAAAGCTAAGGGCAGCCCCGTGCGTGCGGGATGGCCCAACGTGTGGCAGACGATCCGCGAGAGGAGGTACGAGGAGGACTTCGACCCAGACGAGGTCCCGGGCTGGGTTAAGGAGTAGTAGAAGACAAGGACCACGATGGACATCGGCAAAGAGATCTGTACTGCGCTTTATAGAAGAAGTTGGTCAAATAACAATAAGATACCCGGGAGGAAACCCATAGATCACACGTTTTAGAGACGTCACGCGAATGAGAGGCACACAACCACTGTCTGAAACAAAATGACTTGGCTAGATCATCCACATTACCTTTGTCCGTGGCTCCATATATAGGAACATGATTTCGTAATAAATATGTCTGATCATCTCTTTTCTGCTCAGAAGAAAAAGCAAAAAAGGTCCACGAAGGACCCGAGACGGCCCAGAAGGGTCATCCCACGCAGCGCAGCAAATCTGTCTCCGTCCAAACCACGTCCTCCTCCTCCAATTCTCCGACACGCAACAAGAATTCGGGTACATACATCGTTAAAAAAATCCAAAAAAAAAAAATCGCAAAGAAAAATCCATCAAAAACCAAGAATATCGCTGCTCGTTTTCGCTCTTCCTCCAAGATTCGAAACCTCCAATGCTGTTGCTGTAAAAAAAAAAAAAGGGTATATCAACCGTGAA
The DNA here is from genome assembly GCA_037954305.1 of Neonectria magnoliae. Classification (NCBI taxonomy): domain Eukaryota; kingdom Fungi; phylum Ascomycota; class Sordariomycetes; order Hypocreales; family Nectriaceae; genus Neonectria; species Neonectria magnoliae. The sequence goes on along the minus strand of JAZAVK010000011.1, from coordinate 33,668 downwards.
TGGAAGCGTAGAATAGATAATAATGCCCGCAAGCTAAAGAAAGATTGTCGCGGTGAAACGATTCCTTGATATGAAGTAAAGGATATCCAGGGTTTAGTAAGTTAACCAGGGAGTCCTGATCGCCGCTACAGCAGTCCAAGACTGGAGTGTAGAGGAAACATGGGTTAAGGTAATAAACACTATCGCCGATAGAGTAGTTGGCTTCGTAATATATGTAAGAATAAACATTGGAAAGACGGCCTTGTTAAAAGGGGTAGCTTTGGGAAAATGGGAGTCCATGAAATGAAGAATGCCAGGTGCCAAGGCGGGACGAGAGCAGGCGAGGGATGGCTGTGGTGAGAGGCAGAGAACTAGCAGGCTGGCCGAGGGGGAAGCGAAGAGGTTCTTTTCGGGATGTTCCCTCATAGGAAGCAGGCAGCGGCAATGAAGGCCACGACGAAACTGGCAACGGCGGCGCTGCCCTGATGACGGACAGCCTCGCCCTCCTTGGAAGTCGTAGCAGCAGGCGCAGAGCCGGCGTCGGTGGCCAACGGCTCATCAGCGATGGTGGTGTGCGCCTTGGCTGTGGTGGTGCCGTTCTCATGGAAGATACCCGGGTTGACGGAGGGACGGGACTTCTTGGTGGTGGTTTCCTCCTCCTCAGACGTGGTCTTGGTGGCCTTCTTCTTGGTGAAGTGCGTCGACGTGGCCGTGGTCTTTGGGGTCGTCGTGGTCTCTTCCTCTGAGGTGGTGCTAGTTGTGGAAGTGGTAGAAGTGGTAGGAGTGGTAGAAGTGGTGGACGTCGTGGTTGTTGTAGGCTCGGCTGAAGTAGTCGAAGTGGTTGACGTCGTGGACTCCTCAGTGGTGGTAGACTCCTCGCTGGTGGTAGTCGGCTCAGCCGAGGAGGTGGTTTTGGCGACTGAGGTAGATGACTCGGCCTCCTCAGTGGTGGATTCGGCCTCGTCTTCCTCCCCATCGTCCGAGGACGACTTGACACTGTAGTCGGAGCTCGAGCCGGAGTCGGAGCCGACACTGAAGGCAATGATCTGTGCGGTGCTGCCCTTGGAGACAGTCACGACGCAGAAGGCGGAGTTGCCGGCGCCAACAGCGCTCAAGGAGCTATCAACTGAGCCCTCACCATCGGAGGGGTCAATCTTGCAAGGTAGGCCGTTGCAGCCGCCGTCGGGGCACTTAATCTCGACGCCGAATTCCGGTAGCGTGCTCTTTAGGCCTGAGTCCTCCCAGATGGGGTTCCAGCCGAGCTTGACAAAGGTCTGGCCGTTGGAGTCGGTATTAGCACCAGCGACGTACGGGCTCCAGTTGCCAATAGGTTCGTCCTCGGAGCCCCAGATGCAGCCCTCCTCACCAACACCAGGGGGGTTGATATAGTAGCTGAATACATGGTTAGAATCTTGAAGGGCATGAATAATCACAAATCAACTTGCGGGGGTTAAACTTACTGAGCAGCAGTAGAGCACCAGTACGAATCATCGGGAACAGCGATCGTGGCGCTGCTGCCAACAAGAGTGGGAATGATCATGGCCTCGTTGCCAGGCAGGACAGTCTGGCACCATGACATCTCAGAGCCACACTTGTTGACGGCCTTAATGGCGCCACTGCCCTGTACACAGTTGGGCTTGCTCTTGAATGGTTTCTCGATCTCGCCGTCATCGTTGCAGTACAAGCCACCGTTCTGTGGCCCGGGTTAGTATGAGTTTTACCTCAAGATAGTACGCGGCTCAACCTACCATTGAAGAGGGATAGTCGTAGGTGGAATCGGGTTCCCACTGGGCCATGACCATGCCGGGCTTGCAAGCGAAGGGGCAATAGCTTCCGGGAGTACATTCTTGATCAGGGCTCATAGCCCATCCGGCGTTCTTCTCGTTGGGCGTGACGGCGACCAGGTTGGAGTCATCGGTGGGAAACGGGCAGTCTCCTCCACGCTTCTTGACGCGCTTCTCGATGGACTTCTCGAGGAACGAGGCCTCCATGGGGTGAGGTAGCGGATGCTCGACGCGGCGCGAGTGTTGATGAGCCTTGCCAGCCATGGAGGGAGCGGACAGCAGTACGGCCGCCGCGATGGCAGCCGGGAATGCTGTGAACTTCATTTGGTTGGTTGGGGTTGGTTTGTCGTCGTTAAATGAGTGTCAGGCGCGGCTTGTAATGAGCGATATTCCTCCACAACGCGTCGTAAAGTAGAGACAAGACCTGGATCGAAAGTTGAATGAGCGTATGGCTCGTCGAGCAAGCGAGTGAGTGAGTGATGGAGCCGGCGAGGCGGAAAACGAGGGTATTGAGTCGTGGACCAGCAGCACGAGCAGTATTTACGGAACACAAGGGAAACAAAGGAATTCAAAGGAGCGAAGTGCGATGGGGTCGGGGAAACAAAATACGAAATCCAACAATGAGATCGACAGACGACAGTGGCAGCGGGAAGGGAAGGGCAAATGGGATGGGCCCCCAGGAAATGAGAGTCGAAGCAACGGCGCGGGACCAGCACCAAACTAGAAGCACGCGCAACACCACCAGCGGCGGCTGGAGATTTGACGACCCAGGACTCCATGAAGCTACGCCGCTGGGGGATGAGCTACGGCCTTTTTCGCCTCAGACCGGTAGCTCCCCCCAGGAAGTCGCGTAGAACCCGGTTGATAAGTGTGGATTCGCTTGGTCAGGGGCCCTGGCTTTTGCCTGACTCCTGGTCGGTCTTAACGGTAGCAGCTGTGATCTGGCTCTGGCAAAATCTCGCTCGTCTGGTTTGCCTCTGCCTCTCAGGCTCTCTCTGAGGATCTCCTCCGTCGTGGTCCGCCCCTGGCCCGTCCATGCCGGTTCGATTGTGGAGTCGCTCCTCGGAGGCCGGGGCCGGGGTAATGAGACGCTGCCCAATGGGACAAGTATCTCATCTCCTTCGTGTGAGCACGTAGCCAATCCCGTCGCATTTGTGCCCCGTTGCGTCAGGGGGTGCTCCTCGTCGCAGATTAGACCCTCCTCATGGACCAGGAAGCCATGGTTCCTTATGCCCATTGTCCAAGCACCAAGGTCACCCCCAGGCTACCCTACCCGCAATGAGACAATGGCCCTGTTGAGGAAGGCCGGATGGGGGAACCCGTTGTCGGCCGAACAAGCATGTTGGCGATAGGCTCCATAGTATAAGGAACAAGCCCTCGGTTTGCCTCGAAGGCTGGGCCACACGCATGATCTTGTCCCTGGCGACGGACCCCTGGCGCTTTGAGGCTATCTGTCCTTGACTCTTGCACTTTAATGCTGCTGCTTCTACGCCTGAGTGTACTACCCACTAGGTGGTAGTGCCTCCATGAGCGTGTCCCAATAGGGCTTGGTTAGTGGCTTGTTTGGGGAAAACAGGAAAATCCAGGCACCGCATTGGCTGATGGTGAACAAGTTTAAGATGACCCTGGTCAGGCGACTGATCGGGTGCATTGGCCGGATGGCTCCTTAAGACCTCCTCCCTGTTCCTGTTCCTGGGCCAATGCAAGACGTGATGCCTGTTCCGTCTTAGCGGCGAGGTCCGGTCCACGACTCAGTCACTCAGTGAGTCTAGCTTTGGCCGAGAGCCCCCTTTTGTTTTGTCGAATCGCATCGTGACGAACCCTCCCTCTACTGTTGAGCTTGAGCCTTGTCGACCGACCAGTGGATAGTTAGCGGGGGGCAAGACAACGATAGGGACTCGGGCCCTGAAACGCAGCCTTGCCTCGGCTCTCAGTCCCCACCCGTGCTCGCGTCTGAATGACTCCATTGTTGCCGAGAAGTCCAGGGCCACTTTGAGCTCACGTGGTCGACCGCATTAGGTCTGTCGCGACCGGCGCAAAAGACTCATCCTGTTTCTGTGCCGGTAGATTGTCAATCTACTATAGCAACCTGGAGATTGGATATAGTACAGTCTGGATGACGATGTCTTCCTTGCGCTCTTGATTCGGTCGGTCGCCTTGACTTTGATTGCAAATGTGCGGAATCTCGGCTTGCCGGGGCAGGCGTTTTACTGTTGGTGGCGCGCCAGTGTGCCCGAGGCGGGCTCTGGCTGGGATGCAGCTGAGTACCTACCTAGCTTGGATGATGACGATGTCACGGTGAGTGAGAAACATTCGTTGTATTCTGGCAGGTGGGTAAATGGCTCCTGTCCCGAAGCCATCATGCGTGTGGCGGCGGATTGAGGTTAGTCAGCCAACAGCAGCAGCAGTTTTTGGACGGTGTTGTGAGACTTTTTGCTGCATTCTGCATGGGACGACACCGTTGGGGTGATCTGCATGCACACGACTAAGTGAGTGTCCAACGTGGACAAGCCACTGGTGTGGCTTCGTGTCTGTCCGTAGCCATGTCTTGGACTCATGGACCTGACCTGTGGAGAGAGAGATTCGCGACTCGGTTGAGTCGGTAGTGGCGTCCGGGAAGTTGTGGAGAGGCTGTTGGGGAAAGTCGCTGTTTAATCTCCTGCGCACTTTTGATAGTGATGATGATCTTCATGACGTTGGTGGATGCGGTGATAATGTTGACGTTGGCATTGACGCTGACACGAGATTGATATTGTTCTCCGAATATTGATTGATTAAAACTGGGTAATATGTAAAATGCTTGTGGTTGGTGGTGCCCCATCTCATTTGGAGTCATCCTGAACCTTGACTCGCTGTTTCTTGAGGTTCAAATAGCATTGTGGCAAGCAACGACGCTGTGGAGGATCATTGCGAGCAGAGAGATGATCTCTTGGGGCGACAGCGATTCCAAACGTGGATGTCCAATATGCTTCACTCTGGCGGCTGCAGGTACTTCTTACTGATGAGGACTTACCTTGGATATAGTTGCATTCGACAACCCCAACGTATGCTGAGTGCCTAATATGGACATACGTGAGTGCTGACAACACAAGCAATGGTTCTCTCCCTGCAATGTTTGTTCACCGCTCATGGCCCGACTTTATGCGGCCGACGATGCTGACAGCGAGGGAGGGAGAGGGAGAGAAGGGATGACGGTCGCGAGGAAACAAATGATGGCATTGGTAGTTGGCATGAATGAAACGAAACGCTGAACAGATGGGGAACCCCGAAACATCCATTCCTGGTGGTCACGGCGCTTGTGCTTCCACGACCACCAACAAAAGTCGAAAAGGTGTTGGTTTAGGCATTGCTTTGCTGCGTTGTCCATCTGCACCCGACCTTTCCGTCCGCTTTCCGTCCGGATCAGCGTGCCTCCGTGGGGCGCTGCTGACCGCTTATAGCGGCCGACCGTCCCGATGATTGATGGATGGATGGATGGCTCCTTCCTCCGCGCGCATGCTGACAGTTCCCCCAGAAAATAGCAATCAACTTAGTAGGTGCCCACGGCTCAGCGCTTAGTTAGCGCTTGTTGAGCACCTCCCACCCGCCGCCCGTTATTTTTAGGCGCCCGCCCCAATCAACGCCTCCGTATGACCTCCAGTGGGGCCAAAGCCAAGCCCTCTCTGCACAGCCTCACCACCATCCAACTGCTCCCGTCTCTATTCGTAGTAGAATAATTCCTAACGTAGGATCCATAGCCTCCCCCATTTACCCAGATGCGTGCCCCGCCAGCCCGGGATCCCGACTGCGGAAGTCTGACCTGCCGAACCTAAGCCTTGCCAAGTGTCGGCGGAGTGTCTTTGGAATCTCACAGCATCGAACTGTCAGATTCTTAGTTGCTCACGCTTTGCCGCAATGGGAGACAAACAACTCGTCCTTGCCGCTTAGATGGGGGCGGGACGATCATGTATAAAGAGGATGGTTTCGTTCCGTGGTCGAAATGAAACGAAACATCTCATACAGCATCATCTCCAGCAACAACATCTTCACTTACACCCACACATCTACTCGCACTCATATATATATATACCCAGCCTCTTCAGCTTTCCTGTCTGCTCCAGCGACCCATTACATCTTCCACACGTCCACACTTCCAACTTACCAACAACAACCACGTTCAACATGCAATTCTCCGCCGCTGCCATCTCCGCCATCCTGGCCTTTACCTCCTTCGCCTCCGCTGCTCCTCACAACTCCCGACGAGGCGGATACCCTCAAGAGCTCAGCTTGACTGCCCAGCTCACACTTGCTGATACGTAAGTACCAATGCCGCTGCCCAGCTTTCCTAGAGACATCGTCTAACGCTCCTCATCCTAGTGCCGTTGATCGCTTCGCTCTTCTCAAGGATGACGACTTCGTCTTCGACTTCAACCAGGAGCAAGCCAGCCCTGGCAAGGGTGGCCAGCTCGTAGCCGCCAACCGCAAGACCTTCCCTGCTCTTGTTAGCACTGGCGCCGGCATGGCTTTCGGTCGCGTTGATGGTAAGACCTCCCTTTCTCTACCTACTTCTTGGAAATCGCAATGACTAACAAACACCTCCCTGTAGCCTGCGGCATGAACACTCTCCATGTCCACCCTCGCTCCGCCGAGCTCCAGATCGTCACCTCCGGCCGCCTCATCACCGAGATGGTCCCTGAGAACGGCGTCAACGACGCCGATGGCAAGCGCCGTGTTATCCGCACCGAGCTTGGCCCCAACATGATGACCCCCTTCTACCAGGGTTCCGTCCACACCCAATTCAACCCCGACTGCGAGCCCGCTACTTTCGTGGCCGCCTTCGCCGCCGAGGATTTCGGTACCGGCCAGGTTGCGGATGAGACCTTCGCCCTCAGCGACGATGTCATCGCTGCTACCTTTGGCCAGAGCATCGCCGGCGAGGACATTGACCATGTTCGCCAGGCCATCCCCAAGAGCATTGCCCTCGGCGTTGACGAGTGCCTCAAGAAGTGCGGCATCCAGAAGCGCGCGATCTAAGATGTCACAGTAACTTTTCTTTCTTTCCACTTTCTAGAGATTGACTTCAGCCGGCGCTGGGGTTTGAATTGAGCATAGCATGGCATGGTGTTCATTGTTTTCTAACTACGGACTTGGAGTGTTGGCAGTGTCCAGGATAAATTGGTCTGTTTTCTCTTTTGGTATTCAGGCATAAAATGTTATGGATAATTTGCTTGTCCGTACATGTATATAGATATTTATAGATTGGCTTTCATCAACTTTGACAGTTCTTTCACGTGCATGTCAGCCTGCATACGTACTATGATTGGTCATGCGCTGTTGAAACAAAGAGCGGAGTTCTAAAATAGGGTTGCTGGCAGCTTAATGCGACTGGAGTGACCTGCATCCGTTCCTTATATCCTATTGATATTTGTGCTTTGTTCTTATCCAAGAGGAGATGCGTTTGGGGTCGGAAAAGCCCCCGCCTTTTTACCAAGTTGCCCCTACATATCGTTCATCTCACGTCATCATGTAGTTCCATTATAAACGTGAATATTTTCCACCTCCACCCAGAGCAGAATCACTATACACCACCACGTACCCAGGATAGAGCCTGCACCCTTGAAGCATGGTCGCTTTATAATCCCTTCTCTCGGTGGCCAACGACCTTGGCAAACGAGTCAAATGACATTGTCATCGAGTGCCGGCCTGCTGTCTTGCTCCGCAGGTGATTGTCGTAGTCTAGCATCTCCTTGTACGGCACCTTGGCCACAATCTCCACCATCCGAGCCGTTGACTTCTTGCCACGCAACGACGTGACCGAGTCATACGGATCGGGCGGAGTGTAGATTTTGCTCACGTCGATATTGTCATCGCCCGTCGATTCAGCGGACCGGTCGTTGACCTCCAGAACTTGTCCGCCAGCCCCCGCCGTCACGTCATGTTGGACGGTTCCGGCCACAACTTCAGGACAGGTGATGTGCGCGAGCATGATGGGTTCCACGATACTGATCTGCTCCTTCTCAAATGCATCTCGTAGGGCCGCCTGCACTGCTGTTCTGGCAACACTGCTGAAGTGTCCCCCTGTAGGAGTTTCGCAACCCCCTGGTGATGTGTCCAGCGTGACGGTGACGTGACATCCGTGAATCGGTGCAGCTCGCCGCGGGCCCCTCGCCAAACCTGCGATAGCTCCATTGAGGAGTTGCTGCCGAGCCTCTTCTACGTCGAATGCCAACGAGTTTGAGTCCTCCGGTAGAGGGATGGCAATGTGGTAGATGTTGCCGTCTCTCTCGATGCTTGATTCGAGTAGTGTCTGCCGGTGGTGTTCCTCGAGCGGTTCTAGAGTGACCGTGCAAGATGCCTTGCCAGGCTTGCCAGCAACAGGGCGGTCGAAAACTGTGTGCTCAGGTCGCGTAGGTATGGTGACACACTCCTTGTAGTCGACTTCGATGGGGCCGAAATCAGCATCAATCTTGTACTTCTGCCTCATCTGATACAGTGACACATCTAAATGAAGCTTGCCCATTCCTTGGACAGTGAACTGCTCAGTCTTGGGGTTTCGGCTCCATCGGAGACTGGGATCTTCACGGCTCGTGTTTTCCAACGCGACCTGGAGCTGCTGGGCCGCCACGTTTCCGTACGGCTCAACCTGCAGGAACGCAACTGGCGGGGGAATCTCTGGAGGCCGGATCTGCACGTGCCGGAAGGCTTCGGGAACGGGTTTGCCGCCCACGATAGTAATGAGGGTGTCGCCGCTACGAGCCTTCTTGAGACCCCTGAGTGCTCCAATCTGTCCCACAGATAGCTCTTGGATATCCTGAGCCTTGGAAGCAGAGATTTGAAGAATACCCATGGGTCGTTCTTGGACCAGCATGTTGGTGTTAAAGCTTGATGCGTTCCTGGTCATTGTGCCATGGTAAACTCGTACGTAGCTGATGACGCCTTCCTTGGGGTGGTTGAAGACTTTGAATACGGACGCAATAGATGCGATCCGAGACTTGCCTGCCTTCTGCTCGGCTAACACAGCATCAAGCCGCTGCTTCTTGGAACCGACTCGCACCTCTGGTGCCGGGCGTTCGTCCGGGCTTGGCAAATAGTCATTGACGGCGTCCATCAGCGGCTCAACGCCGATGTGACGAAAGCTGGACCCCGCAAACACGGGGATGGCTCGGCCATCGCCACTCTGGATGCACCTTCGGATGGCTTGCTTAATGAGGGAGGCATCGATGTTTTGGTTCTCCGCGAGGAACTCATCCATAATTGAGTCATCGAAATCGGCCAGGCCCTCGACTAAAGCCTGGCGCGCCCGCTCAATCTCCGGCAGAAGGGCTTGGTTTGAGTTGGAAAACTTTTCCTGTAGTTCAGGAAAATCATGGCGTGTCTTTTCTCGTTCTGATTTCCATCGGTATCCCACCCGATCAACCACGTCGATCACGCCAACAAAGTCCTCCTTCTCCCACCAGGGGATCTGACAGACAAGGGGCCATCCCTTGAGCCTTGTTCCGATCTCAAGTACGGCCTTCTTGAAAGAAGCACCCTCGCGGTCAAGCTTATTGCAGTACACGATCCTGGGAACCTTGAATTCATGAGCGGAGGCCCATACTCTCTCAGTGTGTGCTTCGACGCCCTTGACCGAATCAATGATGCAAACAGCGCCATCTAAAATTGGGAGACACCTGTCGACCTCAAACCGAAAGTCCTGGTGGCCGGGTGTGTCAATTAGGTTGATGGTTTTCGAGGTAGTGCCTGGGGCGAGATTATCATGTCGAGGCCAATGAAATGTGATGGCGGCGGACTGAATGGTGATTCCCCGTTCTCGTTCCAGATCGAGGAAGTCGGTGACGGTATTTCCAGAATCAACGTCTAATTGAATCAGCGGACGGATTCCTACTTTGGCGGGTGTAGATGAAAGAGGCAGGAAAGCAATGAGGCAAAATATGACGAGCTGCGTGGGGCATGAGATTAGACATAACCTACCTCCGACTCGTTGAGTAACACCACTATAGTACAACATTCGCTCCGTGGTAGTGGTTTTCCCCTGATAAACCTGTGAGCAACACGCCCTCAGGAGGGCATATTTCAAAGCATACCGCATCAACATGGGCAATAATACCGATGTTGCGGATATTCTGAAGCTGAGCATCGGCGTGGCTATGCATGGCCCGTCGGAACTGGCCGTTCAGCTCTAAGCCTCGCCATTGGTGTGCAAGACAGCGGCCCGAGCCTCGAACAGCCGGGCCGCGGCGAAGAAGCGAGAGAAGAAGCATCACTCGCCGGAAGCATGTCAAACCTCGGCCTTGAAGCTGAAAACCCGACGGGACGAAATTCGTTGCCCCCCGTCATTTATTCGGACGCTTATTAGGTCAAAAGCCAGCGCGCGTCGACAGGGCAGGCACCGAGTTAGCCTTCCCGTATGTGGAAGGCGGTGAGGTGTGGCGGAGGCCGTGTGGCTGGAGCACGGCCGCTAACGTACCTGAAGGAGCAAGCTTACAGCCCGGCTCAGTTATCTACCTGCGACCTACGTAACACGCAGCTCCTTGACTTTTCAACATCGTCCCGTGGCCACGCATTACGCATCGTGCTCCTCATCTGTTAAACCGCTGCCTGGTACCGGTCCAACAAAACCCCCAGGGCCACCCGTCGAACCTCGCCGCCGCTTCTGCATCGTCCACCATAAACCTTCGAATCGCCCGCTACAAACCGCTACAATGGAGCTCTCTGACATCTTGTGAGTCCGCTTTGGCGACTGCGCGCGCCTCCACTCTCCCTATTCCCCACTGGACGTCATCGTCGCTAACCATCAACCGCCTCGCAGTCGCATTGTTAACCTGATTGTCGGTGCCATCACTGCTCTCGGCGGTGTCACGCACATCTTCAGGTACGTCGTGTCCGGAGCCCACTGCTGTCTCGAAGCGGCCTGCGCACCTCGTTCTATCCTTGACCTCTCTGCGCGGAGCGTCCTCGGTTCATCGCATGAATCGCGCTAATACCTCCGGTGCAGTAAATCGATCATCGTCGGCTGCTACATGATTGTCTTTGGTCTCTCGATCGTCCTTCTCGGTACAGTTCCCTCGGAGCACACTGGCAAGAGTCCATCTTCTAACGCAGCGCAGAGTTCCAAATCCCTCCCCAGCTTTCGCGATATGCGTCCTTCCTCTTCTCCTTCATCGGCCGTGGAGTCTGTATGTCACACTTTGCACCCCATCCTTTCCGTGCTATGCTCACACGTCGTAGTCTACATCTTCATTGGCAGTCTTCTTCTCGGCGACCTGTTCCTCAGCAAAATTGCTGGTGGCATTGTCGGCGTCACTGGCGTCGCTTACGTTGCCCTCGAATTCGTTCCCTCCATCGAGCCCCCCAGCAACATGCGTGAGGCTGATGACGCTGGCTGGGGTGCTGAGCAGGTTTAAGCGGCCTGATCAATTAGCACCCCGAACTGGGGGTCTTCCGTCTTATGGTTCAGTGCTTCTGTACCAGCTAATATTCGGGAGACATGTCGATTGTATTCATTTCTACGGGCACAGAAACTACGAGGCAGGATCTTGACGATCCGAATCAACAATAGTTTAGGAAGAGAAGGCCACATGGGATTCTGTACTTTACAAATCTCGGGCGGAGTTCAACGAGTAGACGCCGATGGAACACACTACGGCCGATGGGATTATGGGATAGTATTTGCCAGCTGAATAGATGCGTTTCTCATTATTTGTCTTTGACCATCCACATATTGCAAAGGAGTCAATCAGGGCTCGATAACAAAACAAGGCCCGCTAAAGGCCAAAGGTCATAATTCAACGCTCCTATGTCCGGGGACTCCTCAAGAAGCTCACAACGCCACTGCAGTATCCAACCAATCCGTCCAACCGCATACATTCCTTCTCCTGGTATGCCTTCCAGTCACCAAGCGCCGCCAAGAGGGCCTCGTTCTCCATGACGACATCAAAGTGCAAGCGAAGGAAGACGGTCATCCAGGCTTGGGTGAGTTCGTAATCGCGGCGGGCTTGAAGTCGGGCTGTCAGCGCGAGGATGAAGTGCAGGAGCTCATTAGAGCCTTCATCGCCGTCGCCGATGGAAAGGGAGCGCAGCTCAAGGTCTGCGCTCGAGGGGGAGAGAGACTTGAGGTGCTCGATGAACTCGTCGTCTGCGGGATATGTTAGTCTGACAATCTTGATAGTCCGTATGTGACAGAGTAAGACCACTTACAAACACCGGTTGCGGCTCCTGTGCCGAGTTTAGAGCTCAGCACTTCTTCGAAACGAGCCTTCTCGATTCTCGTGATCCGCGATTGGTTCTCCTCGTCTGCTGACTTCTGCTGCTGCCCGAGTATGCTGTTGCCCTTGGTTGACGGTAAAAAGAAAGGAGCCTTCTCTGGAGCCTTGGGAGCTTCCTTTGGCTTATTGCGCTCCTTGATGAGATCTAAGTGCAGCAGCGTTTGCCATCGGCTCTTGGGCACCAAACTCAACGTTGTCAAATCTGCGCTCAGTTGCTCGAAGGTAGGGGCAAGCACTGTGTCGTCGCTCTCTGCCTGGTCGTCTTCGAAAGCGCCCTCCAGCATGCCCTGGTTTCCCTCACCGGAGACGGTAGGCATGGCGACTTCGCCAATTTCCTTCTCTGAAATCTGCCGTGTAGGGACATGCTTGAAGAGGGACTTGTTGCTCCAGATTGTGACTCCAAGTTCATCCTGAACCGTAGCGGCCAGGTACTCGCCAGTAACCGACATTGCCAACGCGTTGCATGGCTTCTCCAGTCGGATAGCGTCAATCAAGTGACTGGTTGGGAGATCCCAAACCCGAATGACACAGTCCTTGGAGGCGGCAATGATCCAGCGGCCATCGTTTGAGAAGCAAAAGTCGTTGATCGTATCTTGCGGGCCCCAGAACTCTCGGATAGTTCGTTTCGTCTCCATGTCCACCACTCGAATCGAAAGGTCATCGCAGGAGAAGGCAATTAGGTTACTGCCGGGGTGATATCTGCATCCTGTGGGAAACGTCATGGGGGCCCAGTCGATCTGCTCAAGAAGGGTGCCAGTTAGGAAGTCCCAGAACTTGATCTTTCCATCAAGAGAGCAAGACACTACCGTCTTGTTCATTGAATCAACAACAAGGCCAGTGATGGGCTTGGTATGCCTCCCAGTACCGGCAGCATATTTCTGTCCTGTTCCAGCTTGCTGCTGTACCACGTCGTCAGTTTGTCGTAATTGCTGGATCTTTAGCTGACGTGCTTGAGCCGGTGTCAGCCTCGATGGGAATCGCTGGCGGTGCGTGCCAGACTGTAAGTTGTACATATCAATGCCACCAGCTTCAGAGCCCACGAGGGCAAAAGTTCCACAAGGGCTGATTGTGACTGTAGAGACATTGGAACCATCTCCCGTGGGAAAAGCCCACCTGCCCGCTCTCTTTCGGCCCCAGAACCAGGTCCTGGCGTATGCATCGTCCTTGTGGGCTGTTACGACACTTTCCCAGCCCGTTGCACTGCTGACCTCGGCGTCCCCAGACCTCTTCTGGTTTTGAGACTTTTGCCATATCGGTTGGTTTCCAGGCATGGCACCGATGCCGCCGTCGCGATTCAAGGAAGATGCCATGCAGGTAATCTCGGGAGCTTTGAGATCTTCCAAAGTGGTTGTCGGCCCATGGGCAAGGGCGTTGGTAGCCAAAATCCCTACCTTTTTAGCCTTCTTGCGAATGTTGCCCTGGCTGAGCTCCGTGCTCTGGCCATCCCGCCGCAAACTCCAACCCCAGAGGCTTCGATCCTGACCACCACTGAGTAGCCACTTGTTACCGGCATCTGAGCCATCAAAGTCAGAGGGCAGGAACTGAAGACAGTTGACAGGGCCAGCATGGCCACTTCGCGAGTGCAGAATTCGAGGCACAGGAGTGAAGGGGGTTTCGTCGAAGATCCATGACTTGAGTGAGTTGTCACGGCCACTGGTTATGATGACTGGCTGGCCAGGGAGGAACTCGACTTTGCTGACACCTCCACGCACAGCCGGACCATCGTAGGACGGCGGATTATGGGCACTGCGCAAGATTCCCATAACACAGCCTCCACCATTAAGATCCCAGAAGGTCACGTCGCCAGTGGCAGCTGTTGCCGTAGCCATGACACCGTCTTTTCGGCCATCGTGGCCGGCACCCATGCCGTCAGTCCGGAAGGAGATAGAATTGACGGGGGCCGATGCACTTCCGGCCTCAATCTGCAGGATTCGCTTGTCGGTGAGGACATTGGTGATCACAAGGGGGCCTTCAGAGTATGCGATTGCGAGCACGGACAGGGCGGGACTGGGCTCGAGGCAAGTGACGGAACCGCATTCGGGAGAGGGCGGCAGAACCGTGTATATGAGCTTTCCGGTGCTGATGTTCCATATTTCGACCCAGCCGTCCTTCCGGCCCACGAAGACCTTGTTCAAGAAGGTAGGCATAGAGACAACCCCGCCAGTGATCTCGTTGCCGCCTTTGCTGGCAGCCATGGTGTGGATGGTTGTGTAGTGCTCGAGGGTGGCTGTCTTGAAAACCTCAAGTCTGGTCAAGGCGCAGGCAACAGTCCATGTTCCCAGGACCAAGATCTGCCGGATGGGCTCAGTCAAGTCTGAGGGGAGCTGGAGCTCATCGACCTTCTTGCCCCTCTGGAATACCCAAATGCCCTGAGACTCGCCATTTTTCGATCCACCCCATGCTGCGAATATCTTCTCCTTCCAAGCAAGCGTTGCGGTGATATCGGCGGGGGTCTGGGGCCGGGTGATGAAGACGAGGTTGAGGCCGCGACGGAGATCGTAGGTCTGGATAGACCTGCCAACCGAGGTGGAGATCTGAAAGGTGGTCTTGCCGAGAGGTATCGAGGTGAAGGGAACACCGGTAGGAGAAACAAGGCCAACAGTCTATAGAAGGCGAGAGTCAGTAACTCAGTGGGACGCTACAATGGGTAGGGTTGAGATGGGAAGAAGACATACTCGGAAGGGAGCAAAGATCCTGGAGGAATTGGCGGCGGGCTTCGTAGGGTTGGCCGGTGTGGTCGTTTTCTGGCGCTTGACCAGCGGGCGATCGAGGTCGGAGTGCGGCATGGCGGCCTTGAGCTCGTCGGGTGAGGGAAAGATAATGGGCGTGTCACTGGCTATGTCATATAAGGCTCGACGGTTGGGTGAGGATGCGACTACGTCCAGAAATTTTTGGCGGTGTCGCGGGAGGGCAAGTTTTCTGCCGCTCCACCCACTTCTGTCTGTCTGGTGGCTCTGGGCGCTGCAGCCAACCAGAGGCCGCGTTCTGATCTGGCCTGCAGCGGAGGTCTGGGAACCCACCGCGCACCTAACCCCACCTCCATCTACGTCTACTCCAGGAGTAGGTCACCAAGAACGCGAACAACAATAGAGTGAAGAGAATTGAGATAGGCGATTGGCTCGACAAACTGAAGGCCGTACGCACTCGGGAGATTTACAATAACCGAACCGTGGATTTTATAGTTGACAATGGTGAGTGGAAAGAGCCTGAAGAGTACTGTAGATTCACGACTGAAGAAGCACAAGCTGTTGAACAGCGTGGTGGTATAGCGTCGTAGCTATTGATAAATGACGACGTAATTGATGTCCAAGGATGCCGAAGATAAAAGCAGTGTTAATTTGCTCAAATACAGAGACCTGGCTACTTGAACTTTTCGTCAGTCATCAATTCAAGCCCCCCAGCCTGTCAAGAACCCGGCGCCACTACCAAGATGTACCCATTCGAACCTTACACTCGGGCACTCACCAGCGACTCGTGATGTGCTGTCTGGATATAGCTACGCTACTGTTCATTAACAAGTTCATGGCACAACGCAACATACCACATGCTCGGTTACAGGTATGCGTGCCTTGCTAGAGTACCATCACAACCCTTCCGGCTTGGCCTCGTGGCCAGCCCTCTCGCCCTGGATGGCTGCAGCTGGCCCAATGGCGCCCTCTAACCCAAGCCAACTAGACTAACCCGAGGCAGTTCGCACCAAAGATGCCGGACGCTACCCTCCTTGCCTCCTAAGCCGCACCGATGACGACGGATGTGTATTCTTAAACCCAACCAGTCTCACTTTCTCAACCTCGGGTCCATGTCTCGACTTCTCTCCCTTCTTTAGCGAGAACGGGCAAGCAAGCTCCCCACCGTCGCTGCATACAGCCAACCAAGGACGCAAACACACCCGCATTCCCTCGAACCCCCTTGTCCACCGAGAACCTCCTGTCTCTTGTCCTCCGACCAAACCAAAGCCATTTAAAGGCTTCGTGGTGCCCCTCCTGTCCCTCTTCGCCCCCCGCCGCCATCCTAGCAGCCCAGGGATTTAGTGCAGATCCATAACACCCCGCCTGCCAACCAGAAGAACTCGAGTGCCGAGCCTGCTATCAAAAGAATGTGCTTTCCATCGTGACTGATAATAATTAGACGGAAAAAAAAAACCCCCCAAATCGACTTCGGGCAACTTTTAGCCCTGCGTCTGGATCGCCATTGGATCGTCCTTTTCCGGACAGCTCGCCGTCGCCGCTGTGGCAATCTATATCCCTTAGCGTACTGCGTCATCACGACCGCTGATTCGACCACCCGATCCAACAGAAAAAACTGTACCATCCCTCTTCAGTGAGGTGACCTGCATTGGCGGCAATCCGCTCCACAACGTCCATTGAAAACGAAGCCGTCATGTCATGGCCCAGACTTCCCAGGTCCGGCTAATCGTACCGAGCAAGCCCTGGGTCCGGACGCAGCCCTTTCTTGACAGGTTTCCCGGTGCAAATACGTGCTGAGACACGAGGCAACCACATCCCGATGACGCTCAAGCCGGGCCCAGATAAGTTAAACTTCGTTGCCGCCCCCGAGTCAGAAGTCGTAATCAACCACGGCCAGTTTCGCCGGCTCCAAGCTCCAAACTCCTGAACGGTCGACATCCTCAGAAGACGGTCAGCTCTAGACTCGCAGCTCTACGAATACCACATTCCAAGCAGTAATTGGGCTTCTCAGCTCTGGACACGCACTCGGCTCTTCTTGGCTTCTCCCGGCTCCCGGCACGCGCGACGCACACAATGGATGCCCCAGATGTCATGGATACCACCGAGGACACAATGGACACCGTGGACACCGTGGACCGACCGGGCCCGAGTCTTGTTGGCACCGTCGCCGTAGATAACCCAACATGCTCGACTAGCCCCTCCGACGACGCTTCTCCCGACTTTTCTCGCCGCCCGCCAACGTCTGTTTCTCTCGCGCAGCCCCAGACCAGGCTGTCCCGCCATTCCTCGCACTCGTCCTCGTTGCCCCTCGCCAATTCCGCCTCCACCAGGAAGAGCCGTTGCGTCGAGCCCGGCACATCAGACGTCCACGCCCGCCGTGCCAGCTACTCCATTCCGCCGCACTCGTCGTCCCTGAGGAGCCCGCGATCTCTTCTCACCCGCGCCCGCGGAGAGTCGACCACCTCGGACGCCTGGAGCGAGGATCTGGCACTAGCAGAGTCCCAGCACGCCCTTGGCGAGGATCCCCACAGCCTGCATAATCGCCTGTCGGCAGCCGCCACCGACAACTCTCTCTACACCGTCTTGCCAGATTCTCTCCCAACTGCAAAGCCTTCTTCGTCCGATCCCCAGACAAACAGGCTCTCCGGAAACTCGCTCTATTCCCTTGCTTCAGCCCGGGGCGTCATCACACCGTCTACCTCGGGGCACGGGTCAGAGCTGGGCACGCCTCCTCGTTCCGTATCCGGGTTCATGCCCTCGTCCAAGGGCATTGCGCAATCCCAGTCCGAGGCCGGACTGTCCAACATCACCGTCACCACATCGTCCGCTTCTCACTCAGCCCAAGTAGGCGTGGGACACCACCTGACCCCCCGAGATCCTCACTCACAGTCACTCGACTTGAGGAGACGGACTCACCGTGCCGAGACAATGCAGAACAGCACACCCAACCTGCGCAACCAGCCCGACCGCTCCCGAAGCCGGGCCAAGAGACGATTCAGCGGAAGCACCGCAACGAGCAGCCATAGCCCGAGCAGTGATCGAGGCCCCCATCATCGTGAGAGGGAAGAAGGTAAGCTGATGTATCTCCTGAACAGATGTTTCGCGCGCATCGCATTCAGAGCCCCAAGTTAACCTCGAGCAGTGAAACCGGCGCGCTGGGGTGTCATTGGCGTATGTGCGCTTGATGTCAAGGCCCGCAGCAAGCCTAGCCGGACCATTCTCAACCGGCTCATCGCCAATCGTGAATTTGATGTTGTGGTTTTCGGCGACAAAGTCATTCTAGATGAGGGTAAGTTTGCTCAGGAGAGAAGTCGCATTTGTCAGAGTCATACTAATCTAATGTTTCAGAGGTCGAGAACTGGCCCGTATGGTGAGTCCCAGGTCTCGGTGAGCTGAAACAGCATAGTGGGTGGCGTGCATCAACCATCTGCAACAGGCACGTGCTGTATTTCCTTTTATGCTCACTAACAACTCCCAGCGACTATCTCATCTCCTTCTACTCGGATGGCTTCCCTCTCGACAAGGCTATTGCGTATGTTAAGGCCCGCAAGCCATTTTGTGTCAATGATGTCCCCATGCAAAAGATCCTCTGGGATCGCCGAGTGTGTCTTCATTTGCTCGACAAAATCCAGGTCCGCACACCGCAGCGCCTTGAGGTGAGCCGTGATGGCGGCCCCCAGATGCTTACCCCAGAGGTGGCCAAGCATATCAAGGACATATCGGGCGTCACCTTGGAGCCTGTCGACCCCAGCAAATTCCCACCGCCCCACAAGGTGGAATTGCTCGAGGACGGCGATGTTTTGAGCGTCGACGGGCTACTATTAAGGAAACCATTCGTGGAGAAGCCAACCAGTGGCGAGGACCATAACATCATCATCTACTTCCCGAAGAGTACCGGCGGCGGAGCGCGCAAGCTATTCAGAAAGATTGGAAACAAGAGCTCCGACTATATCCCTGATCTTACAGTCCCACGAGCCATCACCGAACCCAACAGCAGCTACCTCTATGAAAGCTTCATGCAAGTCGATAATGCTGAGGATGTCAAGGCATACACTGTCGGACCTACGTACTGCCACGCGGAAACCCGAAAGAGTCCCGTGGTTGATGGCGTTGTCAGGAGAAATACGCATGGAAAGGAACTCCGCTACGTCACCGCGTTGAGCTCTGAAGAGAAGGAAATTGCTAGCAAGATCTCAACCGCCTTTGGCCAGCGAGTGTGTGGCTTTGACCTCTTGCGCGCATCTGGTAAGAGCTATGTGATTGATGTCAATGGCTGGAGCTTCGTCAAGGACAACGACGATTACTACGACCATTCCGCGAGCATTCTCAAAGACATCTTTGTCAAAGAGAAACTTCGCCGTGGCGGCGTCACCCCTCCCATGCCTTCACCTGCTCCATCAGATACCGATCCCTTCACTCGTGCTGCCAACGCATTCAAGGATCGTGAGCAGGCTAGTACTGCACCCACAAATGGCACCAAAAGCTCGATCAATGCGACAACCAATGGCACCGACTCCCAAAGCGCCGACTCATTCCGTCACGTTCCTAGCGGGACTGTTACTCCTTTCTCTGCCGACAATGGACTACCAGCCAAATCTCAAGGCCCTTCTACAACCACCCATATGCCACCTCCTCTTGACCTTTCGATTCCCGGGGCAGTCTCTACTTCTCCCTCAACCCAGCAGACCTCCGATGCTGCAGACCCACCACCCTCGGAACAGACCGAAGACAGCATGCCAGCTCCGCCTCCCCCGAAGCATTCTTGGAAGTTGAAGGGTATGGTATCTGTGATTCGACACGCAGACCGCACGCCTAAGCAAAAGTATAAGTTCACATTTCATACAGAACCATTCATTGCGCTCTTGAAGGGTCACCAGGAGGAAGTTCTATTGATTGGCGAGGCTGCGTTGGCGAGTGTAATCCAGGCCGTCGATGCAGCATACCAGGAAGATGTCGAAGACAGAGGCAAGCTTCGATCTCTGCGCAATGTCCTGGTTAAGAAGGGCAGCTGGGCGGGCACGAAAGTCCAAATCAAGCCAATGTTTCGCAAGAAAAAGACGGAGCCAACCCCTGTTGTGGGGGAGATGCCAGGATTGCCTGAGCACACAGAGTCGACTGCGACGGAGGATGAGGGTAATTTGTCTTCCAAGGAAGAGCCGCACCGGGCTCCTAAGCGCCACGACTCACTCTCTGGTATGACCATGTCTAAGTTCACAGCGGCTGAGGAGAGCCTGGTTCTAGATAAGCTACAGCTTATTGTAAAGTGGGGAGGCGAGCCGACACACTCGGCACGATACCAGGCTCAGGACCTCGGTGAGAGTATGCGCAACGATTTGATGTTGCTGAACAGGGACATTTTGGACGAGGTTCACGTCTTTAGCAGCTCGGAACGGCGTGTCACAACAAGTGCCCAGATATGGGCCGCCTCCTTCTTAGGGAAGAAGGATATCCCGGAAGATCTTATCACAATTCGTAAGGACCTTCTCGACGACTCAAACGCCGCAAAGGATGAGATGGACAAGGTCAAGAAGAAGCTGAAGGGGCTCCTGCGCAAAGGCAACGAACGACCGGCCCAGTTTGCCTGGCCAGAAAACATGCCGGAACCGTCCGAGGTGCAGACACGAGTGGTACAGCTGATGAAATTTCACCGTCGCGTCATGCACTACAACTACGGCAAGCTATACAGCGGGGCAGTGACTTCTCTTAACGCCATTTCGAACCCAAGCACTGAGAAGCTTGCGGGTGACGGCTCTAGCTCGTCCATTGCATCATCACTTTCACATGTCAACGCCGTCAACAACATCCAATCTCGGTGGTGCTGTGGCGAGGATGCGGAGCTGTTCCGAGAGCGGTGGGAAAAGCTATTTGCTGAGTTTTGCGATGGCGATAAGGTCGACCCCAGCAAAATCTCGGAGCTATACGACACGATGAAGTTTGACGCGCTACACAACCGGCAGTTCCTGGAGTGGGTGTACACCCCACCCAAGCACATGCTAGAGGAGGACGGGTACGCCAACACGGAGACGAAGCCGAAGGTATCGGAAGACAGCAGACTCTCGGAAGACGTCAAACCGGAAAAGAGCCAGAATCAATCACCTGATGGCTCGGACAAAGTCGAAGCTGGTAGCCGATCTGCCTCGGTCAAGAAGCTGTTCAGAAGACGATCGTTCCTCAACAACCTCCGGCACTTCCACGAGGAAGCGCCGCCGGAACAATACTTCCGGCTCTACAAGGGCACAGACCAAAGCACCACCACCACGGATGCGCGAAACGAGCCCTTGCAGGAACTCTACCGGCTTGCCAAGGTCCTGTTTGATTTCATATGCCCCCAGGAGTATGGTATCTCAGACAGCGAGAAGCTCGAGATCGGCCTTCTGACATCATTGCCTTTGCTCAAGGAGATTGTTCAGGACTTGGAGGAGATGCAGGCATCCGACGATGCCAAATCTTTCTTTTACTTTACCAAGGAGTCACATATATACACGTTACTCAACTGTATCATAGAAGGTGGTATTGAGACCAAGATCAAGCGGAGCACGATTCCCGAGCTCGATTACCTCTCTCAGATCGGGTTTGAGCTGTACGAATCGGAAACCAAGACGACAGTGCATGGGTGTCCAGACGACGACCCTACCTTCACGTACAGCATTCGCATCACCATCAGCCCAGGCTGCCACGTCTTCGATCCACTACACGTCCAGCTAGACAGCAGACATTGCATCGGATGCGCCCCCAGGCGGAGCTTGACGCCCCATGCAGACTGGCTGCAGGTTATCAAGACACTCCGAGCCAAGTTCAACCAGTAAGCTCTTCTTTGACGCGCACTCCTTGCTCGTGAAGGATCGACTAATTCAGCTGTGCAGGGTCAAGTTGCCGAAAACGTTCCTGGCGGTGAACCTCTCCGAGGCCTTCACCTTTGAGGAGAATGAGCGGCAGGCAAGCGACAACGACGTGTTGGAGATGAAGGCGACAACAGCAAACCATCTCGAGTCCAAAACAACCAAGCCGGATCAGGGCAATGGTACCGTTTCGGGGAGTTCAACCGAGCACGGCAAGGTGGTCAATCCTTAGCCGCCGAAACAGGAGTGATTAGCACGTGCATGATATGATCGGGCACACGTTATGATTAGGGCAGGGTTTTCACATATACCACGTAGGACATCATGGTTGTCCGGCACGGCTCACGGCACTACCGTTTTGCCAAATCGGCGAATTTACGAGAGTCGCGATCCATCTAGCGCCTTGATGAGAGGGAGGGGTTCGGTAGGACCATTTCTAGAAACCTCGGCTGTCTCTGTGGATAAGTCATGAGACGTACCAGACGGCCCGGTTAATCAAAGAAATTCAACATCGGAAAAAAAAAAAAATTGATTCATCGCACTGTCTTGTGATGTGGGATAGGGTGATAAAGGAGCAAGGAGACATGCATTATAAATAGATGCCTGGTACTCCAGGA
The DNA here is from genome assembly GCA_037954305.1 of Neonectria magnoliae. NCBI lineage: Eukaryota > Fungi > Ascomycota > Sordariomycetes > Hypocreales > Nectriaceae > Neonectria > Neonectria magnoliae. The sequence continues at coordinate 11,518 of JAZAVK010000011.1, read as the reverse complement.
TGACAATGAAATTGGTGATGGATACCCCCGGCCTGCGGAACCGACGCCGCCAAACATTGACCGCATACATAGTATGTAGCATGCAGGGACAGGATGTTAGCGGGAGACACTACTGCACTCACTCGCATGTGTCAATGAGTGAGATTAGAAAAGTGACAGATGGCCTCGAGTCGGCCGCTTGCCTGAGGAGGTGAAGCGGGATCGCTAAGACGCCGTTTAGGAGATATTAACTTGATTAGAAACCGACGAGACGAGATTGGTATAAGTCTGCCAGAGTGCCCCATCTTCACTATTCCACTCAGAATCAAGGGACTGGAAATCTGGGTCACCGCCGAAGGGCGATCCCGTCGCATGGCAAGATTCCCCTGAAACGTGCACCGAGGATATGGACGCGGAACCGGACTACCTCGACCGGGGTTTCGTTAAGGTCAAGGCGCTGCCATGTGGTGGCATCACCAAATCCTCTCCGTCGGGAATCCGCTACCTGAGGAGAGGCAAAACAGTGGGGGTGTTCTCGCAAATCAGACCCAGAACGGGGCTCTTCTGTGGGGGGAGAGACGCCACGGACAGGGCCGAATGTCTCGTCGGGAACGACGTTCGACAGGGTGTTCTAGAAACCGCCCGACCCGCAGGAGGTGTTTGGTGGCCTGTTAAGAGAGGGTGTCGTCGTCTCATCGAGGATATGACCGGCCGATATAAGGAGATTTGATTGCACTTGCTGTGCCCGACAGGTGGGAAGACGGCTTCGACGTTGTAGATGGGTTCTGGGATTAGGACGTGTCTGGGATGATTGCAAGTTAGCCGAGCGTGATGTGGTAATCGTGGGATATGCCGATGTTGTCTCGACGCGGACTCGAGAGATGACCCCACTGTCAAGACAGGACTTGGAGACATAGCCGCAAATAAGTGGATCAAAGCCTGATCGTAAGATGAAGCGGGCGGACTGTCAGTTGGCAGACAACGTCACTAAAGGCTGTTTAGAACTCCAGACTGCGCAGGGTCAAAGGCGACGGGGGTTAAGACTGGCCAGGGCGACCTGAAGGGGTCCCTCCCTGACAGATCCGAGGCGGAGTGTCTGCAGATGGGGAAATGCCATGCCGACCACCGGCAGATGTGCACGGGGTTGGTCGGACCTACAGACGAGACGAACGATAACTGATGCGGATCTACCCTCAGGTTGGGATAGTTGCTGGATGGACATGGAACGAGACCGACACCGCCTGGAGGATGTACGAACAAACTGAAAAGCCACTGCACATCAAGTCAAGTTTCTTGACCGGGGTCTCGAAACGAGGCAATGCTATGCCCTTCGACCGAATCCGCCTGTCTAAGTGCGAAAGGCTGTGCGTCTCGCGGATTGATGAAGCCATGTCTCACGGAAGACGGCCAACGCCAGACGCGGCAGCACGGCTTCTGTTTCAGCAATCAACAACGAGAAGTTTGCCGGTCTGGTCCAAGCTCAGGCGGCCATTGACGCCGACAACGCGTGGAACTCTGACATAAATAAGTTTTGCGGATCGAGTTTTAGACGATGGATGACTTGGGCCGTTAACTGGCCCGGACAACAGGCGCCATGACTTCAGTTTGGCAGTTGGCCGGTCGTGCCGTGGGTGCGGGTCTACTCCCGGAGTGGACTCATATTCAGAGAGGGCGAGCTCAGTCGAAATGCTGGGGCTGCCCGGTGAGCTGGCGGCGGGCCGCAGTGCATGGGAAAACAGTCGGGTTACCGCTATCGTGTCATAGACTTCTTACCGCCTGCGCAGGCCGCGGCCATTAAGGTAATTAGGTAGTGCATATTCGGAGTCCTTGGTCCCAAGCCAGCGAGCGGTATGCAGCACGCACCTGCCTTTGGCAAGGGGCAAGGGACCGGGAGGGTCGCATGGCCGGCAAGTCAGCAGGTTTGACGACGAGAGCAGAGGCACGAAGTAGCTCAGTAGCATGTGTCGAAAAGAGCAAACATGAGGGGACGTGACAAGGACGAAAACCGGTAGGCCGGATAATTAGAGATGAGGACAGGGCGAGGTACACACGGTCGATCAACGATGGGACCGGCAGGGACCAGGACAGAAGGACTACCATGTCGTCTCTGGCCACTTACACACACCTCCTGTTGTCTCTCGCGGCGCTGGTGTCGACTGACGCATCAAACAGTTGAGAACAAAAGCTGCGGAATCTCCCTGATCCTTGACACCGGAAGCGAGCCCATTTGTTTGCCAGCGCCTTGAGAGGGTTGTTGATGCTAGGGGGGGGCGTATGGTTTGCGGTTTCTCGACGTGCGGCTCACAGAGCATGATTGGTGGCGAGGCTATGCTGAGAGTGGTGACGGTGACGAAGATGGAATATGTACCCTGGAGGGGGGGTTGAGATAAGTAGGGATGGATGTGGACGGGAGTGCAAGCGACGTGGAAAACATTCACCCGTCGTAGGGCGAAGCGGAAGACGGGCGAGGAAACGGAGCCGTGAAATGGAGGAAGTGGATGTGAAGGAGGAGAAGGAGGTGGGTGCAGCGTTGTAACAGTGAAGGTGCCGAGAGGTGGCTGAGAAGTGAGGACTGAGGAGAAAACGGCTAAGGCATCTATCTACCAATGGCCTCCAGGCACTGTAGGTAGGGAAGGAGACAGCAAGCAGTCGCTGGACGAAAGAGGAAGTAGGTCCTGGGCAAACGTCTCTTTCCCCGGTGCGGCTCGCTGAAAGAGATCAGTATGATTACTCCTTTTGTGTACTCCACTACGACGCGGTCGAACGGGCTAGAGCATCAGACCATGCAACAGTAACAGCGAGGCATGTAGGAAGAAAGGGAATGCACGTATTCGCAAGAAGAGAAGTACCGGACAAACACGGACGCAATGACGGAGGCACACATAACGCACGCACGTACCAAACAACCGCCATCTTACCCGCTGTCCGGACGGATAGACTACAAGGTAGGTTGGTAGGTAAAGGTATGGACAAGGCATGTATATGTATGTAAGGTACCAGTTAATCGCTGTACGAATAGCCCAAGTAGGTCATCTATGTATTCAGTACCGTTAGTATTATTGCAACATGCGGTAAGTAAGATGTAGACCAGGCACAGAAAGGCCCAAAGACACATGTCAGGACGGTTGTGGGAAATTACAGCGTGCAGTGTACGGATACAGTGGCTGTAGGATTGGCATCCATTTGACATCAACCTGACGTGCCGGCCCGTCAGCCTCGGGGAAATGTTGTACAAAAAAAAGAAAGGAAAGAAAACATACCAGCAACAGGATGAGACTGCAGGCGGGGAACAAATAGCACGGGCCCGAGAAGAGGTTGAGAGAGTCCGGGTGAGGTGAGAGGGTGACACCCCGGCACTTCGGCCAAGGAGAATCCGTTATCCCTCACCTAGGCAGGCAACTAGGGGCCGAGATGATGACATAACGGCAGCTCGCCATGAATCCAGAATGGTCTGAGGCGGTGAATCCCGCGGCATGCTCCTCAACATCGTCACCATGAGTTTGTGACGGATGATTCCTTTTTTACGACATCTCAATGTTGAGGAGCAATGGATGGAAGGGATGACCTGAAATCTGGCAGAAAGCATGGAACACCAGTCACATGCAGTGCCCCCACTGGTCCCAACAGGCAGCGAATGCACCGTCAGGTGGACATCGACATGGACGCTCACTCACACGCTCACACACTCACACACTCGCTCACAGGTTCACCCACGCAAGGCAGGTATGCAACAGTACACAGATGAGGAGGCGACAAGCAAGGAACCCACCCCCTTGCGACGCGAGGGAACAACCGCAAAGGAGCTGTTGCAGGCTCTATTCGTCCTTGCAGCACACAACCGCCGCCGCGTTGGCAGCCCAGTGCCGGCCGGTGGTGGTCGGTGATGGCCGGTGGCCGGTGGCCGGTGAATGGCACATGCGCGAGAGGGTGGTAATAGCTGCGAGCAATCGCACAAGCGCCCGGCCAATAACGTGGCGTCCTCGATTGGGAGCGGCATGCCACAAGCATCTGACAGATCTGGGTCCTCTGTCTGTCGGGAGGCTCTCTGGGCCATCTACAGTGTAACCAACAAGGGACTTCTAGACCGTTGTCTGTCAGTTTCCTGTTACACGTTATACGGCACTTCCGTCAGTGCGAATACAATACATTCCTCTTTGGCGACCGACGGAGGCCATGTATGAGGGAGTGAGGATGAGTCCGGCTTTGATCCGACCGGTCAGTCCATGCTGCATCAAGCAAACGAATGCCCCGTCCCGTCCTCTCGCCTCGCCTCGCCTCGCCTTGCATGGCCTCTGTGCTTCCTTACTTCGTACGTACTGTGCTTTAGACTACGGATACGTTTCTCTATCTACCCGTCATCCAAAACGGTGTGGGGGTGAGTGGGCACGGCGGCGCGCGGGAAAAGGGGGGGGGAAAAGCAAATATTCCAGCGATTGCAGAAGGAAAACCAAAAATAATAGAAAAACCCCATCAAAAGAAAACGAATGCTTCCCGGGGGTGACATGTCAGACGAGGGCCAGGGTTCTTTGCCGTCGAGTCGCAGGAGCTGTCGGATTACCAACTGCGAGAAGCAAAGAGGTCGGTCGTGTTTAGGTTTCCCCCCTCCATCGCGGCGTCACGATGAGGCTTCAAGGTTCACCCCGTTCAAGGGACCAAGAGGGCCCATAGGTTCGTGGAGTCTGGACCCACGCCGACTGGGCTGATGGCGATATCGAAAGACCAGTACGAGGATGAGGATGGACCGGGCAGAGCCATGAACGATGAGAGCGTGGTCTATCAATCCATTTGGAGAGTCGGACAAGGCAGTGCCGCGGCCGACTTGGGTGCCGGGATGAGTCCGCCGTGATAGCCAGCATGTATCAGCTGTCAGAGAGCCGAGCCATATAGTTGAGATGAATATTACGATACACCTTGGGGGTCGGGTGGATGGCAGGTTGACCCGAGGGAGCGTATGACATAGACTACTTGCTATAGACTAGTATGGACGTATAGTGCAGTCCAGACTAACGTTATGCTCTGATGGTAATCCCTACCAAGCCGATCCAGAGCACCGGCTTACCTATCCAATCTTCTAGTTTTCCGCCAAAATCCCATATACTGGGCTGCGGCAGGGCAAAAAGAGGCATGGAATAGAAGCAAGGGGAAGGCAAAGCAGAAGGAAGCTCTCCATGCACGTATGGTAAGGCACAGGGCAGGACAAGGGGCAGGGAAGTACGAATACAGTACCTGTACAGGGCAGGATAAAGGCGACAGGCATACCGAACTTGGGAATGCGCGGCATGGCATGCCGACATGGCATGGAAGACATGGAGAAGATGGAAGACGGGCTGATGAGGGGTGGCGGGCGCAAGGGTGCTGTGGCAGTGGACGCTGGCACTGGAGTTGCAGTGCTGTGCACCGGACTGTCAATTCTGGCAGTTGGCGAACCAGGCTAGGCTAGGCCCATGCCAGTCCAGTCCAGACCGAGACCCGACTTCAATGTCAGGTACGATTGTACTGTACACTGGCTGGTGGCTTGAGCGATGGACGCCCAAGTGCAATGCCGTCGCCGTCTCATCTCATGTGCTTTTTGTTGACATGCGTACCTACCTAAGCTATTCGTAAAATAAGTGCTAAGCAAGTAAGGAAGTAAGGGATTGAGCTGTGCCCTGCCGTCAGGCACAGAACAGTACTCGGCAGACACCCATCATGACACCTGGCCGGCGCCTTCCTGCTCCGCTCCCGCGGCACTTGTCTCTCGGTCTGCACCTGGTTTTGCTTCTGCCTTTGACTCTCTGACACTGGCTGACTCTCTTCTCCTCCTCCTCCTCCTCCTCCTTCTTCGCCTTTTCAATCGTCTGGCTCTATTCGTTATCCTCCTCCTCTCCTCCTCACACTGACATTCTACTACGTAGCAGTACTACCCCCCTACATTGCCTACTAGTAGCTTCTTACCAACCTACTACCCAAGGTATCCTAGGGCCTTACTGGCTCTATTGTACTACTTTCTGACCTACCTCCCTCCTCTGGTAGGTTTCGCAGCATTATGGATGGGGACGCACTGACGTCCTGCCTATGGCCTGTGGCCCCAAGTGGAAGCTGACTAGTAGCCTTTAGGCAGAGCACTCGGCATCGCTCCCGGAGCGTCTCCAAAAGTTTCGACCCCATCGCGCTTCTGTGCATTTGCCATTTCTACACCAACAAGTTCTACACCAGCTCGACACCACCACGCTACGCATACGACCCCCCATGCCCTTGCCCATGCTCTTGCCCCAATTGCCCATCCAGACCCATGCCTTCCCGGACTGCAGCGCCCTTGCTGCCCTTGATGGTCCCAAGCTCCTGGCTAGTAGCCCACTGGGCGCTCCACCCTCCGATCCTGGGCGCCTTCTGGACTGCCCCGAGAACCAGGACACGGGGGCGCAAGAGCGGAGCCCTTTGCCATCTTGCCATGCCATTCATGGATGGGCTTTTTCCAAATGTTGGCGTCGGGTTGCTCGCCAGGTTCGCCCAGGCTTCTTCCTTACTCTCCGTCTTGTCTCTCTCCTAACCTCACCTCACCCTCACCTCACCTGTTTCGTCATCGTCATAGCCCATTGCTATTGTTGCCATTGCTCCCGTCAAACCTCGTTATCCGGGCCCCCCTTCGCCTCCTCCCGCCCATTGGATTAGACCCAACTCCTCTGCCCCCGGCTTCGTTCCCCGGAGGCCGTGACCGAGGCCGTGACCGAGGCCGTGGCCGTAGCGCGATCAAACAACACAGCACAGCACAGCCAGCAGCAAGGCACCCGTCCGTCCCTGTGGCCCTGTGCCTGTGGGTACACCTCATGTAGTCGGCAGCTGGGGGGCTGCCCGCTGCTCCGTGGGAACTGGCAAGGGAGAAGAAGAAAAAAGCCGTTTACATACGCCCCCGTTCACCCTCCCCCTCCCCAAAGGGACCACAGGGCATCCTGTCCCGGCCCCGTCTCGACGGGGATTGGGGGCACATCTGGGACTCACGCCGACGGCCATTGCGACTTTGCAAACGGGAGATTTTACAGCTGGCATGACGGCTTGTGGCCAGAAGGAGGGGCCACACACGTCCACGTCCGTCCGTCCACCATCCACCATCCATCGCCGTCCGGGCCCGCGCCGCAGGGTACTTTATCGCCAATATCCCCGGGTTTGCTGTAACAGTGAGAAACTCTAACGCTCGACCTGCCTCGCCTTGCCTCGCTTTGCCTCCCGTTGACAACCAACTAATCTTCCTCGTTGGACTCCTTTCCCGCCTCGTTCCTCTCCCGTCTTTTGATATCCTGTCCTTGCTGTAGGCAGCCTTCGCCCCGCCCTACACCCCCCGTTGTCCACTGACCGCCGTCTCCGTTGCCCGTTGTTCGCTGTCATCACGGCTCCTCGTTTAGCATTGCATCACGGTCCCCCGTCTACAAACCAACTTTCTGCCACTCGATAAATTCACCCACCTACCTCCCTCTTCACCCCTTCTCTCAAAGCATAAAAGCCTGACCATCTCTCCATCAATTCCTCCTCTTTTCCTCTCATCCAGCACCAATTTTCTCTAGACTTCGCTCAACTACTCTCAACTACCCTCCAACAGCTCTCCTCAACCCACTTCTCAACCAGTTCTAACAACTTGCCCGTCCTTGGTTGTGTCTTTGGTTGCCATCCCCAGACTTTCAAACAAGTTCTCAACTTAGACTCACTCTACCAGTAAGTCTTTTCTTCTCTTGCCTTTCACGACGTGATAAGGCCTAGTTCTCCAAAGTCTTTCACTGGCTTCTCTACAAGGCGTTGGCAATTTTCTATCATGCAAGGCTAACTCTGGTCCTTCCGAAGGAGCTTTTTTGTCCAATCGGACCAAGTCCTGCAACAGGTTTGAAGATTATCGGTCAACCTAGACCCTCTTGCAGAAGCGGCATCAACACCTCCACCCAATTCCACGAGATCCTTCGACACCCTGGCTGCCGACAAAATGGCCAATGCGTGCGCGCACTCTTTCCGGATGATCAAGTCGGACAGCACTTTGATCCAGTGGGTTTGCCAACATTGCCGATCTGGGCCGCACTGGATGATCTTTGAGTGCACCTATTGCAAACTGCACCTCTGTCGAGTGTGCACACAAGCTGCTTAACTCCCCGGCGAGATCCCCGGCGGCGAGGCATGTGTCACTGGTGTCTAGCGTGGAGGGGTGGTACGCACTGGATGCGTGCAAGTGCGGATTGTTTTGAGTGTGAGTGCGAGTGTAAGTGTGAGTGCGTACGTGCGTGGCCCGTTCGTCCAGTTCCGTCTTCGCTCGCGTGTTCCCCGGTAGTGGACATGGCCTGACTGACATGGCACCAGAGCTTACGAAGAACGAAAAGAGATGTCTTCTCAAGTCTCGGCGCTGGCGCAGAGGCAGACAAGACATACAGACAGACGGTCACATCCGGAAACTTTGATTGCGCTGGGCAGTACTTGGAAACTGGCTCCGGGGCCGCGGCACACGCATACGCACACGCGCACGCCCCCATTCACAGACGCACGAAACATCAAGCTCCCTCTCTGCCTTGCTTGCCGACACACTTGGTGTAACCAAGCTGGCGGAGCTGGGACCAAGTCGACAGTCTGGACCGAAACTCAAATGTTGGAGAGCCGAGTCAGCAGCGCCAGCGTCACTCAAAGCCAAAGGGAAAACAAAAGGGGGCCGTCGAGCATCGTCATCGCCCTTGATGCCGTAGCGCAAGTGGGGGAGCCGGTCAAGCACATTGGATGACTTACAGTTTTACGGTCTTTCTGAGGGTGCAGTGCCCTGCACGATCCACGTGGGAGGATCCAGTTTCAGACTCCGTTTTGGGAGCTGTGCAGCACTAGCGAGTCTCCATGATGCCCTGGGCCAGCCCCTAGGAGATGCCGATAGGGTGATCCGCGAGCTTCTTCAGGGCTTCCTCGGCGCTCAAAGAGGACCTAGAAGCGTTGCACAATCGACCTCTTCACGGCGGGGCTGCCAAAATTGCCAGTTGCCGACCAATGGAGCCTCGAACCTGGCTGCTTCCGAAAACCGTTCCAGTCGGGCCAATCTGGGTTGTTCTGTTTTTCCTTCTTTCTCTTTTCTTTTCTTTTCTTCTCTTCTCTTTCCTCTTCCCTCTTTTCTTTCTACGTTCCTCGGTTCGGCAATTCTATGGTATTTGGTCTTTTTCTTTTTTTCTTACGGTGCGCACAAAAGAAGGAGTTGCTCTCTCTGTCTAGCTGGGTTTGCGTTGGGTTGAATCTCTCCCCATATCTGCCAGGACTGCGATGGGAAAACCGTGTCGTCTTTTAGCATGTCTTTTTCGGGTTCACGGCGCATAAAAAAAAAGGGACCGCGGGTGTTGGGGCGCTCGAAATAGACTACGGTTTGAGATGGATTTGGCTCGGGCCAAGCGGAACAAACAATGAACGAAGGAGAGGAGGCGGTGAAAAGGGGGCTGGAGCTTGAAGCTGGATCTGAAGCTGGAACCCAGAAGCCTAAAGCCTGGAGCATAGAGGCGAAGGGAAGAAGCAGCGATGATAGTGAAGGATTTTTCTTTGGCACCTAGCCTCTTCCTCCTTGTCTCACTGAATTCTTTTCTTGTTTGGGTATGCCTTTGTTGGTACAGTCATCATGGCCCTGTTTCCGTACCCAACCACGAACTCATCGTTTACTACTTCGTACGAGCTTGGTCTACCTCCCATGCAACATAGACAAGGGAACGAATCCTTACGAACTTTGAGCAAAACCACGCACTGAAGAATGCAAATTGTGAGACTGTGATTGGGGCATGCCTCGGACTGGTAAGGCGGAAAAGGGTGGAGGAGTGGAGGAGCGGGGGGTGGAGGAATCGGAGAAGAATGGAGGGGCAGCAAAGCCGCAAGCGCGGTAAGGGTCTTTGGAAGCTGAGACCTGAGAAGGATGATCACCATGACTCGGGAAGTTTAAAGGGCTGTCCAGGACAAGACGGGCGTAGTTGGCCGAGAGGTGGAGATGCCACTACGGACGTCTGCCTGGACGCTGGAGGTTGGAGGCTGGGACGGCTGAAGGAATGTTGCGCAGTTTGGCCGGACTGTCACCGGTGACCGCCGCAGTCTACCCAGGTGGGTAACGGAGCTGGATTGCGGTGCGAAAAACCCTGGACGGCGTCTTCCTGCAATTTCCTCTTGGCCGGTGTTGTGCCGCGAGTTGTAACTTGTCGATTCGCTGTCGTCAACCTCAACCGGGCTGGTCGTGGCCGATGGTCGGACGGGCCACTTGGCCGTTTCAACGACGGCGGCGGCGGCGTTGTTATGGCTCTGATTTTACTGCTCACAACTCACATAGGAATGTGTAATGGGTGCGCAGGGCGTGGTAGATGTAGGGTTCTTTTTTAGCTGATTCCCATTCTCATATCTCACATCCCACATTCTTTTCGTTTCGCCAACTTCTTCATCATTCATCACGATGATTAAAACCCCCCTTCTCCCATACCGGTGACAGGTTTTGTTCGCGCATCCCCTTCTACATACCCCCCCGCGCGAGCTCGCCTGGCTTGCCTTGTTGGTGCTGGTGTCGGCGCTGGTGTCGCTGCCTTAGGCCGCTTCCTTGTTGCTCTTGGTCGTTCCCCGTCAGATCATGATCTCCTTTCGTCGCCGCAATCTCATCCTTCACTCCTTTCACGCCCTCACTCCCCTCATTCCGTCATCCTTTCATCCACCACTATAGGTCTGCTAGCCTCGTATCGTATCCTCGTTCCCGTCTCGTCTCGGTGGCTGCATGGAATCACTTTCCTCTTTCGCCGCCTTGTTAGACTTGTTGGGCCCCTTCTTCCCTCCTTCTCCTCCTCGCACCCCACCTGACCCAGGGCGCAAGCGACAGGCTTACAGGCCCCAGGGTCCAAAGTGACCGAAAACGCGAGCAAGGATGCTACTGATTGGTGGTGTTCCTTACTACGCCTGTTACATCACCTCGCATCGCCGCATGGATGATGGTGCTGTCTTGAATCCCCCAGGGGTCGCGGGGGGCACGCTGGGGAACGGGCGCACAGTGGACCGGCGCCGAGGAATAAGCCAGAAGCCTTCCAGAACAACTAAAAAAAAGTCCGGCGTGTTTCCACTCTCCGGCTGAGTCTCCGCGCCAGCCCCCATTTATCGATACTACTAGTAGCCAACGTCCAGGTGCTACGTGCAGGCAGGAACACAATCTGCGCACTTAGTACTCGACGCGTACTTATGTGAAATGCCCTCTTTTTGGGGGTTAGTTAGCAAGTGCATTCTCGGCGACCTCAGTGCACAGGCCCAACTACGATTGACGAGTATCCCTCAGTGAAGTCAGCACCACACCATTCTCGGACACCGGCACAGACGCACACCCAGATAGGATATGAGCCTACAAAGTAGCATAGCCACAGGCCGGGTAATCCGAGCGAGCATGGACGGACTAACTAACCAGACAGACTTGCCATCGCAGGCACAATCACGATCCGTCAATTGCACCCTCACACCTGCACAGACACACACAACACATACAACACAGGCTACCGCGATTGCAAGTCCGTCCGCTTACACGTATAGTACACGCCCCCCCCCCCCGCCG